>JAQOOD010000005.1:11907562-12045549 GCA_029633175.1 Citrus glauca
CCAGCTATTTCTGGTCTGGCTGATCGAGCAACAGTGCATAATCTTTTCGAGGCTCTTGCTGGCGATGAACAGGGCATCTCTTTAAGCTTGTGGTTAACCTATATTGATGAACTTCTCAAGTAAGCTCCTTGACACCTCATGATATCATTTATATGTTTGCTTTTCAAAGTTTTCATATGAAGTCAAATTGTCAATTTAATGTTATGTACTGATACTACTGTCAATAGAAGAAAGATAAACTATTATTTGAGATGCAATGCTCTTGTGGTCTCAATTGTAAATAATTTCCTTCTTTTTTATTGACTTAAATTCACAAAAGTAGTGTAATCAGTTATGAGTGAAGTGTCTATTACATTTTTTTGCATGATATTTTGTCTTCACCTTCTCTATATGTAACTTAAGAAGAATTGAATGCAATCTGACATCAATCATTCTCAACTTTTTAAGCAATTTTTTTTTCCAATAGCCCACAAACTTCCTTTAGAACTTTTATTTACTTAATTTTTATATGGTGTTGGATCTGATCTGAATTTTCTCCTTAACATTTTGGTCCAACCATTTATGACCTCAACATCTCGGTTCAACTGTTTGATTATAATCTTTTTCCTTATCTGCAAAGATACTACTGACTTTGTTATCTGTCTTTTGAATGCTCGAAGATGCTTATTACATGATCATCTCTATTTTGCTTGTTCTGTAATTCGTCATTGTCTTTAATTCATTGTGATGTCAGGCATTTTTTCTAGTGTGTGATGCTCTCCGTTTTGTGTTTTGCAATGTATCCATTTTGTGTTTTGCAATGTATCCATTTGTGTTTTGCAATGTAGGGGGACTCAATCAGGCAGTTTTCATGAAATAAGGGAACTTTGAGTTTTAATTAAAATTCTTGGCATATGTTATGGTTGGTCGACTCTCACATATTTGCTATAAACATTGATACCTTCCAAAAGTGATGCATTTCTCGTTGCATGCAATCTTGTATGCCGTATGTGTTTGATGTTTTCTAGGTTACTGACTGATCTTGTTTGTTTAACTTTTGGGCTTGGTTCTGTTTGTATTGCTTTTCAAAATGCATCCTACAAACTGTGGTTGGAGTTTGTGGGTTTGTGGATATGACTTTGAGCATTTTTACTATTTGGCACATAGACTATTATACTATGAAAACTCTACTAATAATAAGAGTCTTCTTCAGTTAGTCTCCCATAATCCATTTCAGTTAACAAAAAAATGAATGTAAAAGGGCGATTGATGGACTGCCAATTGCAGCTCAAGCTATCTAGAACAAGACTGCAACACTAGAACAAGACTGCAAGCATTCAGGTTGATAGTATGGGACAAGATGAGAACGATAGCAAAGAATGCTATCTCAATTGGTTTAAGATTGTTGTCGGCTGTTTGTTAATATGCTTTTTATTTGATATGTTCAATAATCTTTTATATTCTTCGTAGCTGATTTCCTGCTGGTTTTCATGTAGAGTACATGGAGGGCGGAATTCATACCAGATTCGTGAGTATCCTCAGTTTTCTACGGAGAGAATCTTATGTATCGCTTCCAGCAGGAAGAGGCCAGTTATAAAATGGGAGAATAACATGGCCTGGCCTGGAAAAGTGACTTTAACTGATACAGCACTCTACTTCGAGGTATTCCTATTGTCTACTTGGCTATTGAGTAATGTTGGAGCTTAGGAGTCTTTCTCTTGTTCCACGAAGAAACTGGAAGTACATAATAACAACCAATTGACCATTTTTCCCTTCTCAATTCCAAAGATTTTCACAACAAATGTGAGGATAATCTTATTAAGGAAAATAACATAGTGTTTAATCTTTTTTCTGCAGAAAGTTTACTGTTTAGATGGCACAAATAAATGTTTAGTCTACACTCTTAAAAGAAAAAGTATTCCTTTGATTTTATACACCTGATATTTTTTCCAGGATTAGAATGACTTAAGTTCAAAACATTTCTCAATTCCTATCATAATAATGTGCTTTTTATCTTTGATAGGTTGCTGGATTCCATAGCATATGTTTATAAGGCGTGAAATTTTTCCGTACAAAGCATTTCCGTTAAACAATATATATGTAAAGCATCATAGCTTTCATGCCAAAAATGTGTTTTCAACCTTTAACTGGTTGACTGTTGTTACTATAAAACCGAGTTGCATTGCCCAATTATTGTATGTAACTTTAATAATTTAAATTTGAAATGTACTATAAGCTTATAACAGACTCCTTGAGGCCAAAATCCTGTGATAAAGATCAATGTTCTAAATAAAATTCATAAATTCTGTTGCAGCACAATACCAACTTGGCATGTATGTTCTTGTATACATTTAATATCTATTAATACCCTTCTTTTGTTTTGTTATAAATGATGAAATCTGGTAGGACGCTAGTTGCATTTTCTGACTTGCGAATTTCAATCAGTGAAATATTAAACCTTCTTATGAGTTGCATCAACAAACTGTCTTACTTGATAGCGTTATTATAGAGTAGTGAAATAAGATTGTTTTAGTGCTTTTGTACAACTTGTCCATTTGTTGATTTTTAAGATTTGACCTCTAGTAAATGCTACCGTGCCCGTCACAGGTATAGTACTTGTTTTTGTGATTGTACAGTTTGAAATATTTTGAAATACCAATTATAGTTAAGTAAAATGTCAGTCAGGCTTATGAATGTGTAATAGAGTTTTATGGCACTTTATATATCATGTTCGAAGCATTTTCATCCTGATCAATTATCTCATCTCAACAATGTTGTAGGCAGTTGGCCTTCTCGGGCCTAAAGATGCTATGAGGTTTGATCTTACAAGATATGGTTTAAGGGTGGAGAAAGCAAAAGTTGGACCTTTGGGCTCTGATCTTTTTGACTCTGCTGTCTCTGTTTCGTCTGGCCTCGAGTGAGTAAGCTTCTTCAGAATTTCCTTTGAGGTTGCTTATTTGGAGAAGGGTTTGTGAATAACTAATTGCATATGTTATGCAAGTAATAAAAATCAATGCAGAATAGCTTCTGTTTATCTTTTAGAAATGTGCTTGCCTTGCATCTATGAGGACTGAGTATCTTCATTTCGTGCTTGTTCATTCTTGTTGGTTGCTTCAGTTCTTTCAGTTGTGATTGAGGAGCAGCAGTGCTTGTACAATTACAGGCATCTTGCTTGTACAGTGACAGGCATTGCCAAGCAAAACGGAGGTCGATAAGAAATTAGTTCAATCAAAAAGCCTTTCATTCCTTCGTTTTTCTTCATTATCACAGAAATAATGACCTTAGGGCTGTGTGTGTCGCTGATACTTGCTAGCTGGAATTAATGCTTTGCTGATTCAGAATGCATGTTGAATTAAATTTTTCAATAATATAGTGGCAAGATGAGTTTCCTGTTGATTGGACCTGCAAGCTCATGTCAGTAGGATCCAGTCATGTTTCTTTACAAAGTTTTCTTACCTGTGAATTTTTTCTGTAATTGGAATTCATAAATCAAAATGGCTGCTTTATCAGCTGCTAATGTTACTTGATTATTTGTTTTGAGGCACTTATGATTTTCCATTTACGTGCAGTTTGTTTTACACTTTTTTCACTCTTGATAATTACATCTCAACTGTGAGCATTTATCCAGGTCGGAAACATGGCTTCTAGAATTTGTTGACTTGGGAGGTGAATTAAGACGAGATGTGTGGCAAGCATTCATTAGTGAAGTTGTTGCTTCACACAAATTTATAAGAGAGTATGGGCCTAGGGAGAGTGATCCATCAATATTTCATGTGTATGGTGCTCATAAAGGGAAGGAAAGTGCTGTAATAAGTGCCATCAATAGTATTGCTAGACTACAGGCCCTTCAATTTATGCGCAAGTTGTTGGATGATCCTATCAAACTTGTTCAGTTCTCCTATTTGCAAAATGCACCCTATGGTGATGTTGTTTGCCAAACTTTAGCTGTAAGTTACTGGGGCGGACCTTTGGTTACTAAATTTACGGAGACGGTGGAACCATCTGTTGAAGGAGCCAAACATACAGATCAGATATATGAAAGTAGTAATCACAGGTTTGACATAGATGGAAGTGTTTACTTGCAAAAGTGGATGAGGTCTCCATCTTGGGCTTCCAGCGCTTCCATCGTATTCTGGAAGAACTCTTCAACAAAAGATGGAGTAATATTAAGTAAAAATCTTGTTGTAGGTGGTCTGACTCTTGTAGAAAGGGCAGCAGCAACATGCAAAGAGAAGTCCCAGGCAGTTGAAAAAACACAAGCTACAATTGATGCTGCAGTGGTTAAAGGGATACCTAGTAACATTGACCTTTTCAAGGTTTGGCTAATTCTGCCCTTTCTTTCTGGAATTATTACTTTTCTTTGGAGAGAACAAAAAATTTCTCTTTCTCCTTATATGATGAGTAGCTTTTCTATTCCTTGGGTTATAACTATTCAGATCAATCTTATAAATTGATACCCTTTTGGTTTGCTGAATTTCCACTGAAGTTGATGTTCTGGAAATTCATTTAATGATAGGCATTTCTTGAGCTGCTATTTTCACTTGTGAATTTCTTTTTGCTCTCTCAGTGACCAAATTTCAACTCAAAGTTATGTCCATGCTATTGTCAATGATCAAAGTTCAACTGGAGTATATGAAAGACTTCTAGATCCTAGGACTTAATGATTAATAGTTGATTTCTTACATCCATTTGAACATCAGTTTCAACAAAATTTCATTGACAGCTGTGAAATGACTTTTTTAGTTTTGTATGGTTGGAGCTATATTGTAAAGAAAGATTCCATTGCTTTTAGAGGCTTTGATTTGTAAGTGGGCCTCTGGTTTGGTTTCTCTTGTAAAGTTCCTTTGTAATAAAATGATATTTTCTTATCAAAAGAGGGGGAAAAAATATTTCTTTTTCGATAGACAATGCATGATATTTCTTATCACAGGTAATTTCACAATGTCTCCTTGTCATGTTCAGTAGGCAACTAATATTTCTTTTTCTGTATTAGTATAAAGTATTTATCATCTCAACAAAAAACATGATATTTTTCTCTTCTAACAAATCGATCTGTTCTTATGTGCGACCATTTTAAGGTTTCTTAGAAAGCCCAAATAACAATCAGAGAAGAAAATCTGACAAATCTATGTAGTTTTTTTTTTTTCAATGAACATTCAGCTTAAATGATGTTTGTGCTAGAATAATTGGAGGAAATGATGGATTGCGACATTGAACTCAATTGTAAATATCTTTTTCAACACCTTTCTGCTACACAGATATACTCTTCAATTATGTTTTAGTTGCATTAGTCTTCATTGTGAATCTTACATGTCATTGGTTGTTGAAAAGGTAGGTATATTTCCTTGTTGCAGGAACTTCTGCTTCCTTTGAGTATAACTGTCAAGAATTTTGAAAAGCTGAAACGCTGGGAGGAGCCACCTCTGACTGTCTCCTTTCTTGTGTTTGCGTATACTATTATTTTCAGGTAGATATGCTGGTTGCAAGACTTGTTAACTTGATCTCATTTCTTATCGACATCTTGAACATTGACAAAACTCCAAATGTGTTTTTTTGGTTGTCATTGTTTATCGTTTGTAGGGATAAACTTATGGTGAATTTTTTTTTTTACTTGATAAATTTTGTATTTTGAATTCTTTGATTACTTGAAATCATAACATTTCTGTTTCCAGTTTTTATATCCTTTTATTTTTGTCAAATTTTTTCTTGTCTAAGTGATCATTTAGCTTTTGATGTTCAGTTTGGTTACTTAATTTTGTTTGAGTGATTGAATTCCTGCTTGATTCTATTGCTTCAACAATTGTTATGTTATTATAGTGTGCAATTGAAAAGCTCTTTAATGGTTTATGGAAGCATGTGTGTTAGGGATCTCTTTCTATACCATTTTTTGCTACAAAACTCCATTTTTTATGCTAGCATTTCTTGCCGTAGTCACTCAATTATTTTCTCATCTGACACTGCATGGGGTGGACTAGGTTGTTATTTTATAATATCTATGACTGAGGATAACCTTGGAACTGGATTGGACTTGTCAATAGTATTATCATTTTTGTATGGTTAAAATCTTAGCTAACTGTTGGTTTCTCCTCTCAGAAATATGCTGTCATATGTATTTCCCATGTTGTTAATGGTTTTGGCGGCTGGGATGCTAACAGTAAAAGGGCTGAAGGAGCAAGGTCGTCTGGGTAGATCTTTTGGAAGCGTTACAATTCGTGATCAACCTCCTTCAAATACTATTCAAAAGATTATAGCTGTAAAAGATGCCATGCGTGATGTGGAGAATTATCTCCAGAATCTGAATATCACGCTTCTTAAGATACGCACAATCTTTCTCTCCGGTCAGCCTCAGGTATGTTCCCATTACTATTGTAAGACTTTGTTAACTGAATGAAAATGCCAAGAATTGTTAGCTGATGTTTTCAGGAGCTCCTGAGCTTGTAAATTTGGGGTGTGTGTGTGTGTTTATTTTCTCCTGCCAGATATTGGCACAGCAATGGTTTGAATTATCAACATCAACCTTTATACATTGTGGGAGTTCATTTCCGCCTCGTACCTTGTTAATTAAAAGATTTTATTTTCTTAAATTCTTATCAGATAACAACTGAGGTTGCCCTAGTATTGCTATCTTCTGCAACCATTCTCTTAATTGTTCCTTTCAAGTACATTCTCGCTTTCCTTCTGTTTGATCTATTCACTCGGGAGCTTGAGTTTCGGAGAGAAATGGTTAAGAGATTCATAACTATCTTAAAGGAGCGATGGGACACAATTCCTGCAGCACCTGTGATTGTATTGCCATTTGAAAGTGAAGAGTCTAAAGCAACAGATGAAAGAGTGAAAACAGCTGAACAAGCAATCAAAAAGAAGTTAGATCAGTGGCAAGAATAGACAGATTGTCAGCCTTTCAGACAGGACAGTTTTGTTATGAAGAAATTTGATATCGCTGCGGTTGAATAACAACACACATAACTTTCTTTTCTTTTTTCCTTCTGCATAGAAGATTGTGTATATTAATAAAGTGCAGTAATTTATTAATCATGACGGCAACATGTTCATGCTTTAGTCGTGATTAACACATCTTTCTAGGAGATAATGACATATGCATGCTTGAATCAAAATCCATAAAATTTTATTTGAAGAGATTCCAGGTTGTGCTCTGTGGTTTTTCCTGTACACAACACCTTATTTACTAATCGAGCCGTGTGATTCAAAGCTGACAAAGGAAAATCCTTGAAGGGGAGTTCAAGGATTTGCAGTGTCAGGATTAAAATTAAACGATTGTGCCTGGCTAGTTGTCCATTTAGCATTCTGTCGGGCATTGATCAATAGTCTTAGTTAACCATGACTGGATTGCTTATCAACTCGGGAAGATGGAAAAAATATGATGAATATTACAGAAAACAATGCATCTCAGGATTACAAAACAAAAAACATCATACAGGAATTTCTCAAACATGATAAAGTTCAATGGTTCCGCTTATATACAGGGTTTGCTAAAATAAAGCTTGTATATTTAATATCGGTGGCAGTGCAAGCATCAGAAGGAGCTGCCACCAGCTTTGAGGGAATGCTTTTGAGCCCTTTGATTCATTACAGAAAAGCTTATTGTCATGGTAAGAGCACACGGTTTGATTCCTGTATATACCCAAAAAAAAAATCAGTCAGAACTGCATTTGTTACCTGTGCATGAAGCTAATGATTTTTTATTTCTTTCCCTTAACTTTTTTCTCCAGAAATGTTAAGTTACCTTGAAGCACAGAAGCCAACAATGTAGTCTGTGGCGGAACATGTTATGATACTTGTACGGTCATCAAACGCATAGCTGGATGCTGCAGGGCAAACTTGCTTGAAGCTCTTGGAATAGTTTGAAGCCAAGCATGAGGTAAGATCTCCAAACACACCTTTGCAACAATACTCATCACTGTTAAATGCATCGCACGCACTACGACAACCGATCACCTTTCCATTGTCTTTGACAGCCAGATCTGAGGGGCAGTTTTGCCTCAAATCTCCATCACAACCAGCAGTGCTGCAATTCCCTTTACCATTGAAAGGTCTAACCAAGACAGGCACATTGAACCCATCGACAAGGCTAACATCATAGTAGTCTACATTGGCACCAAGGGTAAACTCTGCAATTGTGACGGGCAAGCTGCCTGGACTCGTACAATTTATAGAAGAGCCACAGCTGCCTGTTTTGCAAGAGCTGGTGCTGTTATTAAAATTGCAGCCAGTTCTTGCCCAGATGCGGCCACTCCAGCCATCAGGAGGATTATAGGAAGCAGATTGGCCTGGTTTCAATGTAAATCCATCACCGTGGTAGTTGCCTCCTTGGGTTATTATTCCAGGCCATATTGTCTCTTTGCAGACATTCACTAGGGTAATATTTTTGGCACTTGCATTCATTTTTGCCCCTGTCCAAGAAAATGAATATTAGTAGGAAATAGGAAACTTTATACCATACAATACCATGTAATAGAATGCACAATAATTTGTTTTCGATTGGCTAGAATTGCCAGCGTTCTTCTTTTACACTACTTTCTTGGTAACCAAACCCCCAGTGCAAAGATGAGAAATTGTTACCTGATGCCAAGATAATGACGATGGACAAGTACGTGAGATGAGTCTTGGAATTATGAGCCATCTTAGACACTCAATTTTGCTACTTGATGACAGACATTGGATATGCATTTTATACTAGTAAAGAAGAATAACAACATTTTTCTTTGAAATCAAGAATAAGAAAATTAAAAACAAAAAAGAGGAGAAGATTACTTGAAGCAGAGAGTGAATCTGCACAAAGTGTGACACCACAAAATGGTTCCTTGCTTACTTGCATAACTAAGTGATACCTTGCCCCATCTGAAAATTCGATTAATTTTTAGCTTATCTTTTCTTATTTTAATTTTTTTCCTTTTTCTTTCTGCTTTCCTTCTTTTATCTTTTAAAAATCTCTTTCTGTTCCATTTAGGCTAAATAAGGTTCTGTGGACGTTACAATTCAGTTTCCAATTGAACTCAATGGGTTACAAAAAAAAAAGAAAAAGAAAATTGGGTTCGTAAGATAATGTCGAATGGGTTTCAAAATTCTTGGTCCATAAAAGATTCCAGTACTTACAACGTAATCAATTTGTGAGTGACTCCTTAGTTGAAACTTGAATCACTCCCTCATCTTTGAAGTTGATTTGAAGTTAAAGAATGAGATTCATTCCTGTTATGAGCTTTTCTTGCAAGTAAATTACATGTGAATGATTGGTGATTTAAAAAAAAAAATAGGAGTTATATTATCTCTATTTAAAGCATAGGATGTGTTTGATAACTTATTATATTATATTATATGAAAACGCTGTTCTTCTGCTATCATATGTTTGGCTGCTATTTCTAATTGCATTTTACTGCATTAAAAGGGAGGCTAATATAACGAAAGGTGTATAAAATAAACTCATGGGGATAGGGTTTAGGATAATTGTATTAAAATATTGTTCAAATTTTAATATAAATTTAACTTTTATTATATAACAAATTTTAATTTGTTAAATATTAATTTACATTTATATTTAAATAAAAAATTAATTTAAATACAATATAAGATAGTAATAAACCTAAGTATTTAAAAAAATGGTAATACACTATTTTACTTTATTACATAAATTCATTTTAAATATTTTACTTTAAATACTTAATAGTATTTTAATTATATTTAATCATTTATTAAATAATAAATAAAAAATCATAAATTTTATTTAATCAATTATTATTTACTAAATTTAAAATTAAACAATTATATTTGACATTAATAAAAAAATTCTAATTTATATTATTTTATAATTTAATATAGTTTATATTATATTATATAAAAAAAAATTGAGGCTATTTACACTCTAGAAGTAACTTTATTTCTCTGTATACTCATGTGCCAAATTTAAAACATTATATTTTTTATTTTTCATACTCTTTACAATGCCCAAAAACACCTTACTTAAACTAGTTAAATTAATTTTTCTTAAAACACCAATCAAACAATTTAGCACATTCAAAATGTATTAATAACAATTTAGTTATATATAGTTTATGTTATTAGTTAAATAATATGTTTGATATTTATTTTTACACTCCACCTTTCTTAACCTAACAATTGAAAAAAAATGGCTATTTGCTTAAAAAAAAAAGAAAAGAAAAGGAAGAAGAAGAAGCAAAAGACTACATTTTTTTTATATAAAATAATCAAAAAGAAAAAATATATAATAATTTGCTCCTTGTTTAACTAAGTATTGTACAAGGGATTGAAAACAAAATTTTTAGGGTTTATGGCAAGAGAATTATATATTGAATAGTGAGTGTCTATATAATATAAGTATTTAAATTAATTATATTATATTGGGTTTATAATGGAAAGTTCGTATTAGTGACTTATATGATAAGTATTTTTATAATAAAATAATTTATTATAATAATAAATTTGTATTATAACTCAAAATAATTTCTAGATAAAACTAACCTCACCCTGTGTAAAAGTATAATAATATATTTTTGCAATATAATAGCGAATCCTGTCTGCTTCCATTCGTATTCCCTTTCATCCATCCGTCCGCTTAAATTGAAGTGGACAGAGTCTAACTCTTATCCTCGTGTGGACAAAGAAAATTTTAAATTATACTATAGTAAATTATATTATATTATAATGTTATTAGTAATATAACATAAGATTGTAATATTTTATTATTTAATAATAGTTTATAATTAAATCATTTTATATTATTAAGAATTAATACATAAAAATAATTAATTCATACTTAATTTCAAAAATTAATAGTAAAAGCCTAAACTATTAAATAAATTTAAACAATATTGATTTAATTTTAACATTAATCTAAAATAATATTATTTTATAAGATAAATATCTATTTAATCCCTTTATTTTGAGTTAAATGTCTGTTTAAACCTTATATTTTAAAAAATAACACAAGAGACTGCTGTTAGTAATTATAAAACAATTCTACCCTTACTCTTTCTTTACTTTTATAATAATACTCTAACGATAATATTATTGGATAATATTATTGGAGATATTAATGAAAAGAAAAAGAAAATGTGAATTTATCAAATTAGCCTCAAAAGTACAATAAAAATTAGTTGTTATTATTTTACTTTTAGGATTAATTTGATGAATTAATGTTTTTACAAAAACTTATTAGTAAGATTACTGTAAGGGGATTAAATGCTGCTTTAAATTACCTGGTATTAATTAATTTATAAATAATGATTAGAAAGATCGTTGTATGGGTATGAAAAATATTAGTTATTTCATACTGATATATATATTTCTAAATTTGTTAATAAGTAATTTTTGGTTAATTTGTTTAACTTTTTTTTTATAGATCAAAAAATTAATGTAAAAAATATTGTTGTAAGAGTATTATTGTAAAAGCAAAAAAAAAAAAAAGGATAAGTGTGTATCATGTTTAATAGTAGGGATATTTTGAGACATTTTTTTAAAAATATAGGGACTAAACAAACATTTATCTTTATTTTATATAATACAGTTTATGCTACACCAAACATACCATTGCATTACAACTTATCGCAATGTACCTTAATGCAATACAACAAATAAAGTATGTAAAACGCACCCATAATACATTTTCATGAACTTGTGAGACTCAGTTTATGAAAGGATCATATTTCAACTTAAAATTTTAAGAGAGAAAAATGGGAAAAAAATGAAAATCTAAACAGTTGTATCGCAACTATTTGGTGGTTACGAATTATCAACAAAATATATATGAGTGATTGGTGGTTAGTAAATAAAGAATATAATATGAAAGCGAAAAAAAAATCCAACTTGTGGCATTGATTTATCAACTATTTAGTGATATCAATCTAATTGTCAACAAAATATACGTGTTTAGTATATAAAGAATATAACACAAAAGTGAAGTGAAAAAACGAAAATTTTTCTGGTGATTTCCATTTGTCGCCTATCAGGGTTGTTTGTTGGACTTGCACACTTATAAGAGTTCATTAATGTAAAACTAACCAAACCCAATCATTAATTGAGTTGAAAAAATTTGATCCAATCAAATCACCTACATTTAATTGAGTTGAAATGGATCCATAGAATTAGATTGAATTGGGTTTGCATAACCCTATTGCAGCCCTCACAAATGTAATGTTGCGACGTGATGAGTAATATTCGACCTTAAAGATTTAATTAATGCACCAACCAACAAATGGGCAGACATCAAGTGTGCTACATTTTATAACGGTACCTTTCACGCAACAAATGTCAAGAGCTATTGAATGTAATAGGAGAAATTAGATGGCCAATGAAAATTTTGACTTTTCTTGATAATTTAATAGCAGTAGATATTCGGTGAACTTATATATAATAATATATGAATTCATTTCTTTTTCTTCCAACTTTTATGCCCCATTTGTGGTCAATTACTATGTCCGACACATTAATGGAATTTCGTTTACACAGAGTCGGCTTTGATGGAACTTCGTTTGCATAGTGTCGGCTTTAGAGTGTTTGGGCACATTAATGGAATTTTTACGAGGTTTTATTCTATTTAACAACTTCAACACTCAAAAAATATTTAAAAACATTTAAAATTCATTCTATCATTAATTATATTTTGAATTTCAATAATAATCAAGAAGATCCTAATAAATTTTAAAAAAGAAATGCTAAAAAAATAGTCAAGAAAATATTTTATTACTTCCATCAATATATAAGAGCAATACTAATTTCAAGTAGAATTTTTAAAATGATAGCACGTAGAAAGTGAAGATAATGAATTGATGATCAAACGATGACTATAAGCTTTGTATTTCATGAACTTTGAATTTTAAGAAACTGATTTTTTTCTTTTAAAGTGGGTTATTAATTGTAATCATTTGCTTTGTAGACATCAAGAATTTCTTTTTCGTTTACTAATTTTTTAGATTATAAGGTTTTAAAAAAAATTAATAGGAGCACTAAAAGTCAAAGATTGTAACATTAAATAATTAAGTATTCCTAAGAAACTGAAAATTTAATTTTTTTTAAAAAATACTAATAATGAACAGAAATACTAACAATGAATGAATTAAAGATTTGATAGTAATTATATCTTTAACAATAAGATTATTAAATATACATTTTCCAAAAAAATTAATTATAAGATAATTATTGAATAGAGAGACGTCTAAAAATAAGTTTTTCTACAATACATAAATTAAAAGAATTTTATTAATTTGAGTATTATTAGGGAAATACTCAAAAAATAGACTTTTTTAAATATAAATCCCTAAAAAACCGCCTTATTTACTTATATTTAAAGCCACCCCAACCATTACAAATTGGGCTAAGCCAATTTTTTTGGACTAATTGATAGTAAATAATGATTTGAATATGAATTATATTAAATATTTTGAATTTAAATTTAGAATGCCGCAAATGCTATCAAATTTGATTTTCACTCTCTCTTTATCTAACTCTCTTTCTTCCTTTTGAAAAAAAAAATGTCTTTCTTTCAGAATCCAAGAAATAATGACAAATAAACACCATTATTTACTTATTAGTTGTTTCTAAATCTTGGTATTGAATGCCTATTTTTACAATGATTGAGTCACTGAATCATGGATTCTATTTAACAAAAACCATCTTGCATCAAATACTATTTTGAGAGGCATGCAGTATTAGATTGGAGGACGTCTGTGCACTGCACGACTTTAACTTCATGTCGTTTGTTAATTCGCTCATGTTGATGGTTTGAGTTCGAGCTCCGCAAGACTCGTTTTCGTTCCACATGTTGAGGCTTTGAACACCAGCAAAAGTCGGAGCAAATTTTCAAATTTCTGCTAGACAAATTTTTGGGATGTATTATAAATATATACATTCAGTGTCCCAGTAGATATCTTATTATAGAACTTTTCACTTTATAACTTAAGTAAAATTTAGTTTCTCTCATAAATACTATTTAATAAATAACACATTATATGTTACATTATTTAAAATAAGAATCTAGAATGTCTATATCAGTACTCAATTAATTATTCTGTGGAAGACAGAACAATTTATTTTCTCTTATTAATGTATTAATTAGACGAAATTACCAAATCTATCTACCACCAACTACCATCAGAAAATCCCAAGTGGCATTAGTTTATTAGTAATATGTGTATAAAAGTAAAGCATTAAATATTATCGTTATTATAATTATTACTATTTTCTCTGTTCTGACTCTTAGCTGTAACATGTATACATAAATGCTGTTCGAATTGGTGGTTGTGGACCAACCGTGCAAACAAAACAAGAGTAGGGTATGCATTAAAACAGAAAATTGATAGATCAAATTGTTCAATGTTACAAGTTTAAATGAAACATTGATACAGAAATGTTTTCATTGGTTGCTAATTTGATCGGTACCGAACGACCATATACTGATCTTCGTTCATTCACTTGATAAATTCATCAGTTCTTAATCTCAGACTTGTCTTTCTCATTTTCAATACAGGAAAAAGATGG
Source organism: Citrus glauca (assembly GCA_029633175.1). Taxonomy (NCBI): domain Eukaryota; kingdom Viridiplantae; phylum Streptophyta; class Magnoliopsida; order Sapindales; family Rutaceae; genus Citrus; species Citrus glauca. Next base: position 11,922,050 of record JAQOOD010000005.1, read on the forward strand.
ACTCAATTCAACGTTGATAATGATACACTATCATCCAAAGTTTTAAAACTGTAAATGTGTCACAAGAAATTGTCAATTATGTGAACAGTTATCAAACAGTTTTTAGTCTTTGGTTTTCTCAAATGATTCTTTCATTTTATTAGGTATTCAACTTGCACTCATAGTGCCAAATTTTTCCAGTCACTTTTGCCTCAAATGAAATAGCTAGCTACCACATCAACTAGGAATGATATCTTTATTTATTTTTTTACATTAAAAAATTCTCATTTTACGAAATAAATTCAATTCATCCCCAACTGTATGGGTTGGTATTGGAACCACAATCTTTTTTACTAATTCAATAGTGATCTCTGCCTTTAATAGATTCACCTTTAAATAATTTTTAATACCTCATTTCATCTTTAGTGTTCCACTGGAGGTAGAAAAAAATACATTACCTTCTAACAGATAAATTTAAAATTTTTATTTGCAGCCTCGGACCATGAATTTGTATAAAAATTTATCAGCGTTTAAAGTTGTAAAAATAAGTTTCAAGAGGTGACTGAATGAGGTATTGTGTAACTCGTTGATGTAGGATATGTGAGAGGAATAATTTAAAAACACAGTATCTTGTGTTACAAATATTTGGATTATGTGAATAGTATACTATTTCAAAGTTCCTGATGACATGATTAAAAAGAACATTTTTATTTTTTCAAATTCAATTCTTAATCTCTTGCCTCCCCTAGGATTTAAACTCAGATAACTAGTAAAAGAAAGTTGCTTGAAACTACTTCGTCAACCACCCTTGTCAAAAACATCTAAATGTATTTTTTGAAGCTTTCAATAAATGATAAGTGCTTAATTTCCAATTAATTTTTATTACTTTCTTTACGGTTATTTGATATTTCCATCACCTTCTTGAATCTTTATTAGTCTTTTATGTTTGTTGGAGCTTTTGAGGTAGAGAAACAAAAAGGAGTAGAAAAATTACGACACTTATTACTGTGAAGAATAACTAGATTGTGGCTTCATAGATTTTGATTGCTTCTTGGATAAATTTTTAGGCTTTATTCACTTTATTGACCTATATTAGATATATTGTAATGCCCAATTTTTTTCCTCTTTTGCCCTTATTAAATTGAGTAGGATAGTTATTATTGAGTGTTTGTGTGAGTAAATTTATCGGATTGTTTTAAATAAATTACGTAAGTTATTATTTTTTAAAAAATATTTATTAATTACCAAGTATTTAAGAGAAAATCATATTTTTAAGAAGCCATCTTTTATTTTTTTTTACACCGTTACAAACCCTAGAAAGAAAAGCAGGAAATATAAGTTTTTGGAGAAGGAAAAGAAAGTTTTATTACTTCTTTTCTTAGTGTTTGCCTTAAGGTATTAAGTATTTCTTCGACTTATATGATTTATTTTTATGGAATTGTTTGCCTTTAATTACTTGTAGTATGTTTTGGGTAATATATGTGTGTTTGTAATCTTGTGATGATATGAACAGTCTTTATTCCTTGCTTGAAATCGTTTCCTTTATTTAGAATCACATGAATATCTTACATATCATGGAACTAGACATCCTAGGCTTTCCATTGATAGGTTTTGTGTTGAAATCGTCTGAGTATGCAAATTGTTATGGGTTTTTGAAGTTGGGTTACTGGTGCTGGAAATTCCGATTTTCAGTAGCAGTTCTCAACTCCGGAAATTTTTCTATAAGGTTACACATCCTTTAAAATTATGCCCATTTTTGTGCCCATTTTCGTAGTTTTATTCTTTATGGTTGAATTATTAAAAATCGTAACATATGGCTGCTGCAAATCTGGAAACTGTTTTCCAGAATTTCAGAAGCTGAAACATGTAACAGTTGGGCTAGTTTATGAATATTACAGGCCATGTTAGGATTTTATAATGAAATTTCGATCTTTCCTCTGTCTTTAAAAACTAGAATCATGATTTTTGGGCATGTAAAATAAAAGATACGAATTTTTGAAATTTTGTTTTCAAATCTGGAATTTTCTGGACGGGTTAGATGTTCTCGGAAATAAAACGTTTTAAAATAGTTTCCGGAGTCCAAAAATTATGACTTTTAATTATATTCTTTTTGAATGTGGCTTCTGTAATTAGAAGAAAGAAGCTTATTATTTCGAGTACCAAAGAATAATTTATGAATTTTCTAATTGGAAAAGGTCTGTTTTGGTCAGTGCTGGACAGATTTTGTTACTTGGGTGAAAGGTCAATATTCTGACTCTGATTTTGACTTGTGCTGATTTTTGTGAAATATTGTATGCAATGCTATGCATGTTCACAGTGCCTCTGTAAATTTTCATGGTTTTGCAACATGTGTATAGGTTATTAAAAAATCAGCATGTGCAGGATACTCATAAATATAGGATATGTTTAGAATATGCATAAGTAGTAAGGTAGTATTAGTGTCTATGATTTAAGGATGATTGAGATTATGTTTAAGGTTAGAGATGATATTGATAAGAATATTTTTATGATGAAAATAGGACGGGGGTGAGCTTGTTGGTTATTCTTGAGGTGTTGAATTAATTGCTACGGATCGAGGTAAGTAGATTCATGCATGATGCGCTTTATAATAAATGCAAATTTACGTTACAAAAATTCTGTTTAAATGGAAATTTTTACAAAAATGATTTCTAAAATACTTAAATGAATTTTGTAAAATAAAAACACTTTTAAATGAATTTATATAAAATTATTTTAAAATGAATTTTTCTTAAGAAATTAGTTTTTTTAACAAAATGTTTTCTTAAAGAATTTTCTAAAAGAATTAAATGATCAAAGAAAGGTTCTTAAATATTTTAGAAGGCTTTAATTGCTATTTATGAAAGAATGTATGGTGAATTAAAAAATGTTATGATGTTATGAAATGTTATGGCCAGCTTGCTGGTATGATGATGATCTTGTGCACAAGGATATTACGAACAATGTGGGGTATAGTATCTTGAATGAGGAACAATGCAGGGTATAACACCCTAAATGATGAATGATGACTGATGACTGATGATGACTACGAGGCATGAGCTACCAATGTTTACGTTTTAATGTTTTTTTTAATAAATGTTTTAATGTTTTTATATGAATCCACCCCTTATGCTAAATGAAGATGTTACTATAAAATGTTTAATGATACATGACAAAGGTTTTCAAATATTGTGCATGGATTACTTATCGAGTTGACGGCTCACCCCTCGTCTCTAATATTTTGCAGAATGATTAGAAATGTGACTTGGGTGCTTAGATGGAGAATTTATCTTAGTGGATCTTTGGAGTTGCTTTAAAGATTAAATTTGGCTAGACTTTTGTATTTTGGATTAGAGACTTTATATTTGGAGAATTTATTTCATATGTTTTATGTAAGGATTCAGTTGGAATATGAATAATGATTGTTTATCTTGAGATTTATTAATAAGAATAAATGATGTGAGATTTCATTCCAATTTTATCCTTGAGTTTTCATGGGTAATTTTTGGGGTGTTACATTTATACTAAGGGTGAGGATTAGATTTGGTCAATAAAAATTGATTTTGAAGGCCGAGTCATATTTTCTGTTTGGGCCCACACTAAAAACACATTTTAGAGATATTTTGACACGTAAGCTATTTTCCAGGTTCCAAGCTCTTTTCTCACTCGGAAAAGGAGATTTACACAAATTTTACAAGTCCTGCAAGAATTAGGACTAAAGAAGTATATAAACACCAGTAGGAACAAGCCTAGCACTGAAAAAAATAAGGAAAAAATATGAAGCACCAATTCAGAAGTGAGAAGATCACAAGGAAGAGAGGAGTAGATGAATTGGAGGGAAGACTTGGCTATCATAGTTATAATTCAATCAATAAGCATTTCTTTTTTAATGAATTTGATATTAAATAATTTAGACATAAGTGATTGATCTTTTTATTAGTTAGGGTTGATTCGAAACCCTAGATATGAATTTTTATTAATAAATTTTTAGAGTTAGAATTTCTTCATCTTTCTCTAAAAATTTTATATTTCATTGATTTTAATGTTCAAGAATTGCTAGTTGTTTGTTTAGCTAGCCAACTAGATGAATTTGTTGGTGATTTGATTCCAAGTTTAGGATTTTTTTATCCATAATTGTCAAAGAACTAAACCTAGGTAGTAGATTGTGATTAATATAATGGAATATTTTTGTTTCTTGATACAGCTTATATCTTTCTTGATTTTAAAACTTTTATTAAATTGAATTTGGAGAGCTTATTCTCATTATTTTATGGAAAGAGATTAAGTAAAGAGCTTGTTTTACTTGATAGCTAGGTAGTGAATGATAAGTCTGATAATTGACATAAAATTTAATTTTTTAATGGTGGAGAATGATTCCTTAAGCCATATTTTGCATTATACATAAATCTCCTTAAAAATATTTTCATATTTTCATATTTTCATATTTTCTTCTTTAAATTCTTTAGTTTAGTTTATATAACAAAACAATTCGAATCCCCCAAGAATTTGTATGCATGTTCGATAATGTGTCCTTAGTAGATCTTAAAAGTTTGAGTTAATTTCGTTAAGTAAGATTTTAATTCAATTTTCGTTAGTAGTCAGTTTGTATGTTTTGTATTAATAACTTGTTAATTGGGAAAAATCTTCTATGGGGACGACTATTACTTCTATACTTAAAAACAATAATATTTAATGCAAAATTTTAAGAGATAAGCTTTTAACTGACATAAGTAAGTTAAATTTTAGCTTTTTATTAAGAAGCCCCGATCTAAAAATTCGAATTCTCACAAGGGTGAGAAATTTGGATATTTTAGATATTTCACATCATGACATCAATTAAGGTTTATATGGTAATCTCGTTCCCGCTACTTCACTCACATGTTTGAAAAGTTTCAGGGACTCCTTTATTCTCTTCACCAGTTTCTTCAGATTTATTCTGCTCTATTACAGGCTTCGTAAACAGTTGAATAATAGATTAACAAGAGTAGCCATAAAAAGGCTGCCTCATCAACCAAATCTGATCAGTGAAAAATTAAAGTAAAGGTGCTGCATCTGGCTACCAACATTTAATCGAACAGCTTTCTTGAAGTAAGAAAATCATTATTGTACTTATTTATTGGTGCAGTGAAATATTTTGCAGGAAGCTCAGAGTTTCTGATCATGCTTTTAGCTGTTCATTTTAGCCTTCTGTCTAAATTGAATGTGTTTAGTTAATTTGGCAGATATGAATGTTGTTGTTTTTGAAATATTAATTAACTGTTTACATTGGAAATGTCCTATACGAATAATAATAATATATTGGTCATTGTTTTTATTGCTCAGGTATTTTGAAATTTTTTTACAAGCCGTTTAATCTCTAGTGTTGAAACAATAAAAACAATAACAAAAAGTCGGAGGCTTAATCTAAGAGTTCACATATATAATTGCCTTCATAATTTTTTTTTCTTTTCCACTGAGAGACATAATTATATATAACAAGAATTTAATTATAACATTTTTTACTATTTTACTTTATAAAATTTGTTTATCTTTCCTTTTTTTTTTTTCATAATCCTTTTATTAAAAATTTTATTTTATTTATTATTCAGCTTGCCTCTTGTGAGCCAAATTTCTGACTCTGCTAATCTAAAGAAACAAAAAAAAAAAAAGGGTTAAAATGACACTTCAATTTGAATTGCAGGACTTTAGAAATGTAGCTGCCAATGTAAAACAATATTCGCCATTGATGTACATTGAGAGGTCTTGACAGTAAGGAGATGATAATGCATATTTCGGTAATGTAACAATCCGCGTAAAAATAAAGAATGAAAATACCATAAGCTGAGAAGTCAAAATAAAAAATCTGTAAACTTAATTAGAAGGCCAATAATTTTTCATTTATGACTCTTATCTTCTCTGAAATATTTTTCGACATAAGGGCCGGGTTCCCACACGCCACGATATAGGAGTCGGTAAACCTGAAATTATTTGAAAGCCCATGTTACGTATATTATTGATTCAGTAATTCTTCTCTGCCTAGCAACTCAACTCGGTTGTACAGTGGAACTTAATAATATTCAATCTTTGTGTAAGTTTAGCACGTTAATTACAGACAAATTACAGTTACAGTAGATAGTTATTCAATGAAGCACTACTCAAAATTTCTATTATTTTTTTCAGCTAGCAACAACTAGAACCTTTGAAAAGAGAAACAGTAAATATTTCAAATAAATTATTGGGACCATTAACATATCAACTCAACCACAACTTTTCATGAGTGAAATAATGTGTCACTGACGAACGTTTCAAATGGCTGCTATATGAGAGATAAACTATAAATACAAATTTATAATTTTCGACCAAACAAATAGAGAAATAAAGGAGTACATATCCATCCAGCTATAGGAAACCCAGAAATTATTAAATGCAAGCTCCCGATCTCGTAGGACATTTAATAAAATGAAAAATATTAACTAAGTGATTAAGTTAACAAACGACCCATTCGCGAAATTTTATGCTTTCTTGATTTGATCCTTGGTACCTGCTTTTGCTGAGTAATTTTTGGAGTGGAAATCAAAGAACAAATACAAAAGTGTAATGATGAATGCAGCAGAGAAGCAACAAGAAATAATGCCTGCACAGCCTGAAGTGGTGAAATGATACCCAAAAATCAAGCTGAATATCACAAAGCTCGAAAGAAACTGAAGTATTTGGCAATCTGTGACAAGCCTTTTCCACTTTGGCTTAAACCCTAATGCACATAATAAGTAGTAGAAGTACATGAAAACATGCACCAAGCAATTGGTGAGAACCACCAATGGTAAGGAGGATTGTGCATAGTTTACCCCTAAATAACACATGATCACAACTATTGTGTGGTGATACACGTGGAGGAACGAGAGCCGTTTGATGGGGTTGCTCACCAGGATCAGAAGGGTATCACCATATTCATAAATCTTGGAAAGATAGAACATGTATGCCCAGAAGAAGAGAGGTCCGTTTGGCTTGGTATTTCTGGGGAAACAAATGATGTACTGTATGGTTGGTGATCGGGAGAGAATGGAGAGAGAGGAACCGAGGGCCATGATTGAGGATGCAGTGATGAGGAAGAGGTTATGGACGACGGTGATCCGTCGCCGGAGGTGGTATTCAAGGGAGATAGGCACTTGGTAGAGGAGGAAAGTGAGAGAGAGATAAGAGAGGACAGTGAGTGTAAGGAATTGTGGAGAGGAGCCGAGAGTCTCCCCTTGAGTCCATGCAAAGTTGAGGATTTTTGGGTGGTTCACAAGCCAATATAGAGGTTTTATATTCAGCAGTGCCGCGGTTGTTGTGGTGTTTAAGGAAACAGCAGCAGCAGCAGCAACGGCGGCCATTTGGTGGAGAAGGAAGGTAGAGATGGGAGTGAAAGGGCTGATGAGTGGAGAGTGTTTGATGAGTATAGAGAAGAATATGTAGGGTATTGTTATCTCAAGCTCTCAAAATAATTTTAGAAAATGCATGGCATCATGGCACTACATTGTCCCTTTCTATTTATTTTCCAAGAACTATAGGCACCCAACTAAGGATTTTCCTCTTCAGCTAATTTAATTAGCTAGAGCACCAGTAAACGGCTATTTCGTACCCTAGCCTGACGTAACTTATTAAGAGGGCCTGCCTAACCCATTGGGGAAAAATGCTAATTAATAAAGATATAAATGCTACCTGAAATTGTCTTTATTAACAAAAAAAAATGTTAATAGTCTTTTTAAACAAGATAAATGAACTTCCTCTTTGGACAAAGTCTAAATTATGCAAGAAGAACCAGCACATCGTTGATACAATAATCTAATGGAGTGTTATCACTTATTTTAAACTACTAAATATGAAAACACACGTGTGTTTATAATTGAAGATATCATTAACATATAAAAAAAATAGTCTCCAATATATTGAAATCTGTATTTTTTTAATATTTTAGTGTGCCTGCTGTTGGGTATAAATACTAATGCTATTAGTGTCAATGTGCAAGTGTACACAATAAGTAATAAAATGATGAGTATTTAAGATCGTCTCCACAGATATTGATATTATCAGACTTGCTACAACAATCTTAACAGTGCATATTTTGTTTTAAATTAAGATAAAACAATTAATAAAATTAATAAACTAATAAAATAAAAACGCAATAAATAAAATGCAACAAAATAAATTATCACGTCAGATCAAGGATAAAACTAATAAGAATATAGAGTACTTGAGTGAATAAACTCTTTTAATGGTATTGACTATTTTTGTAATGTTTGACTCGGTTGCTGCAGCATCTACTACAGTACTAGGCAGAATCCTTATGTATCATAAGCCATCGCATGTTGGATATCTTATATCTATATGCAACCTAACAGTGATAAGTTGTTATGCTAACATAAGATATAACATTACACGCTTAGGTTCTATTTACCCTACAAGGTGAATCTCTATGTCTAGTTTATCACTAATTTTAGATTAAGCATGACCCTTTTAGGATAAGTTAAATTCAATTTAGGAAACCCAATCAAAACCAAGTATTGCTCTGACATGTTCCACTAAGATGGACGCTTTTATGGCTCTTTCCTAACTTATATCATTAAATGGGTGATCAGCCAAAAAAATGAATAAAAATAAATTCTATAAAAAAATACTACAACAAACATGTAGTAACATATATTTTCAGTCAATAAACCATCAAGATTGTTTATCATTCAACTACAAATAAATTTAGTTCATGATTTGGAAAAGAAAAATAAAGAACAAAGTTTTGGCCATGAAATACATCCTTATGAATAAATAGAAAACACGAAAACAAGAGAAGAATAAGCAGGATTGAGCTCCCAATTGATCTCTACAATTTTTCCTCTTGTGCAAACCTTAATCTCTCTCTTAAATCTTATTTTTCTTTTGTTTCTTTGTGTTTTTCTCCTTGGATGATGGCCCTCTTTGTTCTTTATGATGTATGCTTCTTTTATAACTAAAAATTAAGGTAAATGAAAGCCTAGGGTGCTCATAAGTCAGATTAGAAAACTGCAGATCACAAGTCTACAATTATCCCGCGCATAATTTTCTCTATCGTTGCTCCAGGATTGCTACAGCAATGGTTGCTACAACAACGGCTACAATAACTGCACTGTTCTAGATTTGTTTCAATTCTTTTGTATTTAAGTTCTTTTCCATCTTCTGCAAGCCTATTGCATTAGCATTCATTCCTTAAAATTTAGGCTTCCGGACACCTACAATTATGCATATGATTTAGAACACAAAGTATTCTGAATCAAACAAAATGTATTACGAATAAACTAAGATGAGTGTTTATGAAAAATATAATAAAAATGTAATGAAAACACATAATTTATTCTCTAAGTATTATTGATTTAAGTCTAAAAGTGCCATCATAACTCTCCAAACTTAAACTATTACTTGTCCTCAAGTAATGACAACAATGCTAACACTTCAATCACCCAATCATGCAACAAATAGCTCAGCTCTATCATAAAAGTTGCAAGGATTTTTTCACCCTCAGATCACATTCTTAATCACGCAAAATAGCCATAGCAGTTCAGTTTTATGCTTAGGCTGCATTCTATCCAAAATGTGTGTGTGCCACTTTGATCAAATTCCAAAGGTGCTACAACATTACAAAGACATTGCATATAATTCAAAGGTAGAACACAAATATATTCACATATGGAGGAGCAAAATTCACAAATAAACTCAAACTGTGCTACGACAATGATAATTTTTTTTTTGTTTTTCACTTGACCCCTCTTCAATGTAACATTTATTTTTCATGTGAATGTCGATCACTTGTAATGATGACACCCAATTACTCAACCAATTCACAGATCAGAGTTGCTGTAGCAATGCTGATAACATATTCTTATCTAAAGATATCTTTAACTTAAGGCTGAACATGGGGCTCATGAACGGACTTGGCTACTCAATATCTTAGACAAATGACTTTTTTTTTTAGTTTTTTTTCAGCTATAGATGCTATAGCAATGCTTATAACTCTTGTTGCCTTTGGGCTTAAGTCTGCATACGAGGTACATACTCAGCCTTGGTTCTGCATACGAGGTACATACTCAGCCTTGGTTACTCAGCAACTTAAGCCATTGGAGCAAAATTTATTTCATAACAAGCACAATTCAACAAAATATTTTCCCCCAAACTTGAGATATTTTCTACTCTTTTATGTTTTCTTGGCTCTGCTACAACATTGTCATAAAACTCAACCAAAGTCTAAGTGTCGAGACAAAATTTCAACCTCTATTTATAACTATCCCTACTGGGCATTCTCATAAATATTGAATAACACTCAATTTATCTTCATTAGATTTTAAAATTCATACACAAATATTAGATAATAAAGCTTTACACAACACACAACATAAGAATAAACACATGCATTCAGAAACACAACCTCCCCAAACTTGAGTGGTGTTGTGTCCTCACAAGCACACAAAACAAAACCACATAAACCAGACATGCATACACTAAATAAAAGGACATGCAGAATGAATCAGAAAATTAAAACTAAATGAAAGAAAAGTTTTTCAGAAAGAAGTAAAATAAACTAGTGGGTATGGGTACTCCCCTGTCGCTGCAAGCACTGCTGCAGCATAGGCTGTAAAGGGTCACTTTTTCTTTGATCCACTTCTCAAACGATCCTTATTATAAAATATGATCAATCCATTTGCTGCTGCAAAAACAAGAAATGCCTCTATTGTTTTAGAATCTTCTGTTATATGTTATACTGTAAGTAATGCTATAACAATTCCCTTATGCTTTTTCTTTTTTACTTTTTTTTTTAATTTTACATGCTGCAATTTAACACAAAGACATAAAAAATTAGATGCACACTTAAAACAAAAAAAAGACAAATTAAATAATTTAAAAACTAAATTTAATGCTTTAAAGACTTAAAACAACTTCCCTATTGGGTTGCCTCCCAATTAGTGCTTGATTTTAGGTCTTTCAGCCTGACCTTTCTTGTTCGCTCAACCTTGATCTTTCTAGAATAGATGCTTCTGTAGGTTGTTCACCTTAGCTCCCATGTAGTGCTCCACTTTTAACCCATTAACCTTGAATTCTTGTTCGTCTGGAGTGAGTTCCCTTTGTTAGATTTGTTCGTCAATTTTGAAGGGTTGCTTTTCTCCTGACCATGCTATGTTAGCTGCTCCACGATCTTCATCGTCAAGTTCTTCAAATGTTACAACATTGATTTCTTCCTTACTGTAGCAACTGTGTATTCTCTCTACTACAACAAAGTCCACAACACTGATAAAATTACAATATTCAATCTCATCGGGACTCTTCATGGCATCCAACAAATTAAATGTAACTTGCTAGTCATTCACTCTTATAATTAATTCTCCTTTTTGAATATTAATTAAAGTATTTCCCGTGGCTAAGAAAGGTCTCCCTAGAATGATTGGCACTTCTTTGTCTGCCTCAAAGTCTAGCATAATGAAATCCACTAAAAAAATAAATTTATCCACCTTCACCAACACTTCTTCAATCTTCCCTTCTGGATATGCATAAGATCTGTCAGCAAGTTGTAAAATCACTGTTGTTAGTCTACATTCACCAACTCCCAATTGCTTAAACACTGATAAAGGCATGAGATTGATGTTAGCCCCTAAATCACAAAGTGTTTTGCCACTGTATTTAGTGCCTATAGAGCAAGGGATTGTAAAGCTTCATGGATCCTTCATCTTCTGCGGTATCTTATTCTGAAACATTCGCCTGCACTCTTTTGTTAGAGCAACTATTTCAAACTCTCGAAGTCTTCTTTTCTTTATCAAAATATCTTTAAAAAATTTCGCATAATTTGGCATTTGCTCTAGAGCTTCCATAAAAGGGACATTGATAGGTAGCTGTTTCAGCACTCCCAAGATTTTGCTGAACGGCTTGTCTTATTTTTACTTCTTATATCTTTGAGGAAAATGTGGTGGATGTCTAAATTGTTGTTCTGCAGCAGGTTGTGTAGACTACTTCTCTTTTGCTCTACTCAGGTCTGTTACTGCTAGTGCTATAGCTTCTTCACCACCAGGTGCTGGGTCATAAATTTTTGTAGATGCTGTAGCAGAACTGTATTGATTTGCATTCTGAAAAGTGGAAGACTGTGACTCTTCTACTTGAGTGTCTTCTTGGCCTTGGTTAGACTCAATTCTTCTTTTTCGTACACCAACTGCACTATTAACCTCTTTTCCAGATCTTAAGTGTATCACTTAGCAGTGCTCTTTCCCTTCTCTTCTTGGATTCTTTGTGTTGGTGGGTAAAATGCCTAGAGGTCTGTTGCTTACTGCTGTAGCAAGTTGTCCAATTTGATTTTTCAAGTTTCTCAAAGATGCAGCATGATGTTGGACAACTGCTTCATTCTTCACAATATAATCGTTAATCAAAATTTCAAGGGAGCTAAGTTGATCATTGCTGATGCTTCTTTACTCTTGATTTGCTGATAAACTCCAGATGGTTGAGCAGGTTTGTTCTGTCCACTAGGTGCTGCAGCAGTCTGATTATGATAACTCCATGAAAAGTTCAGGTGCCGTCTCCATCCAGAGTTGTAAATGTTTGAATATAGATTGTCTTTTTTCTGTCTATTGAAGCTGTCCACATAATTGACTGAAGCTAGATTCCCAGGACAATTATCAAATAAGTGTCCCTCTCAACAATAAACACAAGAGACCTCGGAAACTAGGTTGACACTTGCTGGAGTAGTGGTCATAGCTTTCACAATGTTTGTTAATGAAGTTACTTGGGTTGGAAAGGCTGTCAAGGCACCTACATTATGAACTCATGTTGTTCCTCTTGTTGCACCTTGTCTAGTTGATGGCCACTGCTAGTTATTGTTGGTTATTTTCTCCAAAATTTCATAAGCCTCATTGTAAGACTTAGATAACAAGGCCCATTTGCTGAAGCGTCCACCATCAATCTAGTGCTTGAGTTGAGACCATTATAGAAAGTTTCCAATTATATACAGCAAGGAATACCATGATGAGGACATCTTCTGAGTAGCTCCTTAAATCTCTCCCTACATCACACAAGCTCTCATCTTCAAGTTGATGGAAAGATGTGATCTCATTCCTCAACTTTGTATTCTTGGTTAGAGGGAAGTATTTCATCAAACATTTGTCAGCCAAATCATTCCATGTAGTGATAGAATCTGGTGGTAAAGAATTCAACCATGCTCTTACTCGGTCTCTCAAAGAAAACGAGAAAATTCTGAGTCTCAATGGTTTCTACGATGCTTCAGTAATCTTGAAAGCATTACTCACTTCCAAAAATTACTTAAAGTGTAAATGAGGATCTTCGGATGGCAAACCATTAAATTGCCCCACTTTTTGAGGCATCTGAAACATCAAGGGTTTGAGTTCAAAATTGTCAGTTTGAACATCAGGTCTAACTATTCCCGGATGTATGGCTTGAGGAGTCAACACTGCATAGTCTCGAATGCTTTATCTCAATCGTTCGCCATGTGAATAATGTTGTTGTTCCCTAGTTGCCGTTAAACACATTGTCCATTTAGACCTTCATGTCATTGACTGGTTGTATCTCCTCTCTGCAGTTCAAGTTTCTCAAATCTTGCAAATCATCAATTACTACTGCAACATGTAATTCTCGATGTTCTCTTCTTAATCTCCTTGCAGTTCTTTTAATTTCTAGATCAAACTAGAATTCAACAGATTTATATTTGCGCATGCAAGGGTTGTTAGATCACCTATGTCAACAAAACAAACAAATCAAAATAAAATTAAAAATTAGCACCGTTAAAACTAATTTCACAAATCACAATGAACAATGAATCCCCGGCAACGACGCTAAAAATTTGTTGGGTATAAATACTAATACTATTAGTGTCAATGTACAAGTGCACACAATATGTAATAAAGTGATGAGTATTCAAAATCGTCTCCACAGGGATTGATGCTATCAGATTTGCTACAACAATCTTAATAGTGCATATTTTGTTTTAAATTAAGATAAAGCAATTAATGAAATTAATATACTAATTAAAATCAAAACGCAATAAATAAAATTCAACAAAGTAAATTATCACGTCAAACTCAAGGACAAACCCAATGGGAATATAGAGTAGTTGAGTGAATAAACTCTCTTAATGGTATTGACTATTTTTGTAATGTTTGGCTCGGTTATTGTCGCATCTGCTACAGCACTGGGCAGAATCCTTATATATCCTCAGCCGTCGCATGTTGGATATCTTATATCTATATGTAACCTAACAGTGATCAATTATTATGCCAACATAAAATATAGCATTACAGGCTTAGGTTCTGTTTACGCTACAAGGTGAATCCGTATGTCTAGTTTATCACTAATTTTAGATTAAGGATGGCTTTGTTGGCATAAGTTAAACTCAATCCAAGAAACTCAATTTAAAACCAAGTATTGCTCTAATATGTTCTACTAAGATAGGCCCTTTGTGACTCTCTCCTAACTTGTATCATTAAATGGGTGATCAGCCAAAATAATGAATAAAAATAAATTCTATCAAATAAAATGCTACAACAAATATGCAGTAACATTATTTTCAGTCAATAAACCATCAAGATTGTCTATCACTCAACTACAAATGAATTTTTTTCATGATTTGCAAAAGAAAAACAAAGAACAAAGTTTCAACCATGAAACACATCCCTATGAATAAAAAGAAAACGTGAAAGTATGAGAAGGATAAGAAGGATTGAGCTCCCAATTGATCTCTGTAATTTTTTCTCTTGTGCAGCCCTTAATTTCTCTCTTGAATCTTGTTTTTCTTTGTTTCTTTGTGTTTTTCTCCTTGGGTGATAACCCTCTTTATTCCTTATGACGTGTGCTTCTTTTATAGCTGAAGATTAAGGTAAACGGAAGCCTAGGGCGCATAAGTCAGATTAGGAAACTGCAGGTCGCAATTATGTAATTATCCCGCGTAGAATTTTCTATGTCGTTATTCCAGGATTGCTATAGCAATGGTTGCTACAGCAACGGCTACAACAATTGCACTATTCTAGATTTAATTCAAATCTTTTGTAGCCAAGTTCTCTTCCATCTTTTGCAAGCCTATTGCATCAGTATTCATTCCTTAAAATTTAGGCTTCTGGACACCGACAATTATGCATATGATTTAGAAAACAAATTATTTTGAATCAAACAAAATGTATTACGAATAAACTAAGATGAATGTTTATGCAAAATATAATAAAAATACAATGAAAACACATTTACTTTCTAAGTATTATTGATTTAAGTCTAAAAGTGCCATGGTAACTCTCATTTCATAGAGTTATCACATGCTTACTTTGTTAAAATGAGGATATCTTCCCTAAACAATCATTATTTAATAAGAGATTAATTACTTTAATGCACTGTGTTTTTTTAAAAGAAAATATACGTTTTAGTTAATTAAGAAAACTATCAAGCATACACAAACCATTCACGGGGAACTGATCCTTCCAGATGCCAGATTCTGAGCTTTGTAAAGCTTTTTTGACTAAAGAGTGAGCACTAGCATTAAAATGTTTTGGAATATGTTGGAATGTTATCGATTGAAAATCTACCTTGCTATTATGAATTTCTGCTATAGTCCACCAAATCTCTGATTTATTGCTAACCTTGTTGTTGGCTGAATCAACTACCATTCTGCAATCTGTTGCAATGGTCACACATGTGCAACTTGCTTCCCTTGCCACTTCCATTCCTTATTTGACAGCTTTAGCCTCTGCTATCGTTACATCTCCTTCAAAAATAATTCTTTTTACTGATGCAACTACCACTTAGCCTTGCGGGTTCCTTATAACTGCTTTTAACCTTGCAACCTGCCTATCTTCATGAATTGCCACATTAACATTGACTTTCAACTTGTTGCTCGGGGGTGGATTCCATCTCTGCATCTCTAAATCCTCTGTGCTTCTTTGTCCCTTTTGATTTTGAAATTGCATTATCTGATACACATTCATAATCGCCTTGGCCATTGAAACCACTGGATCTAGTTTTTTTTATTTTCCTTCAAAGAGAAATTTATTCCTTGCATGCCACGCAACCCACTAAATAGTTACTACAGAATCAATCTTAGTCTTGTCCTAAGTACTCTTTATTCTCTCCATAATACTCAGCATATCTTCTCTCATTACTCCTTTCACTTCAGCCTCTAGTTTAGTACATTTCTATATTTTCCTTGCCAATCTGCATTCTATAAGAGCATGGAAAACATCTTTTCTTTTAACTTTGCAAATTTGGCACGTCAGCTCCTGTAATATTTTTCTTCTCCACATATTTTCTCCTGTTGGTAGCAGATTTCTAGCGGCTTTCCCCAAAAAAAATTTTATTTTTCTTAGCAAGTTAAGTCTCTAAATACTTTGCCAGCCCTGAGAAGCACTTGTGGATCTAGCTGGAGGCTTAGGGAACTTGATTTTAAGTGTCAATTGATAGCCACTCTTCACAGAGTAAAAGCCCTTCCTATTATAGTTCCAAATTACCTCATCTTCTTATAGGGTTCTTGGAATGGAATTCTCTTTATAATTTCAGCATCCACCCTTGCAAAGTTTTCGTTGATCAGGCTTTCATTCCATTACTGGTTTAGGAGAATGAGTTCTGAGGCTTTTGCTTTTGTAGGTAAGGAAGGCACACAAATTGGCCTAAAGGTTGCTAGTTTAGGTATCTAGTTACTAGTTTGAATATGGATTTCTCTCCATGCCTTATCCTTCACCTTATAACCTTCTACAATACATATCTTCCCCACAAAATACTCCTCTAAATGAAGGATGGATTTGAGCTTACTTTAGCCTTTAGAAAATCCGTTTTCTTGAAATATCTAGTCTTTAGCACCTTTGCTACTAAAGAATCTAGATTTTGCAACAGCCTCCATCCTTGCTTTGCAACTAAAACTTGATTAAAGCTTGAAATATCTTTGAAACACAACCCCCCTCTAATATTGGCATAGTTTATTTTCTCCTACTTCTCCCAATGAATTCCTTTATTGTCTTCCTTGGATCCCCACCAGAATCTTGCAATTGATCTACGGATGTCATTGTATAATCCTGTAGGGATCTTAAATACGCTTATGGCATATGCAGGTACTGCTTCTGTTACTGCCTTAATGAGAATTTTCTTTCCTCCACTTGAGACTAGCTTGTGCTGCTAGTTGGAAAATTTACTTAGAACTTTGAGCTTCACATTATTAAAGAAACTGGTTCTCTTTCTGCCCACTATAGAAGGTAACCTCAAGTATTTTTCATGCCTTGAGAGTACATTGAGTTGGAAAATATCTTTTATTGTTGTTGTCTGCCCTTCTGGAATTTTTTCGCTAAAGAACATAGATGATTTCTCATAATTGAAAACCTGTCTAAAGGCAAGCGCATAACAATAAAAAACCTTCTTTAGCTGCTTACAATCATCAACCGAGGCCCTTGCAAAAATCAAGCTGTCATCCATGAACAAAAGATGAGAGATTGTGATGTTTCTATCAAATCTCAATCCATGAATTAGATTTTATCTCTCTGCCTGCCACATAAAGTTTAGAAATACTTCTGTACACAGTAAGAACAAATAAGGGGACATAGGACACCCTTGCCTTAGACCCCTTTGAGGTTGTATAAACCCTTTTGTAGCTCGATTTATAACGAAAAAAATATAGGAGTGGTGATGCAATTCATGATCAGGTTTATCCATTTAATTGAAAGGCCTAAACTCTCCATGGTATGCTTCAGGAGTGACCACTCAACCCTATCATTGGCTTTGCTTATGTCTAACTTCAAAGCCATTAGGCCATTATTCCCCCCTTGCTATGTCTAATTTTATGCAATCATTCATAACCGATAATTATATTATTAGTTATTAGCCTATCTGAGCAAAAGCACTTTGCATAGGAGATATAATTTTATGGAGAACCTATTTTAATCTATTGATAATGGCCTTAGCAATTAATCTGTAAATGACATTATAGAGACTGATGGGCCTGTATTATGTGACTTTCTTGGCTTTTCATCCTTAGGAATAAGTACAATGTAAGTATGATTATTGGGGGGGGGCTATAATACCTTGTTGGTTTAGAACTTTGAGGCATATTACAATCACTCCTTTTTTGACATTTTCCAGTGGTTTTAGAAGAAGATAGCCTACAATCCATCTAGTCTAAGGGCTTTTGTTGGGCATATTTGATTGAGAATTGCTTCAATATCCTTGGTTGTAAAGGCTTGTTCCAGAAGCATATTCATCTCTGCACTCACTTTTGGTGCCATGCCTTCTAGATTTGCATTTATATAGTCCATGCTTGGCTTTGAAGTAGCGAACAGATCTTGAAAGCATTCACAAAATTTGTTTTCTACATCTTCTTTATTCTCGAGTCAATTTCCAGCATTATCTTCAATTCCTTCTATCTTGTTTTTTCTTCTTCTCGATGAGGCTTTGGCACAAAAGAATTTTGTATTCTTGTCCCTTGTTTTTAACCAATCAGCCCTTGACCTCTGCTTCTAATACACCTACTCTTCCATCAAAATTCTTTGAATCTACTTCTCAATGTTTCTAATTTTATTGCCTCTGTTATACTGATCATGATGCTCTTTGGCTTCATTTAACTTCCTCATTAATTCCTTCACCTACTTATGCCTTCCTCCAAACTCTTTTTTGCTCTAGATAATCAGACACGCCATTGACTTTTTGACTATGGATCTAAAAACCTCAGCAGGACTCTCTTCATTGCTCGTGTGCTATTGCAACCACTCCCCTTTCACTATATTCTTATAGTCTTCATATAAGATCCACATGTCTTCGTAATGAAGTCTAGTGAAAGTTTTTTTTCTCATAAATTAAACTCCTCTGCCTCTCCTTAACCTCCATCAATACTGGATAGTAGTTAGACTCCCAATGCACCAAATTAGTGGCAAGATCATCATAAAACTCAGCCTTCCACTCTTGGTTACAAAAAAATCTATCTAACTTCTCTTCTATAAGTTGAGGCCCAAATTGCCTATTTGAACATGTGAAAGGGTAGCCCCTGCTTCCTAAATCAACCAATTTGCAATCTTGAATAGCTTCTCTAAATTTTTTAATTGCCTCTACACTTTTATCAAGCCCTCCAATTTTCTCGTTCAAATTTAGAATTTCATTAAAGTTTCCAAAGCATAGCCATGAGAGTGAGAACAAACCTTCCAATCTCCTTAAAAGTGTCCATGTTTGTTTCTTTTGACTAGCTTTAGGATGCTCGTATACTCCTGCTCCCCTCCACACCTTTCCTTGAGCATTATGGACTTGTAAATCTATGTGGTGCCTAATATATGACTTAATTTGAACTGTTGTGTCTGTATTCCACATGATAGCTACCCTCCACTCTTCCCCTTGCTATTCACTACAAAAACATTCTCTACAGCTAACTGACTGCAAACCTTTTTAGCCTGCCTAGACTTCAATTTGGTTTCACAAAGAAATATTAATTGAGGTATGTAATGCACTGTGTTTTGTTTAGTATGTTGGAGTGTTTGTTTTCTTTATCTTTTAGAAGATCCCTCATTGAAACATTATTTTAGTGTGTGTATGTGTTTGTGTGCGGAATTTTATAATAAGGAAGTCCCTTGCTTTAATAAAATAATGGATAAGATAAAAAATGACAAAACATACACTCTGATACAGTATATTGAAATATATAGCTTGATCATTATTTTCTTAAGTGATTCCCTTATTGTAAAATACATACATACATACATATACATACATACACACACACACACACACACACACACACACACACACACACACATATATATAATAAATCTCTAATGAAAACATCCTCATTTTAATAAAATGAACATATTATTAAAATATAAATAAAAAAACATTAGTTTTAGTACACTGGCAGACAAAAAGTATAGTGTGTGTATATATAATATATATAAAAATAATGAATTTTAAACCTAACAATCTGTGATATTTTTAGTTCTTCAAATTTTTGTATTTTTCTAAAATCGATTTTCTTTCGAATATAATGAGTGGTGAAAAATGAGCTTATGATAAAACCGCCACTTTCATTAAACAAAAGAGAATTACTGATAACATCAGTTTGAAAGAAAAATTAAACAATTAGTAACTTAGCCATACCCTAATTAGTAATGCTTCGTCCAAGTTTTGATACTTGTCAGAATTTGATATCCCACCACCAGTTAAATTGTTGGTTCAACCCTTGATCAAATCCAATTAACTAATTTTTTTAGGTTGACTAATTTCCTATGAAAATATAAATATATTTTTAGGTTGACTATTTTGACAAAAAGAATGTCAAATTCATTTAAAATTGTCATATAGTTTAAAAAATTATAAATGACGTGATAATTTTAGATAAAGAAATACCATAATATTTATGATGGCAATCTTTAAAAAAAAAAAAAAGAACTTGCAAACACCAAAACCAAACTCTAATAAATGATTGGAGTCATTGTAACTAAGACAAACCAAACCGACCGTCAAAAATAAGTACATGGTCAAGTACCCATTTCAGTTATTCAACAAGTGCCCTCATTGAAGTTTACTCTCACAAAAGTGAAAAAAATTAACATAATATAATTTTAAATTTTCTATCCTAATACTGAAATAAAACCTGTGTAGGACTGGCTTAACACCTTAGTTTGTTGAGATGGTAATAGAAGGAGCCACTAACATATAATAATGTGAGGAAGTTATTAAAATCACAAAAATATAAATTTCAACGCAATAGTAGATAAAAAGAAAACATAGTCACCAAGTATTGAAATTTATATTTTTTTGCATTTTAGTAACATAAGGATATCCTTACTAGAGAATACTATATTTATGTAATGCTTTTCCGATAGGGATTCTCGCAGGTTACTAAAATGCAGAGTTATACCCTCGTTTAAAAAATTTATATATATAGAATCATGCTTAGATGCATATGTTCACATTTTGAAATTGTTTATACGAAACTGAAAGACCAAAAATTTAATGCACTAAAATACAAGAAATTGTATATTAAAAATTATATTTTTCTTACATTTTAACTCTTTGTATATTTTAAAATCATCCAGACATGTGCGTGTGCATGTATATATATGTGTGTGTGTGTGTGAATGGACGCACGCTCGCTATCTATGTAGAAAGTTTCTAATAAAATCCTAAAGCACGGCAATTAAAGAGCTTTCGTACCAATTAATTAAGAAAATTTCTCGATATCTTAAAAGTAGTTAATTTCTAAAAAAAATCTTGAAAGAGTACGCAGCCCAATTTAGCGTTTCCTTTTGAAAGGTTCATACCTAATCAGTGAATTAATATATACCCGATCGTACAGGGGGAAGGATGTCTTATCCCGCATCAATGTATGATAGTTGTCCACAGTTAGCCCCAGCTGTCATCATAAGTTTTGGTTATGGGACAGACAACCGTATTTATTTTGTATACGTGTGTGATTAATTTTTTTTGTCATTTTGTAAATTTTGACGAAATAATAGCATGCAACTGTCCCTCTATGACCTTACTGTCTTCAATCTTCCATTCAATACTTCGACTTAACTACCAATTCATCTTTTATTTTGCAACCCAAGCTTCAAGAATTTTCGCTCAAACTCTTACTCGCTAAAAAGACTCAGTGAATTTGCGCTTTGTAGATATATATGATCTATGAGAGCGACTGAAAATGAAATGTAGTTGCACCATGTTCAACTACTTAAAATGATACAACATGTGGCGACTCATAAAGTTTTGCTTTTAAGCCGAAGAAATTTGTTGTGTTAAATTAATCTCTTTCTAGGCATACTTAATATTTGTTATGTTTAAGTTTCTTTCAGTTACATTCTGTATTATTTCATTTTCTTTTGAAATAATGTAACAAGTATAGTTGTTTTTATAGTTCTAGGCTAACTTAAAAGATCAAACTTAAAAAAAAAAAATCATGTATCATACAAATTTATTATATTAGTTAATTTAAAATAAAGAACACGTATTTAGTTAAATTTTAATTTTTTGTCATATACCATGCTTTCTCGGTTTTGTCCAGGCGCTCGCCTTCTTCACCCTTGATTCTAAGGATTGGCATTTTATTTGGCTTGAGAGTGATTCTGTTTCGGCTCTTACTTGCCATTTGAGCGCACATTTTCATTCTCCACGGCGGCTTCGAATTCAATGGCGCTTAATTGTAACAATTAGTGTACGCAATTTCATTGTAGTCATAGTACCGAGAAAGTAATTCGGTTGTGGATGTCTTGACCTGGGTGCTACTTGTTCATATTATAGTTCGTGGGATGTTCTGCCGACCCCTATGATTAGTCTGTAACTTACTTCTTTCTATTCTTTTTCTATTAATAAATTTTTTGTAGTATTCAGAGAAAAATGTATGTGTAAATTTTTTTTCCATATAAATTCTTAGATTAATATAATCAAAATTATCTTTAATTTGCAGTTTCATCAAATATTTTTATTTCCACCTCGAATGATGAGCAAACCACAAGTTTTATTAAATTTTTTCAAAGCCTACTCCTATTTGTACCACATTCACATACTCTTCCTTAATGAGCATTTATACCATTCATAAGGCAACATGTTTGATTGCCCAAGTGAAAATGACTTTTCGCTTCCCCCTTGTTTTTTTCCGATAAGGGTCGTACAGTTTTACCCATCATTTTCGTAAATCTACTCCACTTTCTCATTATTTTTAAAAAACTTTAAGTAAGGAAATTTTTTTTAGCATTAATCTATTAAATTCATTTTAATTTATTAATTAATTTTTTTGTGATTTTGAGCATTAATCTATTAAAGCCAAAAATTATCTTTAACTTCCCCAATTCTTTTATGTAAAATTTATTATTTTTAAACAATGTATAATTTACACTTCATTAGTGAGATTATTAATATTTAATTAAACTAACAAAATGTATTTATGATATGTTGGATATTTAAAATTAAAAAATTTTATTTAAAAAAAATAAATAAATACCTACTGACGGAATCATGATTTTGGTTCAAGAAGGGCCATACAGAAATTTAATGAGGTCCTCACAAAAAAATACAGACTTAAGGGCCCTTTCATTCAAGACCCTTATATTTTGTCTTTTAGAAACTTACAAGTTAATTGAATATAATTTTTAATAGACTATCTAGGTTTGAATCTCGAGAGAGGTATGGGATTAAAAATAAATAAATTTAAACTTTGCCCACTATTTTCTCTTTATTATAAATATAATTTTCAATAGATAAATCTTTTATTTAAAATTTTCAAAATTTTATTTTTTTAAGAAAATTTGAGTTCAAAAAGCCCAAGCTGGCTAGCCCAAGCCCGAATCAACCTGGCTCATTGCTAACCCTAGTATTTATTAATTTTAACTTATATAAGTTAGTTAATTTTATATAATAATTAATTTTTCAAAAACAACTCCTATTTGTTCTATATTTTTTCTTTTTAGAATGTAATTCAAAAAAATAAGTTAAAATTTAGTGCGATTACATTAATTATTACTTTTAGATTATTTAGAAATTAAATATATACATGGGCTGTTTGAGTTTGATTATT
This sequence comes from Citrus glauca, assembly GCA_029633175.1. Lineage (NCBI taxonomy): Eukaryota > Viridiplantae > Streptophyta > Magnoliopsida > Sapindales > Rutaceae > Citrus > Citrus glauca. The sequence continues at coordinate 11,945,520 of JAQOOD010000005.1, forward strand.
ATTAGATATCCTTACTCTTGTTTGTGCAGGGAAAACTTGGCAAGCTCAAGGCCACGTAAGGTGGGTCTCGGTGAAAATATGAAATGTCTCTTTACCATATTGAAGTTGAAAAAAAAAAAAAACTGAAACAACAGTTTTTTAAGGGGTTAGATTATTTGCACTCTAAATATCATTCTATACATTTTATTACTTCGTATACTTATCTCTAAAATTTAAATATTTAAGTTTTACTCTGTATACTATTTAAAATACAAAAAAATCCTCACTTAAATCTTTAATTTAATTATTTTATTTACTCTATACACCTATACAAATATTCAGTACATTCTTAAATCTACATTGCGGGGATTCCAATTTCAATGACATTTATCTTAGCTAATTGCAATTCACTGCTATTTTGCCTTTTCTTTCTTTTCCTTCCTATAATTGCTTTTCTTTGTTTTCGCTATTCTTTTTTACTACAACAATTGAAACATTTTTTTTATTATACATACACCGTGAACAATTTCCAAATTGTCTTATTAGACATGAGGAAGCAAGTTTTAGGGTTTAAATAAAGAATAATTACAAATAAATGGGTGTATTTAATGGGTGTCTAAAATAATAATCTTATGTTTAATTATACTCAATTTTCCTTAAACGTAAAATATATTATAGTTATTTCTGTAATGTTTTTTTCAAATATGAGTATTCAAAGTACTTTTTAGAGTGCAAATAACCTAACTCTCTTTAAATTATAATACAGACTTTTGTGAAATACTAAACTATCAATTAATTTTTAAATCTTCTAATTTTTTTGATAAATCATATAGATAATTTAATTTTTTCATTATTAATGGATTTTCATTTTTCTTAATTCCAAATTCAAACTAAAATCTTTAATCACCTTTTCTTTTAAATTTTTGTGTAATTTAGCATGTATGTTCTTGCAAATATACAATTATTCAACATTGGTTAAGCAAATAAACAAATAGCTTGTGTTAAGATAAAATAACTAAAAGATAGTTATAACAGTAATTTGCAACTGATGTTCGATTTTTAAATCATCTAATGGATCAAAATTGAAATTTGATTGTAATTTTATATAATGTCTTATGATCTTCTGGGGAATAACTTTATTTCCGCTTAAGCACAAATACACTATGGAAAGGTTTGAGCTTTATATGAGGTAAAGAAAATAATGTGAAGGTAAGTTTATTGCTGTAATTAATTAAGTGCATTCTTTGAAAAAATTTTAAGTTATAAAAATTGAGTAAAAAATGTTTGACTACTAAATTAAAGAAAAACTTTAAAGAACTTAACCAAAATAAAAAAATGAAAGTGATAGGGGCTAGTTTGAGTGAATTCAAGCAATTTTTTTTGAATGACCACCTGAATATAAATTTTAAGGAAAATAATATACTAAAAATCAATTTGGACTGTGCCAATCTCTTATTTGAAAAAAAAGATAGAAGAATAATTTGCATTTTAGATACAAAATAATGATTGCAATAAATGTTATATGTAATTTTGGTAAAGTCTTTTGGGGGAAAAGAGAAACTTATGTGCAACTATGCCATCACCTCAACATTTTGAACGTAGTGAGATAGACCCACACATGAGGCCTTAGCTAAGCAATTGTGTGCCTTGGGAGAATTGCGTGGGATATAACCCCATTTCCTCCAAAATACTCAATATATGACTTAAATTATAACACTCCTAAATTTTACACCTATATATTTTTAAAAACTAGAGAAAGTACAAAAATAACTACAACTAATCCTTATAAAACTGTAAGATATTTTCAAAGTAAGGTAAATAGTCGAGAATATTCGACTTCAATAAAAACCATACACAATTAATAATTCAGCATAAATTCTGGACTTTTTCATATTTTTCGGGTAAATAGTCGAAAATACTTGACTTCAATTGAAATAAAAAATTGTCTGAAAAATTCTCGACTTTTTCAAGTAAGTCGAGTGAAGAATACTAAACCTTAATTTAACATTGCTCAATATTTATTCAGCCAAAATTCTTGACTTTTCATTGAAGTTTGGTAACTGGTCTAGAATACTAGACATAAATTGAAATGAAAAATTTCATTTTAATTAAGTTAGGTAAAAAGTCGAGTATACTTGACTTTGGTTATGTTATTATGTGGAAATTATGAGACAAAAAGAAAATGTAGATAGATGATTTTTTTAGGTAATTTTTGACTTTTTACACTTTCATGAGGTATATGCATGTAATGGGGTATAAATTTGATATTTAAGGACAAATGAGGCATATTTAAATAAAAAACCAACGTGTCTTGGGGTTGAGACTTGAGCTTCCTACTATTAGGGATATATATTTGTGGGGAATGACAAATGTAGCAGTAATACTTCTGGAACTTTTTTATAATAAAGCACTATGAGTACAACTTTGTAGGTACAAAGAAAATAAGGGTAATAGTTAAATTGCAGAAAAAATTAATGTGTACTTTAAGGCACATTATGAATGTCACTTTCCTTAAAATGTCATTCACCCCCACTAATTAAGTGATGGACATGAGTTAAGCAAATATGCCTCTGGAAACAATGAAACACTTATTTGTTTATTTGCATTGTACATCAATGAAAGCAAATTGAGTACTCTTGAATATTGCAAATTTATGAAGAATCAATATATTGTTCCTGCAGTGAACAATATATTAGAAATTTGATGTATAAAAATAGATGTTATATGATGAAATTTATTTTAGGAAAGAGGCCTGAGAAATAATGGTGTAGAATCATTTTTTTCCTGTCCAAATAATCTAAATATGACCTCTATTTATAGCTATACTTGTAGGTCTCCTTATTTGGGTTGTCACCTTTCAAGTTGTCCCTTCATTCATGGCCATCAAATCAAGATTTGATTTTAATAAATGGTCTAAATTGAAATCTCCATTTCAAATGAAATGCTACCACAAGAGGATGCATCTTTAGATGAAATGCTACCATGAAAGGATGCATCCTTAAGTGAAAAAATATATCTTTTATAAGGCATAATTAATTGGAGATGTTTTCACAATAGGATATTATTTATTTTGAAAATCCAACACCGTTTTCAAAATAAATGAATTTTGAAAAATTATCTCACACAAGCTCAAAAAACTTATGCATAAATAGAGGGTTCTTTTGGGATTGAACCTTCGCTTAGTGAAACAAATCATGGTTAATCAAGATGGTACAATAGACAAGCTTTAAACTAATGACCTTCTTTGACTAATCGGACATATCTCACACACATGTTCTCAAATTCTTAAGTATTCTTTAGCTGACATAAGGATTGGTCCTGTGTCTATAGCTTGTTTTCATGAGCATTTTAATAACCAGTGAAGTTACATAAGAAGGGACACCATCTCTTACACTCACGTAGGTATCAAGCATTTATAAGTCTATTAAAAGCTAAGTAGCTTAACCTTTGCCACATGTTATAAGTATGAAGCACTCACATTTAGGACGCATCTTAAAATATTATAGTGCTTGCTATGTATAACATATGATGTACTTTTTCTCATTAAACCCAAACTCTTGGTGTTTCAAGTGTTGTGTTGAGTTTTTATCATTGGTAATAAGATGACGGTAGCTTTACTCTTATCCCCTTAGAAGTTTTTAATATAATGTCCCTTGCAAGGTCTTTAGTTAAAGGGTTCGCCAAATTTTGGCATAATCTCACAAAGTCAATTGTAATGATATATCACATAACTACGTTTTAGACCAATATGCCTAGATGTTTCATTATAGATTTGGCTATATGTCCTTGACAAAGATGCATCACTATCACAGTGAATGGTTACATGAGGTATTAGGTTAGATTAGATAAGAATTTCAATAAGCAAATTCCTTAACCATTCAGCTTTCTTGCTACATGAAGGCAAAACTACAAATACCGCAACCATGGTGGAGTCTACTATGCATGTTTACTTCTTTGAGCCCCACAGAATAGCTCATCTACCAAGATTAAATATATAACTACATATTTGGATTCTATTATAGTGTTGATCTCAACAAAGCTATTATGTTCTTTAACAAGAAACTTAGAAGCTTTACTATGTTCATCATATCCCAAAAATATCATTCAATGTCCCCTTCTCCTAGTTTCTTAATCTTAGGTTTAGGTAGTCTTATAATGGCTTGACAACCTTAGACTTTGTGATAAGAAGAGTAGGTTTTCTCTTTCCCCATGATTCATAAAGGGTCAACTTTTGTTTTTTTTATGAGGCACTCTAATCGAGACATGAAAAGTAGTTGAAAATGCTTCCCCCAAAAACCTTTACTCAGTCCAGAATTAAAAAGCATAATGTTAACCATTTCAATTAGTTTCCTATTTTCCTTTTCAACTATGTCATTTTGTTGTGGTTTATATACAATACTAGTTTCATACAAGATGCCAATAGATTCACAAAATTCAAGAAACAAATATTCACCTCTTTTATCACTTCTGAGGCATTTAATTTAATGTCACAAAAATTCTCAACTTCGCTTTTATAAATTTTAAATTTGTCTAACACTTGATCTTTTGAATATAATAAAAGCACATAGCAATATTTTGAAAAATCATCAATAAACATTTCAAAATATTTTTTTACCTTCTTTAGTAGCATTACTATGTATATCACATACATTCGGGAGTGGAGTCAGCATATTGATTAACTAGGGGCTTATTTAATGACAATATAAAAAATTCAGAAAAGTAATAAATATATAGTTTTGAAAGACTTTTCGTACTTCAAAATATGCTTACAACTGTCCTTTACGAGTTTTTATACATTGATAACGTTGCATTACAACTTCATTAACAATTTCATTAAATACGTCTTTTTCTATGTAAACAAGCAAGCTATCATTCATCCATTGCTCTCTCATTTGGCTTCATAACCGATTCTTCAAAATGTTCATGGTTGAAAATGCTCTCTCTACACTAATATTAATATTTATGTTTAAAAATTTAATTAATATTGATGTTTTTGGCTTGATTTTAGTTTGCATAGCCCATCTCTTTTTATTTGTTTTAAAAATTTAGAGTGTGAGAATTTAAGTGTAAATATGTATTAGGGACTTGAATATAAATTATTTGGGGCTTAAGAAAAATCACTATATTTTTTTCTTTTGATGGTTGTTGGGATTATTTTTTACTTTTTTCTGTATGTATGAATTATTTCTTTATTTTTATTTTCTATCCTCACTAGGCTAAACCTTACGACTTTGGTATATTGTTGTGTTTTGGAAGAACATATATGATCATTCTCTAGTGAGGACATTCTCACTTTATTAAAATGAGAATGCCACTGACAGAAAAAAAAAAAACAGTCTTCAATGTATTAAAATCTATATTTTATCCTCTAGTGTCTGGTGTTTTGCAAGAACATATAATCAGGGATCCCTTATATATATATATATATATCATTTTCAAGTGCCGGCTCCTTTTTTTTTTAATGTGGGCATGCTGTTAAGCCATGCAGCTTAACAAAGTTATTTTTTAAATACACTATAAAGTCATGCATTTTAATATTATTAAAATCTTATTGCATTAAACTTTACAGTTTAAATGCATGTTTGCATAAAAAAAATGAGGACACTCGCACTAGAGAAAGACTATATACACACACAAAGACACACATGCATACATATATAAGCTAGAGAGCTTTGGTATCACATGCCTTGCCCTTAATTTCACAAGCTGGGACCAATAGATGGAGAGTGCGTCACATCCACATACTCTTCCTGTTAAAAATAGGGTTTGATCACATGGTGAATAGTGATACAATATGACCACGTGGCTTGAACAGTAACATGTCACAATATGACCACATGGCTTGAACAGTAACATGTCACAATATGACCACGTGGCTTGAACAGTAAAATGTCATGAATAGTAATATGGTTTGAACAGTACTATTCATTTAGTTATAAAAAAAAGAGTCTTTTATAAGTTTTCATCATCTCAAAGAATTCACTTCCTCTTGTATTTAGAGAGAATTTGAGAGTTGAGTATAATTACAATTGAATTGAGAGTTTTGGGTGTATTTGGTATTTGAGTGAGAGAAAATTAATTTTGAGAGTGTGGTTGTAATAATTTTCCACATAGTGAATATTTTTCTCTAGTTTTCTCTTGACAACGGCGGTAGTTTTTCTTTAGATTTGGAGTTTTCCACGTAAATTTTGTATTGCGTGATTGATGTATTCTCCTTTTAATTTTCTATTAATTTGTTACTTGACAAATTGCTTGGAAAGATCATGGGAGAAATCTCAATTTCTTAACAGTGGTATTAGAGCCATTGGTTGAAGTTTTGGTGCTGGGGCACTATTCACATAGACGGTATTGTTTACGTGAAGCAATGAGGGCTAATCTAAATAGTTCATAGTGAAGAGTAAAGGTTAATCTGCGAAACAAATATGTCAGGATAGAAATTTTCAAGTCCGGTGAAATTTAAAATAGAAAAATTTGATGAAAAAATCAACTTTGGTTTGTGTAAATTCAAGTCGAGCATGTGTTGATTCAATCTGGGTTACATAAGTCACTGAAAGGGAAGCCATCCCCTACTTCCAAAAGTGGCTCTGGAAAAGCTAATATAAGCGATAAAGATTGGGAAGAGTTGGATGATAGAGTTGCAAGTGCCATACGACTGTGTCTAGCAAAGAAGTTCTTGCAAATGTAAGAAATATTCCTACAGCAAAAGAGCTTCAGGAGAGGCTAGAAAAGTTGTATCAGATAAAGAGTATCTCAAATCAATTGTACTTAAAGGAGCAATTTTACATGCTGTGAATGGCTGAAGGTACAAAATTTTTCGATTACCTTGGTGTTCTCAATAGTATTGTGTCACAACTAGAAGTCATTGGAGTTAAAATTGAGGATGAAGACAAAGCGCTTAGGTTATTGTGGTCACTTCTAACTTTATACAAACACCTGTTACCTAATTTGATGCACAGGAAGCAAGCAGTAGATCTTGAAGAAGTTAGTAGTACTTTAATTTCAAAAGAAAGAAGGTTGAGCAGTGAAAGTACTAAAACTACAGATGTCTCGGCTTTGGCAGTTGGGGGAATTGGAAAAAAGATAAATCTAAGAAGAAAGGAGTCGACTGATGGTGTAGACAATCGAGGCACTTAAAAAGAGATTGTCATAGGAGAAATGGAGTAAGATCGGCAAGTGGCTCCAGATTAGATACTGATAGCGTTGCTAGTGGTAAGTCTCTCATCATCGTGAGAGACGATGTTCCCTTGTAAAATAAATGACGACGACATTCCTATGGTATGCCGCTAGTGCCATAAAAGGGGATGTGTTACTGCTAACACCATAAGATTTGCACACAAGGCATGATTGGCATTGATGCAGGGTGTGTGGTGGAATTCATGTCGATGGCTGACGAACTTCTAAGAAAGCCAATATGGAAGTTGCACTATAAATTTCAGTAGGATATTTCGACATAGGCCGATGTAAAATTCTTAGAATTGATAATTAATTCTAAGTGGTATACTTTTTATGGTGGAGGATGATAATTCTCTATATTGAGGATTATAACCAAGGTGAAGACAGTAACGATGGTGTGGATATTGATTGGTTTTTAATCTAATCTCCAAGTGGGAGAACTCTTAAAAATAGGGTATGACTACGCAGTGAACAGTAACACGGTTGACTAAGTGGTGAGCAGTAACACAGTTTGACCACATAGCTTGAACAGTAACGCGACATGAATAGTAACGCAATTTGAATAGTGTTATCCATTTGGTTATAAATAGGAGAGCCTTTCATAAATTTTCGTCATTCCAAAGAATTCATTTCCTCTTGCATTTAGAGAGAATTCAAGAGTTGAATATAATTACTTTTAAATTGAGAGTTTTGGGTGTATTTGGGCCTCGAGTAAGAGAAAATTATTTCTAAGAGTGTAATTGTCATAATTTTTCACATAGTAAATATTTTTTCTCTAGTTGTCTCTTGACAACGGGTGTGGTTTTTCTCCTGATTTAGAGTTTTCTTCGTAAATCTGGTGGTGTAATTGGTGTATTCTCCATTTAATTTTTCTATTAATTTGTTACTTGACAAATTGCTTAGAAAGATTTTGGGAGAAATCTCAAATTCCTAACACTTCCTTAATGAGCATTTATAACATCCATAAAGCAACACTTTTGTTTGCCAAGTGAAAAAGAATTTAGGCCTATAAAATTTGATTTTGTCGGATATTTCACGATCAATTTTTTTTATAAATTTGCTTGCAAAAAATTACTACGATAAATTCCCATTAATTTTTAAATAATTATAATAAAGAAAAAATTTTGAGTGTTGATTAATTAAATCTATCTTGATTTATTTTTCACGACGTGAGATTTTCTATTCTATTTTACCACTAAAATTACTTTTATATAAGCGTAATTTGACTACTTTACCCTTATAAGGTGTAAGTACCAAAGTATCCATTTTTTTTTAAATTAACCAATCTTTTTATACAAAATTTATTGTTTCAAAATAAAACATAAGTTCTACTCAATTAATATGATTATTAATATTTAATTAAACTAAAAAATGTATTTATGACATAATATTGAAAATTATTGAATTCAATTAAAAAATTAAATTGTAAAAAATAAATACCTAAACTATTAGAAACAATAGCACATGTTTGTGGAGTAATTTGGTCGTATTATATTTTGAAGATAAAATAATCAAATTAAATATATATTAAAGAAAAATTAAAATGGTTGACGATTGTCAAAAGACATAAGTCATAAAAGAAAAAAATTATAATAAAGATTTAATTAATTAATTCTTCAAACTTTTTGTTGATCTATAATTTTTTAAAAATGATGTAAAGTTATTGTAAATAATAAAGATTTAATTATGTTTGTCAATGCTAATATTAATAATGGTGGGTTGGTAAAGGCTTTGAAAGCACCATTTGACAAACCTATACTTGGAGGGTTGTTCCAATGTTTCCATTTGTATTTTTAGGATCTTGGGTTTCTTTTAGCCTATTTAAACTCAGCAACCTTGCTACGTATGATAATTAAGAGATTAATGTTATTTGAATTTGAAAGATTATTCTTTCTTTGGTTCTTTTAAGAACTAGTGAACTTATCAAGAATTTGTATTTTTGTGGTGTTCCAAATTTAGACTTATCACTCACCTTCTCATTTATTTCTTGATTGTGGCGTCAATATCATTCTGTATACTTTTGGTTCATGCTTTTCTTAAGCATTGGGTCAATGTTTTGTTTGTCATAAATCTGTTTAGAACTTTCTTGAGAAGTTGAAACTACAATTTAAGTGTGAGTCGCAAAGTTTCATTGTGGGATTTCGTATCAATGATGATACAGTTACAAACTCTTGTACAAACTGATTTGGTATTAATTCATTGATTGAATGAAAATACAGAATAATAAAAGTAGGTCATGTGGGCACAAAGATATTTAATTCAACTAATTTTATCATACCACATCAATTTGTACAAAATAAATTTGTACAAGAGTTTGTGGCTATATTATTACTCTTTCTCTAATTTCTTGCCACATTCTTTCGTTGAAACAATAATAAAAGAAAACACACTTTGTGAACTGTTTAACTGGTCACTCACGAAATGGAAATGTATAAGTATAGAAGAAATAAAATTTCTTAAAATTTTTAATTTGCAGATTCCTCGTGAGACTTGAAGCAAAAAAAATTAGAATATTATTGCAAAATAAAGTATTAAATTCATAAATGAAAAAAAATTCTTGAATCTAGCTTTCCTCTAAAAATACAAAAATATCTAAAGTTTCTTAAGGGTAGAAGAATAACTTAGGCATCGTTTGCTCTTTTGTTTGAAGTCTGAATATGTCTGAGGTTTTTTTGAAAAATGAATATAAATGTTTGAATGTTATGCTTATTTTGCTTTTTTTAGTATTTGAATATAATTGACATTCTATTTGTTTTTATAAATAAAAACAATCTTAAATATGATTATTTGATATTTATGTTCTTGTAAATTAAGACAAAAAAATGAGAATTAAGTTTTATAGTTTAGGAAATAAGTATATATCGTAGAGATATTTTTGATATATAATATTTAGTTTCTATTCTGATCCTTTTCTTTTTAAATAAAAGTTACAAAAGTTCACATTTTCTATTCAAATGTAAGTGTGTGAAAATCAGACATAAGTTACAAAAAATAAATAAACAGTTATTGAAAAATTTAAAATTAATGAAATTTTAGATTTATTCATTTAACAAACAATTAATTTTGAAATTCAAGCTAAGGACTATGGAATTTGATAAAAGCGCAATGAACACCGCCGCAGACAGTTTAAAGTGATTTGCTAGAGGTGTTTGAACAGCCTTAGATTCATGCATCCTAAATCTAAGCAAAACCTTCTTGACATAGCTCTGTTGGGTTAAGAACATAAGCTTTCTTCTCCTGTCTCTAATAATTTGCATTCCTAAGATCTTCCTTACAGCTCCAAGATCTTTCATTTCGAATTCACTGCTCAAGAGGTCCTTCAGATGACTGATTTCATCTATGCTGTGACATGCTATAAGCATGTCATCCACATACAGCATAAGATAAATCATCTTTCCATCACCAATGTCTTTAAAGTACACACAACAATCATAATTGCATCTCTTGTAGTCATGTTTTGTCATGAAACTGTCAAACTTTAGATACCATTGCCTAGGAGACTGCTTTAATCCATATAAGGACTTCTTTAGAAGGCACACATGATCTTCTTTACCAGACACCACATACCCCTCAGGCTGTTCCATTACAATTTCTTCTTGTAACTCACCATGCAGAAAGGCTGTTTTAACATCCACCTGCTCCAGGTACATGTCTTGAATGGCAACCAAAGCTAAGATGACTATGATGGAGGCATGTTTCACAACTGGAGAGAAGATTTCATTGAAATCAATCCCCTCTCTTTGTATGAAACCTCTTGCTACCAGCCTAGCTTTAAACCTACTAGGTTCAACATCAGATATTCCTTCTTTAACTTTGAAGATCCATTTGCAGCTGACAGTCTTCCTTTTTTCTGGTCTGGTTATCAGCTTCCAAGTTCCATTCTTCATTAGTGATTCAATCTCCTCATCCATAGCCTTTTTCCATTTCAGCTTGTCCCTGTTGTTTATAGCTTCTTTATAGGTTCTTGGCTCTTCCTCATTTACCTCTTGAGCAGCTATTAATGCATAGGCTATCAAATCTGTTGCTGCATACCTCTTAGGTGGTCTTACAGCTCTCCTTTTTCTATCCCTGACCAACTGATAAGAATTACTTTCATTTCCAGCTGGTTCTGACTCCTGAATACCATCAGACCCGTCAGCAACTCTCCCAGCATCTTTTTCAGTTTCTGATTCAGTCCAACCTTGTTCATAGGACTCCACCTCAAACTGAACACTCCCAGGTCTTGTTTCTGATTTATCATCTTTGGATTCAGTAGCTTTAGATTTGTTCAAGATTTCTGACTCATTGAAAGTTACATCCCTGCTGATAATGCATTTTGGTGGCTTAAGATCAGTGCACCATAGCCTATAGCCTTTGACTCCATCTGGGTATCCCAGAAATCTGGACCTTAAAGCTCTTGGCTCCAATTTGCCTTGTTTGACATGTGCATAAGCAACACAGCCAAAGATCCTTAGTTTTGAGTAATCTGCAATCCTTCCCGTCCATAGCTCAATAGGTGTTTTGTATTCTATTGCTGTAGATGGGCTTTTATTTACCAAATAACATGCTGTATTTAAGGCCTCTGCCCAGAGTGACTTAGGTAGCTGTGAGTATAGCAGCATACACCTCACTTTGTCCATTAAAGTTCTGTTCATTCTCTCAGCAAGACCATTTTGCTGAGGTGTGTGTATGATTGTTTTGTGCCTCAAAATTCCATGTCTTTCACAGAAGTCCCCAAACTCTTTATTGCAGAATTCCAATCCATTATCTGTTCTTAGAGCTTTTACTTTCAATTCTGTCTGTGTTTCTACCAGAGTTTTCCACCTCTTAAACCTTTCCAACATTTCATCTTTTGATTTGAGTACATACACCCAAACCATCCTTGAATAGTCATCTATAAAGGATAAAAAATATCTGCAGCCACCTAGTGAATCTACTTGTACAGGTCCCCACAGATCAGAGTGTATATATGCAAGCTTTTCTTTGGTAGAATGAACTGCAGATTCAAACTTTAGCCTGGAAGCCTTCCCTAGGATACAGTCTTCACAGAACCCCAAAGAGCTTACCTTGTCATTTCTAAACACCCCCTTCTTTTAAAGTTCTTTCAGTCCTCTCTCACTCATGTGCCCCAACCTCAAGTGCCATAGTCTTGCTTTCTCTTTACACTTCTCAATGACACTTGCCTCTCCAGTGGTTGTATGTCCATTCAACACATACAAACCATTTTGTTTGGTACCTTTCATTATAACCATTGAGCCCCTTACAACCTTTAAAGCCCTATTTTCAGCTTTAATGACATGTCTAGTTTGATCAAGCATGCCAATAGAAATCAGATTCCTCTTAAGTTCAGGAACATGCCTAACCTGAGTTAGTTCTCTAATCATGCCATCATACATCTTCAAGCTCACAGTCCCAATCCCAACTACCTTACAGACTGAGTTATTTCCCATCAACACCATACCCCCATCACAGGACTGATATGTAGTAAAGTAATGCCTATTTGGACTCATATGATAGGTACATTTAGAATCCAGTATCCACTGACCTTGAGTTTTCTCTTTTATGGCAATAAGGACCTCAGCTGTCTCAAAGCTGGTTTCTTCTGTGGCTATTGTTGCATTTCCAGATTTGTCTTTTGATTCCTTTTGTTTTGTTTTCCTCTCAGGGCAGTCCCTCTTGAAATGCCCTTCTTTATGGCAGTGAAAACACTTCAGGTTCTTTTGCTTTGACTTTGATCTTCCCTGCTTCTTTCCTTTGTATTCCCTTTTTTCAGGTCTGCCTCTTGCCATTAGCCCTTCACTTGATTCACTCTCTGGGTTATCTTGTTTATCTTTTAACCTCTTGCTACCAAGAACAGATTTAACCTCTTTCAGGGAGAGTGATTGCCTTCCATATAACAAGGCATCCACAAAGTGTTCATATGATTGTGGCAAAGAACTGATTAGCAGCAAAGCCTTGCTCTCATCACTCAGTCCTTCATCAATTGTCTCCAGTTCATCACAGACTTTGTTAAAGTCATCTATGTGTTCTTCAAGTGATCCACCTTCAATCATCCTCAGTGAGAACATCTTTTTCTTGATGTAAAGTCTGTTTGCTACGGACTTTGTCATATACAATTGTTCCAGCTTTGCCTAGAGCCCAGCAACAGTCTTTTCCTTGGCAACTTCTCTTATTACTGAGTCACCAAGACTAAGGATGATGGTGCTTCTTGCCTTTTTGTCAATCTCAGCCATCTGCTCTGGAGTTCTTGAAGAAGAGGCTTCTGCATTTTCACTCTTGATGACTGGATCAATGGCATCTCCCAGACCTTGTGTGATTAACAGTGCTTCCATCTTGATCCTCCACATATTGAAGTCATTCTGACCTGTGAACTTCTCAAGGTCCACCTTGTTAGTCATTTCTTAAACCTTGATTCAGAAAAGAAGGGGCTCTGATACCAATTTGTTGTGAATTTGGCTTGCGGAAAGACTAACCAAATACCCCCAAGACCTTAGTTCTGTATTAATGACTCAAGACAGATTAACCCAGGTTATCAAGCAACAACCACACAACCAATTCAAGCATTAAAGAACAACTCAAGACACCAAGATTTAAGTGGTTCATCACCAAGCAATGGTGCTTACATCCACTGGAAACAAATCAACAACTTTTCACTATTCCGAGATCAACAAAACAATACAAGAGTAGAAAAAACCAGTTACAGAAAAGAAGAATTTGTAAACCCTTTCTTTCTCTCTAGCTCCTCTCTACTCTCAGTGTTTCCCCATACATCATAACAAGATGATGACAGTGCCTCCTGCTTATATCCTATGTTTCTGGGTTTGTTACCGTAACAACCATTCCCGCCAATTTCCAAAGAGAAGCTCCCTCTCACGTGCTTGAATCAAGTAAAAGCTTAAGTGAGCTCAAAACGACAGTCACATACGCTGTTTCTGAGCTAATAAGGTTTCAGCTTCACCACACATGTAAATCACTTGTGTTACTTATTGGTTAAACGACAGTTACGAGGATGTTGGTTTTTCACAGCAGAGTTCCTCAAATGACATGTCATCTAAGACTCAAACCTCTAAACGACTTGTAGTACTTGAGTTTCGAGTTCACTATCTATCAATAATAAAAAAGAAAAAAAAATCAATTAAAATTATTAAATGGTTGTATGCTTGCTAGGACATATATATCACTAATCTCCAAATCCAAAGTCGTAGAAGGAATTATATAATAAAAGGCGGTTAGTGGCACAATTTGATAACTTGAAAATTAGCATAGATCTAGGTTAAACAAAAGCTATAAATTAATTTGGAAGACATATGTTAAAATCAATCAAATGAAGTCAAATTGAAGATTTTTTTTTCCCTGAAACTTACTGGGTTCGATTGATGAGATTTAAAGTATTAAAAGGGGTTTGAGCTTGAACACTAATATTATCGAAGTCGAAAAAGATTTTTTTTTTTTTTTTAAGTACATTGACAAAGCCTAGCAGAGACTACAGCCTAAACAAAACGAGGGAGCGCAGTCTCTAAACTATCATAGCGCAACCAAAAATCGAGAACGCTAGCTGCAGAATTGAACAAATGGACTCCAATAGGAAAAACAAGAGCGTAATTGGCAAGGAAAGTTGAAAAAGAATTTTACGTCAATAGGTTAAGGTTAGTTCACGACAGTAGTAATTTATATATTAAACACTCTTTTTTTCATCAAAACATAACAGGATGGTTTATTAATTAATTTTTTTTCTCTATTCGTGCCAGCGGAATTGAAAATCCCAAAATTGTATTTTTCGTGAAAGAGAATTTGCCAACTAAACTAATTGAAATTTATTAAATAATAAAGTACTTTTATTAACGATATTTTTTGTTTATCTTTTTTTTAAAAGATTTTCTTTTTGTTCAATTGTGCTACACATAAATTTAATTGAGAATTGAGATATATAAACTGTGTCTCTCAACTACTGTGATATTTATTACCATATAACTCATCCATATATTCAAAAAAATTAGTGCAATTAATTCATAAGAGAATATATAACTAATAAAGTAAAAAAGCTATATAAGAATATAATACTAATGGTGGTGGAACCATGATTTTAGTTCGACAAGGGAAATGTAACAAAATAATTAGGTGATAACACAAACATAAAATACAGACTTAAGAGGCCTTTAATCGAAGACCCTTATACTTTCTTAATTCCTTTTCAACTTGAAGGGCTCCAGGCAACATTACAATCGGAGTCTCTTTCAATAGTATGCCTGACTAGTCATACCGGCTATGAAGAGATTATGGAAGATATGGGCTGATGTCGATACTTTTCTTCCTCTTAATTCTGCGCTTTCTAAATACAAAATGTAGCACTAGTAGAAAAAATGTATAATTTGGGTCCATCATTTTTTCAATAATTTGTTTCTAATAAATGTTATTGATGCACATGGAAAAAAATTATCGTTTTCGAATTTGACTTTTAGAAACATACAAGTTAATTAGAAACAATTTTTAATAGTTCTCAAGGTCGAGTAGTTTTTAAATAATTTTATTTGGTTAGTCAAATTCTTGGAGAGGTAAAGGATTAAAAAAATGAATTTAAACTTTTCCTATCCCTTGTCTTTTTTAAAAAAAGTAATTGCTAAATCTTAATTTTGAATTTGAAAAACTTCATCTTTTGTGAAAATATGAAATCAAAAAAGCCCAAGACCATAAGGCCGAGCCGAACTGAACTTGATC
Source organism: Citrus glauca (assembly GCA_029633175.1). Lineage (NCBI taxonomy): Eukaryota > Viridiplantae > Streptophyta > Magnoliopsida > Sapindales > Rutaceae > Citrus > Citrus glauca. Next base: position 11,961,366 of record JAQOOD010000005.1, read on the forward strand.
CATTGCCAACCATAATATTTATAGTTTTTAACTTATATTTGTCAATTAATTTTATATGATAATTAATTATAATTAGTAGTTATTTTATATATTAATTTTTTTCGAAACCAACTCCTATTTGTTTTACACATTTCTTTTTTAAATGTAACTCAAAAAATAAAATAAAACTTAGTGTGATTACATTAGTAAATTTTTTTAAGAGAAGATTTGGAAATTAGGTGCCCGTTCAATATGATTTTTCTAGTGATCATAAATGCTTATTTAATCCCATAATCTTTTATTAAATTTTTTTGTTTGATTAATTTTTCTATAGAGTTTTTGAAACTTAAATAAACTATTTTACTTCTATTAGTAAAATCTCAATTTTTTATCTTTTGGAAGCAGAAGTTGATTTTTTTTAAATTTTAAAATATCTAAAATATTATCTACTCATTTGATAATAATAACTTTTATTCTTTTTTTAATAGAAAAAATTATAATTTGTTTCCATCAATATTTTATATAATTTTTTTTTCCCCAAAACACGGTGTTATTGCTCCACATGGAAAAAGTTATCGTTGGAAAGATCTCGACAAATCTTCAGTGCCGCCACATAAGCGTCGCGTCATCAACAGGTCAGTAGAAGTCCGCCAAGAAAACAGCTAATGACAGCCCAATATCACACAGCAAATTCCAGCCTGAGTCTTGCAAATTTAACAGCAGAACAATTTCATTTTCGGCCCACCAATTGAGGATACAGCTCCAAATACTGATCAAATTTGTAGCGCTTCAAGTGGCTTATGAGTAAATCACACGTTGAAAAGTTTTTCAACGAGACTGTTAAGAATGGGAGTTACTGGGACTAATAAGATAGGACCGTGTAACGTTTATTTTCCCTTATAAAAAAATGTATATATATGAATATATATAAAAAAATGTATAAAAAAATGTATATATATATAACAATTATTTTCAAAAGATAAAGTAATTATATGAATCAAAAGATAAATTCTATTAACTATCCAATGTTGAATTAGGACCCGATGTGTTAAGATTTAGTTAGCTTATTTGAGTAATTAAGGGAGATTCTTTCCTTATATATGGCTGATTTGTTATCCATTGGAATATGGGATCGTTATTTACTTTCCTGTCATTTGGGATCGCAATTTGTGAGTATTATAGCTCTTTTAACTTGTAAATAAAGTCTCTTATTCAACTGTCAGAAAACGAGCATATACCGTTCTTTTCAAAACTTAATTTTTAGGATGCTAAACTGAGTTGTACACTCATATTTTCATAATTTTCTCACCAATTGCATATTCATAAAAAGTTGGCAAAAACCCCCGATGGTGGAACTATTTTTCCGGTACTATCCAACTCCAAATTTGTCACATAACTTTGCCCATATAGAATGACATTGAAGTATGAAGAATGCATATCAATCTGTAATGAAAAATGATTTTTCAAGCAGGAACAGCTTCCATTTATTTCAAGCCTCAAGGAGCGTTGAGAAATAATATGAAATTAACAGTCAACAATTGTACTGACAAAAACAGTATTTTTCAGGCGGTATTGCCTTGTGAAAATCACACCATCCTGTTCCCTTGTAATTTTTTTGACAATCCGCTTTGCACTGATCATCGCCATTGCAGGCCCAAAATTTCTCGCAAGTATTTGCTTGTGCCCCAAGAAACATGTTTCCATCTGTATATTATGAACAATAAATATATTTGTTGTTAGCCAACATTTGAAAATTTTTCATTATATTTATCTATATATAATCGAAATAAACTACATATATTGAATCAACGATCAAATTTTTTTTGCGCGCGTGTGTATAGACATATATACATACCAGAAACAAGAAGGAAAGCAAGTAGGAAGCAAACAATAGTGAACTTTGCCATCTTTTGAGGAATATGCAAAGTTGTTTATATGATTTTAAAAAGGTTTATGTGAAACTTATAATTTTTATTGATCTTTTTATACCACTGGAATTTGTATTGATACACTGATATGATTTTAACATTGAATCATTACTTTCTAAAATTGCAATGCAGAATCTGGGAATTAATGGGAATATTTTGAATAAAATACTTAAATTTGCATTTTCTTACTAGTTTTTGACAGCAACTTGGAAAATTTGGGAATGGCAACAATATTAAATGAAATATTTAGGCCCTATTTGGTATTATTGTTGGACAGAAGCTATAAGAATAAAAAGTATTTGGTAAAAATTAACTGCTGTAATTTTAAAGTTGAGTTGATTTATCACTCACTTGCATGATAAAATTATTTTGATATCAATATTATCTATGTTAAATCATTATTTTATAATAACTATCAATTTTAATTTAATGCCTACAATTTTTTTCCCGTATAATAATTGTAGTTTAAAAGTCTCAATACCTCAATGCCAAACATGTCTTAATTTGAAGATTCTTAATTTTGGATAACAACTCAGGATTGGAAATATCTTGAAATGAAATACTTAAATTAGCAGTTTTTTCAGTTTTGGATGACAACTAAGAAACTGTAGGAATGAGAATATTTTTTTAATGAAATACTCAATTTGCATTTTCTTATTAGTTTTCAATAGCAAATGAGAAAGTTCGGGGATGGGAATATTTTTGAATGAAATACTTAATTTAATTGGCAATTTCTTAGTTATGAATAGCAACTCAGGATTCTTGATTTAAACTGTGATCAAACCTGTCACCGGCATTTGTGGCAATTTTAATAATAAAAATTCTGCGAGATGTCACTTGTTATATTACATGTTTGCAGAAGCTCAGTTGAATAGTCACAAAATTACGTTCTCGATTGCACATAAATAACAACAGCAAAACAAGCATAAAATGAATAGCATAATAATTTTGTGTGGTTCAGCTTGCAGTCTACTTCGATGGTTAAAGATAAAAAAAAAAATTTACAAAGAAATAAGGGTGTACAAATATAAATATATCATTCACGCACGACCAAATTCCTGATATATGCTTAATTTCTCTCTCACTCGAGCATTAAATTTCCCCGAATTCACTCAACCGAAACTTTCACAAGAAAGTCTTATTAATTTAAAGCTTCATCTTCACTTGATATGCTCTATAATTCAAATTAAAGGATGATATATTTCTCAAAATGGAGAGCTCTATTTAGAGGTAAAATCTCAAACCCATCAAATTGGCAAGTGAAACAATCATCATCCTTGCCATACAAGCTGTAACGCAAAATCTACATTATGACATTTGTCTTATTTTTTTTTTTGAGAGAAAGTATAACTTTCATTCATCCAAATGTTTGAATAAGTACAAATAGCTTGTTGGTATATTATCTACCCAAAAAACAAAATCAGTTAGCTCTAACGCCACTCGTGCCAGCGAGTGAGCTAGAGAATTACACCCTCACAGAGTGTGCTGAATCTTCACTTTTTTCAATCTCTTCATCCGCTCTTGGATTTCGGAGATGACCCAAAAAATTTCAGTTCTAGTGCTCTTCTTGAGAGAGATTAATTCCACAACTTCATTGGAATCAGATTCAATAATTAGGGGGAACATCCAACCCTTTCTGCTAACTCCAGACCCAGCTTGGCAGCTTCAGTTTCCGCAGAATCCACTTTGCTGAGAAACTTGGTGGGCTTCAATGATGCAGCCATAACCTTCCCTTCCGAATTTCTTATCACAATGCCTAACCCAGTTCTTTATTGCTCCAACTGTACTGCTGCATCACCATCCACTTTAAACCAGCCCTCTGGTGGATAGCTCCATTTTTGTTGAGCTGCAGGATTCTGATGGGGACTTTCTGACATGAGAACCATCTGAGTTCTGCTGTAGGATTTCACCAGTGCTTCTGCTGCCGCAACTGATAGCTGGGAATCTTCCTTCTTATTTTTGAAGATAGCAAGATTCCTCGAGTGCCAAATGCTCCAACACACAGCAACTATCAATTCCATTTCAGTTTTTTTCCTTCTTGTCATCAAGTCCTGAAACAAACTAAGCGCGTTTTTAACTTGGCCTAACTGAATGTCCTCATCAAAGGGGGTCTGTCTCCAAATTTGCTTTGAAGCTTTGCACTCGAAAAGCATGTGATAGATAGTTTCTCTTGTTTTTCTGCACCTCTGGCACCATGGGAACTGGGCCACTCTCCTCCTCCATAAGTTTTCTGCCGTGGCCAATAAATTGTTTGCTGCCCTCCACATGAATATTTTAACTTTTTCTGGCACTTGGAGATACCAGATGGCATGCCAGGACTTGTGATTCTCCCACGAGCAGCTTGGCTTATCTGGAAATCTCAGCTTTAAAGCCAATTGATAGCCACTCTTAACTGAATAATTGCCCTTTTTTTCATAGTGCCACATTGCTTGGTCTGGTTTCGGTTGTCTTGGCAGTGGAATGTTCACTATCTGGGCAGCATCTTCTTCCACAAAATGATGCCTAATCACATATTTTTTCCACTCCTGATCCACATTAATCAAATCTGCAACAGTTGTATCTACACTTAAGGATGTGGGGGGATATCGGCTGGAAGGTGGTAGGTCTTGGAATCCATGGACTTCGGTACACTAGGGCCTGTTGACCATCTCCGATTCTCCAACAAAGCCCTTGTTCTATCACTTTTCTACCCCATAAGATACTTCTTCATATGAACGAAGGATATGAACCCAATTGAGCCTGCAAGAAGCTTGAGTTTTTAAAATATCTAGCCTTCAAAACTCTTGTTACCAGTGACTCCGGCTCTTGAATAATCCTCTAGCTCTGCTTTGCAATTAAGGCATGGTTAAAGCTCGATAGATCACGGAACCCCAGTCCACCTCTGCTTTTGGCTTGGCACATAGTTTCCCACTTTGACCAGTAAATGGACTTTTGATTCGGATGGTTTCCCCACCAAAACCCAACAATGGCCTTTTGGATATCCTCACAAAGGCCCAATGGGAGCTTGAAAACAGTCATTACGTATGCAGGAACCGCTTAAGCAACAGCTTTCATCAGCACCTCTTTTCCCCTACAAGAAAAAAGTTTGGCCTGCCAGCTCGAGATTTTTTCCAGAACTCTGAGCTTGATATCCTTGAAAAATCTGGTCTTGTTCCTACTCACCATGGAGGGCAACCCGAGTTACTTTGCATGCCTTGAGACTACTTGAAGCTGGAAGAGGGCCTTAATTGCATCGATTTGCTCCTGTCTGGTGCTCTCACTAAAGAACATGGAGGACTTCTCGAGATTGAAAATTTGGCCAGAAGCCGCTGCATAACAATCAAATATCTTCTTCAGATTTGTGCAGTCCTCCCTTGTAGCTCTTGCGAAGATCAAACTATCATCCGCGAACAAAAGGTGAGTAATGGAGAGCTCCTTGCTGAATTTTATCCCATGAATGAGCTGTTTAGCTTCTGCTTGCTTTAGGAGGTTTGTAAAAGCCGCTGCACAAAGGATAAAAATATATGGGGAAAGCGGGCAACCTTGTCTGAGCCCTCTTTGAGGCTGAATCAGCCCTTTTGCTTCCCCATTTATCAATACCGAAAAAGATGAAGTAGATATGCAGCGCATTATCAACTCAACAAAACCAAGAGAGAAACCCAACTTTTCTAAAGTACATTTCAGAAAATTCCATTCCACCCTGTCATAAAGCTTTACTAATGTCCATTTTTAGAGCCACTAACCCATGCTTTTTCCTTTTACTGAGCCTTATTTTATTAAGACATTCATACCCAATAATTACATTATCAGTTCTGAGCCTATTTGGAACAAAGGCACTTTGAGCTGGTGAGATTACATCATTTAAAAATAGTTTTAGCCTATTTGCGACAGTTTTTGCAATGATCCTATATATTACATTACAAAGACTGATAGGTCTAAAATCCCCAACTTTCTTCGGCTTATCAACTTTTGGAATTAAAGCTAGATAGGTATGGTTCAAGGGAGTGAGGTTACCTCTGTCGTTAAGAACCTGCAAGCATGTGGCAATGACTCCTCAGCTCACGGACTTCCAATGCTTTTGGAAAAAAGCAGCTGGAAAGCCATCCGGACCAGGGGCTTTAGACGGATGCATTTGACTCAGTGCATCTGTGATTTCAGCTTCAGAGAAAGGTTGGTCTAGCTGGGCGTTCATCTCCTCGGTGATTCTGCACGGCATGTTTTTTAAAGCACTCTCTATTTGGATCGGGGATTGCTTATTGGAGGTGAAAAGGTTGTCATAATGTTTGCAAAAAATCCTCTCAATATCGGCTGCTTCCTCAGTCTACTAATTGCTTTCATCAAAGATCCATCCAATTCTATTTTTCCTTTTCCTTGATGTGGCTTTAGAGTGGAAAAACTTCATATTTTTATCTCCTTCCCGCAACCAAACAGCTCTCGACCTCTGCCTCCAGAAAATTTCTTCATCCACAAGCAAGTCTTCAATCTGCTTCTCTATTAGCTTCATTTCATTACCACTGCCATAGTGGTTATTGTTCTTTCTGTAGTTCTTTAAATCGTCCAGCAGCTTACTCAACTTTTTTTCCCTTCCACCAAATTTTTCCTCGACTCCACTTCTTGAGCTCTGGGAGCGAGTCTTTGGCTGTCTTGTGGAACTGAGAGACAGGGTCTTCACAATTCCAGCTCTTACTCTCACTCCATTCATGCTTAACAATCTCTTGAGACCTCTTATACGGGCTCCACACGTCAGCATAATGCACCCTTATAAAGGTGCGTCTCTTTAGGTTTCTGTTTCTGCCTCTTTCTTTGAGCACCATCATTATCGGATTATGTCTGAAGTCCATGTTTCAAGGTGTTCTGCTGTAACTTCGTGAAACATCTCCCCCCAGTCTTTGCAGCAGAGAAATCGGTCTAGTTTTTCTTCCACCAGCTGAGGACCGAATCTTCGATTAGACCAAGTGAATGGGTGGCCTTTAAACCCCATATCTCTCAACCCACAGAACTTTACAGCATCTCGAAAGTCCTTGATATTGGACTCACGCCTGTCAATCTTTCCCGTCTTCTCATTTTTCTGCATAATCTCATTGAAGTCTCCAAAACAGAGGCATGACAATGAGTATAAGCTAGCTAATCTCCGCAACAAAGTCCACTTATGTTGCTTTTGCTCTACCTCAGGATGGCTATAAATCCCTGTGCCTCTCCAATAGCTGCTATTTTCCGAATGGATCACTGCATCTATGTGGTGGCTGTTATAGGATTTAATATCCACAACAACCTCTGAGTTCCAGAGAAGGGCTAATCCCCCACTTTTACCTCTACTACTAACGGAAAAGCAGCTATCGAAGTTTAATTTCTTACTTGTCACCTGCATATGCTCAGCCCTCATCTTGGTTTCACACAAAAACACAATCTGAGGCCTTTGCAATTGGAGAAGTTTTTTGAGCTCCCGGAATGCTCAGTCGTTCCCCAATCCCCGAACATTCTAGCTTATGACCCTCATTGCTGTGGGCGGTGCTGGTTACCAACCACCGCCATTTCTTTTTTCGGAATTGAATTAATTGACATTGCTATCATTTTGACATCTCCATCTTACAGTGTTGCCCTTTCTGCCGTGTTCTTTGCTTCAATCTTGCAATTTTCCCCTTGGTCTACACTGCTCATTTTTCTTCTTTTTCCATCTAGGTTCACCCAACTAGCATCTCCGGAGTGTTTTTTTGATAGCTTTGGAGTATTATCTTCCATCGAGCTTTTTTCAATGGTTCTTGCCTGAAGCTTCCATTTACGTTTCTTGGTTCTATTCTATATTTTAATCAGTCTCTCCCCTTCATCACAGTTTATTTCAACTTGGGTTTCTATTGGGCTTATGACTAGTTGGGCCTCGAGAGTTTGATCTATTCGTCTCTTTTCCCCTATGGCCTTTAACATGTCTTTATTTTGCCCCTTTTCCGTTTTTCCTTCCCTCTCATTTAAAACGCTGGTTCCCGCCTTTGGGCTCTAGATTTGAGGCACTGTACCACCCTCTGAAGGTTGCATTTACTTTGTGAGGCTTTGTTCTGACAGCCTTGAAACACCCGCCCCTTCCACCTGCGGATGATCCAATGTGGGATCCATTTGCAAGCGGGTCAACCCCTCCGCAGTCTCTTCTCCATTGATGTTGCTTCTGTGCTTGTTCTCCATCATTCTTGAGGCCACCTCCGATTTGGATTTTTTGTACATTCCACTAGCATGTTTCTCATCCTCTGCTTTCCAACGTTTTTGCCTTGGTCAATCTTAACTTTTTCAGCCATTGTGAGAGCTCTCAGCCATGGCCCATAAGCCATTTCTTTTCTGGTTTGGTTTTTGTATTGCTTGCACTCTCTGTATTGGTGTCCTAAGCAACCACAAACAAAGCAAAAATCTGGTAGCCTTTCATATAATACCTGTAGGGGGATAGTCTTTCCTTCGGTAGTTGCTGTTCCCTCCTTATTAGCTGCTGTTTCTACCATTGCTGCAGGCTCCCTTCCTGAGCCTTCTTCTGTTGCACCCTCCCCTTCCATAGCTTCCTCATCACCTAGCTCTAGAAGTTTAATCAGAGGTTGAGTGATATCAATTGAGATTCGCAATCTGGCGCATTTGCCAAAGTATTCTCTTGAGGCATTTGTTCCCACTTCCTCCACTATCCTGATTGCTTCCCCGATTTCTTTTATGGTCTCTTCATTCATATACAAGATGGGAACATTATGAATCTGAACCCAGAAAGATGCATGAGTGAAGACTTGTTGTTTTATCTCCCCGATACTGCTTGGTTCAACTAACACTATCAGAGCTCTGTCGAAGTGCCATGTCCCCCCCAGCTAGAATATTTCTCTTATCTGTTTATGTTCCGAATTGGAACAAGAAGATATTGTCCCCCAAGTCCTCAATCTATACTTCTCGTAGCGTTCTCCACACCTGTTGTAAGGCTACTTTGAGCCCCACGATACTGATTTCTCTAGTCACTAGCACCTTGCCCAAAAGACAGCCATCCACCATTTTTTGGCCTGTCGTCTTCATTTTCCTTTTAAGCGCTACTCTACCCCTCTTATCTCCTGCCAAGGATATTTCTTGGCACCTTCGAATTAATTCATCCGTGTCCATTGAGAGTTGAAATAGAAAGAAAGAAGAAAAGGAAAAGGAAATCACAAACCAAAACACCCAACTTATGTGAGTGACCATAATAGTCCCATGGATCTCCACTCTCATTTTGTTTCTCTAGGAGAGAGCCAGAGGAGAGATGACTTTTTCAGTGTACTTAAAACTAATTGAATATGACATTTGCCTTATTAATTACCTGATTACACAGAAAACTGAAACAACTGTACCAAAGTTTACTTCAGCCAAAATAGAGAAGAAGATAATACAAAGTAGATAATAAAAACCTGAATTAATCATGGGGCCGGTAACAATCACATCATTTCATCATGTGGGAAAAGTCTTTTCCAAGAGAAGCTACTCGCTTCAAACAACATCTTATCACCTGAAATTTATGAAAATAATTAATAGCTTTTCAATTTCATTACATTATCTATGCCAATCTAACAATAATTCATGAAAATTCAAATTCAAAATCATATTAGCATCATACTATGAGTAACTAAGCGGCTTGACCACAATATATGTATTGACCACCTTTTGATCATTATTGTGTGGAGTACATATTTGCTAGGAAGGAGCCCACGCAAGTGGCTGAAAATTAACCAGAAAAAAATTTTATTCCCTCTTTGTGTGATTAAAATGAGATGTGTATCACAAATAAATAGGTAGAAAAATAAACCAATAAAATTCAAGCAATAAACCCACAATAGACACATATTTTTACATGAAAAACTTAAAATGGGAAAAATCACGAGACCATAGTCCGATATAATCTTTCACTATATTAATGTGATTACAACATAAATTCTTTTCTAGATAACACTAGAGGTTAACAACATTAAGAATCTTACTAATCTTGACTTAGAGTACCAACCTAATATCTATCTCTCTAATAAGTGGATATCTCAAAATAACAGCCAATGAGAGGATAAAACAAAATAAAAAACAGCAAGATTGTAAAGGGCGATGCCAGAAACTTAGGAGAAAACATAGTTAAATTTTCCTTCTGATCATGCAATAAATAATTGAAACCCTTGCCCCCAAAAACAATTTCACGCCACTATCTTTCTCTCCCCCTCTTGTCTTTTATTCCTTTTCTCAATTAATGTCAACTTTCGCTAGCACTTTTTCATCTTTATATAATGTTTTCAAAACCAATTTAATGGGAAATTTCATTTAACCTCACTTGTTTTATTTAGTTGCTTAAATACCCAAATTAATGAAAGTTGGGCTTGGGCCACCCAAATGGGATGGATCTAAAAAATTTCCCTCTCCAAATCATGTGGGGGGCACTACCAAGCTCGTTCTCTCCTTACATTTTTTCAGTTTCTCATTGGGCAATGACTTTGACATCATATCTGATCTATTTTCGGTTGTGTGAATCTTTTCAAGTTACAATTGTTTCTTCTTAAACACGTCTTGTATCCAATGATACCTCATATCAATACACTTGGATTTTAGTTGATATATCAAATTATTTGCTAAGCGAACAACACTATGATTATCTCAATACACTATATAGGTATCTTGTTTCACACCTACTCTTATAGGCAATTCTTCATCTATAAGGCTTTTTTCCCAACTTCCAGTGATCGCAATATATTCTGCTTTGGTGATAAATAAAGCGATAAATTATTGAAGTCTGGATTGCCATGAGACTGCTCCCTTTGCAAAAGTAAGCAAATATCCTGATAACAATTTTCTAGAATCAACATCACTTACCATAACTGCATCAAGGAACATTTGTAACATAAGTTTCTCACCATCAAAACATAAAGATGCCTTGGAAGTGCCTATGAGATATATGAGAATCTACTTCACTGTTGTCTAGTGCTCTTTACTCGGATTGGAGAGAAACTGGTTGACTACACCAATTGGATGAGCAATATCTAATCTTGTACAAACCATGGCGTACATCAAATTGCCAACTGCTGAAGTATAAGGAACTCCTTTCATCTCTTACTTTTCTTTCTCACTTATAGGACAATGCTTGAAACTAAGCTTGAAATGACCTGCAAGTGAAGAATAAATAGATTTTTCCTTGCTCATGTTAAATCTTTCAAGAACCCCTTTTCAACACATACTTCTTGAGATAACCATAACTTTCCTGATTTTCTATCACGGAAAATCTTCATGCCAAGAATCTATTTTATCTATCCCAAATCCTTTATTGCAAAAGACTTATTAAGCTATTTCTTCATATTATTAATTTTACTAACATCTAAGCCAACAATCAACACATCATCCATATAAAGCAAAAGAATGATAAAATCATTATCACTAAACTTCTTTGCAAAAACACAATGATCACACATTGTCTTGCTAAAACTATGATTCTCCATAAAAGAATCAAACTTCTTTTACCACTCCCTTGATGCCTGTTTTAGCCCATACAATTTTTCTCCAACTTGCATATAAATTCTTCTTTGGCTTTGACACTGAACCCTTTAGGTTGTTTCATATTTATTTCCTCCTTCAAGTCACCGTACAAGAAAGCTGTCTTTATGTCAAGCTATTTAATCTTTAAATTCAAGCTAGCTGCTGATCCTAAAACGGCTTGAATAGAAGATATATTTACTATAGGAGAAAATATTTCTTCAAAATCAATATCTTTCTTTTAATTGAAACCCTTCACAATCAATCTAGCCTTATATAGCTGTTGTGAATTATTCTCAATCTTCAACCTGTAATTTCATTTGTTATTCAATGCGCTCTTTCTTTTAGGAAGGTTTACTAAGTCATAAATGTGATTCTCAATCAACCGTTTCATCTCATCTTGCATGGTTTTAACCCACTAAATTTTATGCTGATAAGACATAGCTTTTTCAAAACATTCTAGTTCTCATCCACCTATAAGCATCACATACTCATGTGGAGGATACTAGTAGAAGGTGGCCATTCTATAGTGGATCTCCTCAATTTTGTCTCAATTGGTGGTGTTGGTGGTTATAGAGGTACTTGCTCAACTAGTTCTACTGAGCTATCATTATTATCCTCTCTAACTCCCCTATGATAATCATGAACTAGAAGTGGAGAAACTAAAGTTAGAATAATATGAATCTTTGGAGAAGACTGAGATTTATCACTCTTCTCTGCATCACCAACTATCTGATCTTTAAGAGACAGTTCCTCTTTACTTCTAATCAATTTCCTTGCCACTGGATTCTATAACTTGTACCCAAATTCTTCATGTTTATTACCTAGGAAAATGCATTCCTTGAGTTTATCACCAAGATTCAATCTCTCATCTTTAGGGATGTGAACATATGCTTTGTAACCAAACACTATTAAGTATTTATAAAAAATATCTTTTCCGCTCTAAACTCTCTTAAGTACATCACTATCTAATGGAACTGAAGGAGAAAAGTTAATTAAATCATTTGCAATATGTATAGCATTTGCCCAAAAAGATTTAGGAAGCTTGGCATTAGAAAGCATACACCGGATTCTTAGCATGCACCTTATTCTTTCTTTAATTGTTTTATTCATCCTTTTTACAACACCATTCTATTAAGGGGTTTTTGGTACAATCTTTTCAAGTCTTATTCCATGGGATCTACAATACTACTCAAAGGTCCTCCATATTCGCCACTATTATCTGCCTTGACATATTTTATTTTTCTTCTTATCCATCTCTCAATATAATCATGGAAGAATTTAAATGTATCAAACACTTGGTCTTTAGATTTTAAAGTCAAAACCCACACTTTTCTAGAAAAAGTCATCAATAAAAGTCACAAAATAAAGTGCACCTCATGTTGATCTACTTTGCATCATATAAACATTAATGTGAATCAAATCAAAGATTTGTGACTTTTTAGATGGAGAAAAGCTTTTAGAAGCTATCTATATGTCTTTCTAGCTAAGCAATGAGAGATATGCCTACAAAGTTGTGTAGAAATACTTTTCTGGCAAAAGTTTCTAACCCTTTTTCGCCAATGTATCCAAGCCTTTTATGCCATCTCAATATCAAAATCTTTTACAGCCACATTCACATGTTCTTTCTTGATGCATTCTACTACATACAGAGTGTTTTCTTTTCTTTCCTTAGCTAACACTAGGAGGCCTTTCGTGAGCTTCCATTTTCCTTCACTAAATTGGTTAGTATAACCATCATTATCAAGTTTGCATGTGGAGATTAAATTAAGGTGAATATCTGGTACATATCTGACATTTGTAAGCAGCAACTTATAGCCAACATGGTTTCTAAGCAAATATCTCCTATGTCCATAATCACTATTAACATAGGATGTGAAGTAATCACGATATTTAGTAACATGAAACAAAGCATCTGAATTAATCACCCAATCACTACTATAGCAAGTGAGATTTACAGAGATCTCATTATAAACAATATCTAAATCACCATTAACTATCGTTGCAATGTTCTCTTTGTCATTTTTCTGACCATACGACTTTCTTTCACTTGTTCTCTTTTCCATAATCTGCACTCCCTTTTTATATTACTCATTTTCTAATAGTGAAAGCACTTGGCACTTCTTTTCTAGGACTTAGATCTTTCCTTTCCTTTCCCGCTTTTTTAAAACAAGTGCATCTGACTCAGAGGAAACCATTTCAACACTCGTTCTTCTAGTTCTTCATTTCGCAGTCTATTTGTAGCCAGATCCAAGTTTAATTTCCCGTTCGATGCTGAATTATTCACTGCCCCCTCTAATGTCTCCCAACTGTTAGGCAAATAACTAAGCAATAACAATGCTTGTAACTCATCATCTGAAACAATCTTCATAGTAGTTAACTGATCAACCAAGTCCTGAAACTCACTAGTGTGTTAAGTTATATTATGCCTCTCTTTGCTTTTCATCATATTGGCTTTATTCTATACTGTCAGTTGCTAATAAATTATTTTCAATTTCCTCCAAAAATCATCAACCTTGGATTCCTTCACAACATAGTGGTACACACTTTGACCAATCCATAACCTAATAGTGCCCATAGACTTTTAGTTTAATTAAGTCCATTTCTTATAATCCAAATTAGCAAATCTAGCTTCTTCGCCTTCAATAGGTGCATATAAATCTTTCATGTATGGTAAATCTTCCTTTTTAGAATTTCAAATACCATACTTCCATGATTTTAATTTAATCATGCACGTTGAAGACTCTTCCATCTCAACCAACCACTCTTTTCTATCTCAACCAACTGCACAAGTTATAGAAACACACAACCTGATGCTTTGATACCACTCTATTAGGAAGGAACCCATACAAGCAGCTGTAAATTAAGCGGAAAAGAACTTCTTTCCCTCCTTGTGTGATTAAAATTGGATGTGTACCACAAATAAATAAGTAGAAAAATAAACCACAAATAAATAAATAAGAAAATAAACCAACAAAATCCAATGCAATAAACCAATCATAAGAGATACATATTTTTACGTGAAAAATTCAAAACGAAAAATACCACGGGACCCTAGTCTAATATAATCTTCCATTATATTAATGAGATTATAACATAAATTCTTTTCTAGAACATTAGAGGCTAAAAAAATCAAGAATCTCAATAATCTTGACTTACAGTAACAACCTAATATTTGTCTCTCTAATAAATGGGTATCTTAAAATAATAGCCAAAGAGAGGATAAAACAAAAAATGAAGATCACTAAGATTGTAGAGGGCAATGCTAGAAACTTACCTTTTAAATTTGGGAGAGAACAAAGTTAAATTTATCTTCCGACCATCCAATCAAAAATTGAAACCCTTGCCCCAAAAAAACAATCTCATGCCACTATTTTTCTCTCCATATCTCAACTTTTCTTCTTTTCTCACTCCATGTCAGCCGATGCTTGCACTTATTCATCTTTATATAATGTTTTCCAGACCTATTTAATGGAAAATTTTATTTAATCCTACTCATTTTTCAATTACTTAAATACTCAAATTAATGAAACTTGGGCTTGAGCCACCCAAATGAGCTAGACCTAACAATATCTTTGATGGCGTAAAACTTTAGCTGCAAGCCACCTAAAAATAGTTTTCAATCTGAACGAGAGCCTAAATTTGAATAAAAATTAATCTATATGATGACACAAGAGACAAAGGTAAAATAGCCATAAAAAATAGAAATATACTTTCGTCAGATCATATTCTGGGAGTATTTGTTGGATCATAAACTTGATCCAAGATGAATAAATCAAGCCCAACTCATGAAAGGTTCCATGAGTAGGTATGGTTGGTAAGGTTTGAATTATTTGTGTTAGGTGTGGTTGGTGAAGTAGGTGAATGGTAATTTTTAATGGATGGTGAGGATTTGTATTTTAGTTGAATAAATGAATGGTTGTGATTAGTTTGTTTCATATATAAATACCCCCTCTTCCCTTTGGTTTAATCATCAAGTGAAGTAGCAAAATCTCTAAGGTGTAGAGAGTGAAAAATAAGAGTTGTAATTGGTGAGGAGTGTTGTTGAAGAAATAAAATAGTGTGTTTTGTGAGTTTTATTTATTAATTCACCAACAAAGTGGTATCAGAGCTAGTTGATGCTATATATAGTCATATAGCATATCAAATCAAAGATCTCGACGAGAGAAACGTGACACCACAAAAATCATCTCGATCTGAGACCGAACGAGCCCACACTTGCTGCCGGAAGTTTTCTGTCCTGAAGTTGAGTCGACTCACCGAGTTGAACCAAGTTGAGCCGAACTGAACCAAGCCGAGCCGAGCTGAACCGAATCAAGTCGAACCGAGCCAACTCGAGCTGAACCCATCCGGACCAAATCAAGACTACCAAGCCAGCGTTAACCGTTGACCGTTGACCGAAAGTTGACTCGAGTCCTTCCCAAGGTTTTTTGACGTGCCAGATCCATCTGTGCTGTCAGAATCTCCAAATTCTCACTCAATTTGTGAGTTATGGCAAACAGTGGTATAATATTATTTCAAGTTCCATAATTAAAGGGAAGTAAGTTTGACAATTGGAGCATTAAAATGAAGGCTTTATTGGGCACACATGACGTATGGGATGTCGTGGAGAAAGGCTTTATTGTACCAGAAAATGAAGCTACTTTAGCTGCGGCGTAGAAGGAGAATTTAAAAGACTTGAAGAAGAAAGAGAATAAAGCAAAGTATCTCATCTTTCAATCATTAGATGAAGATGCTTTTGAAAAGATTGCTGGTACAACCTCCTCAAAAGAAGCATGGGAGAAACTAGAGACCTCTTACAAAGGAGCAAAGTAAGTAAAGAAGGTTTGTCTCCAAACATTACGAGGAGAATTTGAGTCCTTACACATGAAGGTATCAGAGTTAATTTCTGACTACTTTACTCGGGTTGTGACCGTTTCCAATGAGTTAAAAAGAAACGGCGAGGAGTTAAAAGAGGTAAGGATCATTAAAAAGATACTTCGATCAGTAGACTCGAAATTTGACCATATTGTTGTGACAATTGACAAAACAAGAGATCTGGAGGATATGACGATCGAGCAACTTCAAGGAAGGTTACAAGTCTATGAAGAAAAAAGAAGAAGCAAGGAATTGAAGAACAACTTCTCAAGATGGAAGTCAATCCAAAGAAAAGAGAAGAAAGCTCCGACAACGAGAGAAGGCATTATGTCTGAGGACGAGGTAGAGGTCGTGGTCATGGACGAGGTTGGAATTTCAACAACAACAACTATAATTATGCCAAAGGAGAAAACTCAACCAGAGGATAAGGCAGAGACAATTCAAGATTGAGGTATGACAAATCCCAAGTATAGTGCTATAATTGTCAAAAGTTTAGGCATTATACTTCAAAATGCAGAGCTCCAAGCACCAGAATTGAGGAGAGAGTGAACTATGTTGAAGAAAAAAAATGGTGAGGATGGCACACTTTTACTGGCACGGAACGACACAAGTGGAGGTCAAGAAAATACATGGTATCTTGACACAGATGCTAGCAATCATATGAGTGGAAACAGAAGCATGTTCGTGCAACTAAGTGAATCTGTGAATGGCTGTGTTGCTTTTGGAGATGATTTAAAAGTATCAGTGAAGGGTAGAGGTAACATTCTTTTTCGTGCAAAAGATGGTAGCCACCAAATAATTTCGAATGTTTACTATGTACCCAATATGAAAAGCAGTATCCTTAGTTTGGATCAACTTTTAGAAAAAGGCTATGATATTCACTTAAAAGATTATAGTCTTTTCCTAAAAGATGACAAAGGAAATCTAATTATAAAGGTGAAAATGTCAAAAAATAGAATGTTTCCTTTAGATATTCAAAATGATGTTGCAAAATGTCTCAAAGCCTGTCACAAAGATCCATTCTAGATTTGGCATCTTCGATATGGGCATCTCAACTTTGGAGAATTAGAGCTATTATTCAAGAAGAACATGGTGAAAGGCTTACCATACATCAATCACCCTGATCAACTTTGTGAAGGATGTTTACTTGGCAAGCAGCTCAGAAAGAGCTTTCCAAAGGAATCAAACTCAAGAGCTCAGAAGCCACTCGAGCTTATTCATATTGATGTGTGCGGTCCATTCAAGCCGAACTCCCTTGGTAAAAGTAACTACTTCCTTCTCTTCATAGATGATTTTTCAAGAAAAACTTGGGTATTTTTTTTGAAGCAAAAATTAGAAGTTTTTCAAACTTTCAAGAAGTTTGAAGCTGCAATGGAAAAAGAAAGTGGATACCAGATTAAAGCCATGAGATCTGATCGAGGTGGAGAGTTCACTTCCAAAGAATTTTTAGAGTTTTGTGAAGCAAATGGAATTCGACGCCCTTTGACAGTTCCAAGATCTCCCCAACAAAATGGTGTTGCAAAAAGGAAGAACAGAACCATCTTCGACATGGCAAGAAGCATGCTTAAGAGTAAGAGACTACCTAAAGAATTTTAGGCTGAAGCAATTGCATGTGCAGTCTACTTATCTAATCGATCTCCAACAAAAAGCGTGTGGGGCAAGATGCAACAAGAAGCTTGGAGTAGAAGAAAACCCGGCATCACCCATCTAAGAGTTTTCGAAAGCATTGCCCATGTACATGTACCAGATGAAAGTAGAGCCAAGCTGGATGACAAAAGTGAGGAGTTTATCTTCATCGGCTACGACAACAACTCCAAAGGATACAAGCTTTACAATCCAAACAACGGGAAGATCGTGATTAGTCGGGATGTAATTTTTGATGAAGAAGGAGAATGGGATTTTGGCTCTGGTGTGGATGACTTTAATTTCTTTCCCATTCAAGAAGATGATCATACACAGATAAAACATGTAGATGAACAACAAGAGCCTGCCACTCCACCTATCTCACCAGCACCAACCACATGCGGAGATTCACCGCTGTCTTTCTTAAATGAAAGAACTGAAGAACGTATAAGAAGTTTTCAAGATCTCTATTAGGTAACTGAGAGACATGATAATCTCACTCTCTTTTGCCTCTTTGCTGATTGTGAGCCAGTCAACTTCCAAGAAGCTGCACTAGATGAGAAGTGGAGAATTGCAATGGATGAAGAAATCAAAGTCATTGTGAAGAATGATACTTGGGAGCTTACTACTCTTCCAAAAGGTCACAAGGTGATCGATGTCAAATAGGTGTATAAAACAAAAAGAAATGCAAAGGGAGAAGTTGAAAGACACAAGGCGAGGCTAGTTGCAAAAGGCTATAGTCAAAAAGCTGGCATAGACTATGATGAGGTATTTGCTCTTGTAGCTCGACTTGAAACTATTAGACTTATTATTTCTTTGGCTGCCCAGAACAAATGGAAGATTTTTCAAATGGATGTGAAGTCTGCTTTCTTAAATGGATTCCTTGAAGAAGAAGTTTACATCGAACAACCATTAGACTATGTGGTGAAAGGATATGAAGACAAAGTTTTGAGATTGAAGAAAGCTCTTTACGGGTTAAAGCAAGCACCAAGGGCATGGAATAGCAGAATTGACAATTATTTTCAAGAGAAAGGCTTCACCAAATGCCCATATGAACATGCTCTCTACGTCAAAGAAAAAAATGGAGATATTTTGATTGTGTGCTTGTATGTGGATAATCTCATCTTCACCGGAAGTAATCCAAGCTTGTTTGAAGAGTTCAAGAGAGTGATGATCAAAGAGTTCGAGATGACTGACATCGGATTGATGGCATGTTACCTCGGCATTGAAGTCAAGCAAAAGGAAGAAAGCATATTTCTCTCCCAAGAAAGCTATGGAAAGGAGATTCTCAAGAAGTTCAAAATGAATGATTTTAAGCCTATAAGCACGCCAGTGGAATGCAGAGTTAAATTATCCAAAAATGATGAAGGTAAAGATATAGATCCAACATTCTTTAAAAGTTTGGTTGGAAGCCTACGTTATTTGACATGCACAAGACCAGATATCCTTTATGCTGTTGGACTTGTGAGTCGATACATGAAGAATCCAAAGACCACTCATTTTAAAGCTGCAAAAAGAATCCTTCGCTACATCAAAGGTACAATTAATTTCGACTTGTCTTACTCATTTTCTAATAACTACAAGCTTGTTGGATATAGCGATAGTGATTGGTGTAGAGATGTAGATGATCGGAAAAGCACCACATGATTTGTGTTCTTCATTGGAGATACTGCTTTCGCATGGATGTCAAAGAAGCAACCAATTGTCACGCTATCCACTTGTGAAGCTGAGTATATAGCTGCCACATCAAGTGTTTGTCATGCAATTTGGCTCAGAAATTTGTTGAAGGAGTTGAGTTTGGCATAAGAAGAGCCAACCGAGATTTGTGTTGATAACAAATCAGCAATTGCCCTATCCAAGAATCCAATCTTTCATGATCGAAGTAAACACATAGACACTCGCTATCATTTCATAAGAGAGTGTATTGCAAGAAAAGAAGTGCAAATTAAGTATGTAAAATCACAAGATCAAGTAGCTGATATCTTCAATAAGCCACTCAAGCAAGAAGACTTTGTAAGATTCAGAAGTTTACTTGGTGTCACAGGATCAAGTTTAAGGGGAGGTGCTGGATCATAAACTTGATCCAAGATGAATAAATTAAGCCCAACTCATGGAAGGTTCCATGAGTAGGTATGGTTGGTAAGGTTTGAATTATTTGTGTTAGGTGTGCTAGGTGTGGTTGGTGAAGTAGGTGAGTGGAAGATTTTAATGGATGGTGAGGATTTGTGTATTAGTTGAATAAATGAATGGTTGTGATTAGTTTGTTTCATGTATAAATATCCCTCTCCCCTTTGGTTTAATCATCAAGTGAAGTAGCAAAACGTCTAAGGTGTAGAGAGTCTTTTGTTTTGGTTCGACCCGTAGTCAAGGCGGAGACGAGAAGGCTGTGCTTGGGGTTGATACCCCGGGGGAAGTGGTATTGGTGACACCTTTCATTTGCTTCTCTTCGATGGAAGTTTTATTTTCCCAGAATGTATCCTAATTTTTGGCCTAATTCTTCTTCTGAGTTGTAATTGGTGAGAAGTGTTGTTGAAGAAATAAAATAGTTTGTTTTGTGTGTTTTATTTGTTAATTCTCCAACAATATTGATCTGGTGTAGGATCTTAAATTTTATTAAAGTCCAAAAAAATATTAAGTCATATGATTTAATAATTTTTCTAGGCATTATACTATTAAATCATATGTTCTTCTAGTCAAATGCAATACTTCCATTATCAACTATGATTAACTACATGGTATCCTTCTGTTATAATACCATTTGTAGTGAATTGAATCCTGACGCGTGCCTTAGTATGCTGCTTAGTATCCATAACTTGTTAACGAAAACAACTTTACTAAAGTTTAGTCCCTAGTGGTAAAATAGTGAAGAAGTGAATCTATTGATAATAAATATTTACCTAGTTAACCTGATGTCGATAATCACAGCATCTCATGGGGCAAAATCTTCCATATATAATAAGCTTGCTTCAAGCAACATCTTATCACCTGTAATTTAATTAAGACAATAGCTTTCCTCAACCATTAACCTTTTCAATTTCAATGCATCGTTGGTAATTGGGTAGCTAAATGTCCTTTTAACAATATATTCTCCAGCTGAGCAATTATTCATTGGAAAATCAAAGCCGGAATCATGCATTTGGCTACAAGCTGTCTGGAAAAGGCTTTGTATTCTGAATGGAGCATGAATTAGAACAAATGTGATGAAAAAAGGAACAATGGAAACATACCTCAACAAGAATACTTTTCCCCAGAGCTCTGTTTCTGTTTATGCTTGAACCAATTGAAATGGAGTTTTGCTATGAATTAGCCAAATCAACCAAAACAGGTACTCT
The DNA here is from genome assembly GCA_029633175.1 of Citrus glauca. Lineage (NCBI taxonomy): Eukaryota > Viridiplantae > Streptophyta > Magnoliopsida > Sapindales > Rutaceae > Citrus > Citrus glauca. The sequence goes on from JAQOOD010000005.1 coordinate 11,982,550, forward strand.
GTAGAAGCAGGTAAATGAGACTCAGTTAAAAAAAAAAAATTGAAGATTGACATGATAATTAAAAATTTAGTCCACATATAATTAACAGAAAAATCTGTACACGTGTACTTGTTGTTTAAAGCCCTAAAGAATAAGATATATTGCAAATTAAGATTTTAAACTTGAAAGAATAATTGTCAACATCCAATCTTTTGCAGCCACAATATGAGCTCTCTTGTCCAGGCTTATAAATTGTTTAAAGCCCTAAAGAAAAATATCATAAAAGATTTAAGGATTTGGGATTAAAAATTTTAATTGCAACTATATATACACAACATGATACTAGCATTAAGATCCACATAACGTACTAAATTGAATGTGCCTTTCCACAACCATTGTAAAAGCTTTGAAACTTCAACAATGATATACCTGAGGGATGAAATTGTTACGACAACCATCATTGAAACAAGAGAGAAAAAAGAAAGGATGTTTTTCAAAATGCAACTTAACAATCATGAGATACTCGTCATGTCTTCAGGAAGCAACTCATCCATAATTAAGTAATTTAAAAAAAAGCATTAGCTGCTTGAATTAAAACAAAGCAAATTAGGCCATCACCATTCCTTTTACTACTCTTTTTTTTTCTTTTTTTTAACAGAACATTTGAATTTAGAGAATGCATTTAAGCAAAAATAGAGCAGATCCGGTCATTAATGGTTGAAGTAACTGGTTATATTCTAGATGAAAATCAAAACATTAGAAAATATATAATTTGAATTCAAAAAGAAATTTTTTTTTCTTAATTTTCTTGCAAACAAAGTAACAACAAAGTAAAACAGGAGGAGAAAAAATTACTTGCGGGTGATAGTAATTGCAGCAGTTTGAGAATTTAGTTATGGACCTCCTATCATATGACACTAATGCTGTAAATTTATTTATGGACCTCTCATCTTAGGCCAGTCATCAATTCCTACAGCCATTCTTCTAGAATGTGACACAAATAAATCTTCAATTCCTGCAGTTTTGTCGTTTGAAGAAGGTAGCATGGTAGCATCTTTAATTTGGGGCAAGACTCAATTTGCAAAGAAGAAAGACATGGCATGATGATGGTGTTTCTGATTCCTAGACATAACGCCTCTTCCTCCATGCCGCCAATTGGTACTGGTGTAGTAGGGTTGACTTGCATTACATAACCCATAGTTATAACCTTTCGCTCAATATTAGAATCGACAACTGAAGCATCTAAGGCTACATTAATCGGGGATACACAACAGAAAGAATGGTTTTATCTATAAACTTCACCTTAAACAAGCTTAGATTCTCTCAATAATGTTTTTTTTTGGTTCTTTTCTGTCCTGAATCGTCTTCACCTTAAACAAGCTTAGATTCTCAAAATAATGTTTTTTTGGTTCTTTTCTGTCCTGAATCGTCTTTCTTTCTTCTAAAACTGAAAGTGGTAAATAAAAAACTAATCAAATCTTACTTTCTCGTACTACTATTATCCCATTCTTCTAGTTCATCCATTCCTCAAATTTTAAGTGATTTCAATCTCGGAAAGGCAATACTAATGAAGATGAAGATGATGATGATGATGAAGTACTTTCTATTCCAAAACCCTTATCACCTGCCCTTTAATTTTATATTTAAGTGCCCATATGAAGAGCTTTTCAATGGATGGCAATTTTCCCAAAAGAGGTAAATGCTCACATTTTTTCGTACCGGCCAGGTGTTAAATCTCTCAGATCGGTTAGCAAAATCTCAACCAGTTGGGAAAAAAATTGACCCTGTAAAACCAAATCCATAATTCCTTTAAGGCTTCAAGAAGTTGTTCATCTTACTTATTCTTCCTCATTGCTTCTTCATCATCTCCCCAATGAAGTCTCAAAAGCAGAAGGTTTTTCTTTTTGTGAAGTCCTAATCTCTTAGCCTCACCTGCATTTGATACATCACCCAGCCTACTTTTTCTGCAATCTTAGAGGAATTGAAGTTTCTAAAGAGATTTCAAGAGTGCTACATGGTTTGCTGTCATCAACAGATCTCCCGCAACAAATTTTTGCAATATTCGAAGACCGGTTAATCTTGAAATCCCAATTGGCATGTACTTCAGCGAATTAGTGAATTCAATTTAGTAAACTCCTCAAGTTCATTAACTTGCCAATCCCCAAGGCAATTCTCTAAGTTTAATACAAAAGCTGACATCTAGCTTATGTAAATTATACAACTCACCCAAGTACTCCGGTGGTCTCTATAAATTTACCAGACAAATTAAGGTATCTTAAATGTACCAATTTTCCTACATTTGGTGGAATCTTTTTGATTAAATTATTGCACTCAAAAGAATTGTTACTTATACATAATGCCCTTAAACATGTCAATTCACCAAATAACTCTTGTAGAAGATTTCTACTATTAAATGAGGAATAATCTCTTTTTCATCAAAAGAGCTTATGAATAATTCTTCGCTCATGTTGGGAAAATTCATGTACCATATCATACATCTTGCAACTTATATGTAATCTCTTAATCTCACAAACAGTGACAAAAAATGAAGCTCAAAGTTAACATTGAATGACAAATTTTTTCATCAAAAGAGCTTATGACTAATTCTTCACTAAGATATTGGGAAAAGTCATGTACCATATCATACATCTTGCAACTTATAATATTATCAGTCTCTTTACTGAACTCTTAAAAGAAAGATCGTGTTGCTGAGATGTTGAAATATGATTACAAAAGAAACGATACACATACTTAAGCCAACAATCATACTAGAAACTACTATCACCAGATCTAGCCAGCCAATAGAGATGAGGCTCAGCAATACAATGAATATAGCATAATCATCTCCAAAGAGTAGAAGTGGGATAGTGAAACTGAACTATACTTTGGTGGTCGGCTATACAATACTTAGACTTCACGAAGGGAGCCCAAAAGAGAGAGCTAGTCCCGAAACCACCACCACATCTTCGTCTTAAAAGCATCAGCCAAATCAGAAAAAGAACGAACTCCAGACCATCCTCAACAACTGGGAAATAGATAGATGGCCATTTGCACTAGTGAATGTGCCACCGAGAATTCATAACTCACCATAAGAATTTCGTGAATAACCCCTCAGCATGTTGAATCATCGTAGCAAGTGGCCAAAGGACATGAAAAAGATGAAGCGGTTTAGTCAAAAGCACATGTTGAATGAGCACAAGTTTATCTGTAAAAGAAAGTAGTTAATTGCCCTACCCAGAAATCATGCCCCTTACCTTATAGATCATATCATCAAAATGCCTTATCTACACACTCCCACACACACTAGACAATTTAAAGAATTAAATGAAAATATCATGGTCAGAAACCAAAAACATATTGAACTATAGCCTTACGAAATGCCAAAGCTCGACCCCTAATATAGAACTACTCTTCGGCTAATTGACTAATCCAAAACAGGATCATAATAATGTAAAAAATCTATAAGACCTTGAAAACTGAATGAGCACTTATTTGTAAAGATAACAATATCATCAGTAAAGCTCAAATAGGAAACAAGCATAGGAATGGTCGTAGTGTACCTCAGAGAAAGGTACTGAGAATATAAGTGATCCAATCCCTGAGACACAAACTTGGCAGCAGTGATAAAGAGACAAGAAGATAGGGGTTCACCCCGTCAAAGACCACTTTGACAGAAAGGAGCCATGACTAACCCCATTAACCAGCCAAGGTTTATAAATTGCCTGCTTGATTAAAGACACCCAGCGAGCAGAAAAACCAAAGCATGGAGAATCTGAAGAATAAAGGACCAGGACATTCTATCATAACGTTAGTATATCCAGCTTAAGAATCACATTGGCACCCCGAATTCGGCAGTTTATATCATGAATAAGCTCCTGAAGCAACAAGAGATCATCTTATACCACCCGACTCAAAACAAGGCCACTCTAGGATGGAGATATAATACAAGGAAGAAAAGCAAAAAGTTGCACCCAATAGCTTAGTCAGCACTTTATACCTGACATTATAAAGATTGATGGGTCGAATAATTGCCCAAGTAGTCGGGGAGTCCTTCCTGGGCAGAAGAACCAACAAAGTACTCTAGAAGCCTCGAGGCATAATAGATCCATTGAAATAATCCAAAATTGCTACAAGAAGATTAGCTGCTAGGATATCCGAATGTGACCGATAAAATCTACTATAAAAACAAGTAGGCTGAGGAACACTATCAAGGTCAAAAAAAAAAAAAATCACTTGGCGAAACTCCTCTAAATCAAGAGCCCTACATAATATTGCAACATCCTCCTCCGTAACCAAAATATGATCAAACCAAAACCAGCCAACTGAACTTGGCTATTACCGCTAGTGAAGAGCCCTTGGAAAAACTCAGCAATAAAACTAGCAACACAAAAGGTGATGAGAATATAATATATACATATTTTACCCTTAATTATATAGTTTTTAGTTATTTTTATTTATTATTTTTAATTAATTGAATTATTTTATTGAATAGGAAATTAATTGGAGATTATGGATAAAAAGCCATGAAGAAACTCAATATAGAAAGTAAGGGAGATTAAATTGAGAATCAATTAAAGGATAAAGAATTACAAAAATTAATTTATTGAGATTTAATTCAAGAAGAGAAGAGATGCATCACATGACAAGTAATTGTCATTATTGTCCGCATGTGCATGACATTGAAAAAAAAGAATTCTTATGTAATTCTAAGTGGTGGGCGCGTGTGAGAGCAAAACAAATAAAAGGCCAAGCCTTTCGGCTTTAGAATTGAAAAGGTGGGGCCCATTTTGAAGACTAAATAAGCAAGTTTTTGGCTTTTGGACAAAGGACGGGGAGTCGCCAAACACAAAAGAAAAGGAGAAGAAGAATGGCGGTAGTAGCATTAATTTAATTCTGCATGGTTGGCTTAATTTGCTTTGTTGCTCCCAATTCAAGTATGTCTAGTTAATTTTTTTATATTGAGGTTAAGGATGAACCTCTATTCAATGAAATAATTATCTTTTTATTTAATTAATTCCCTATATATATTCTTTAATATTTATGGTCCTTGTTTCACATGATTAGTTGGATGTTATTAAATTTTTTCATCAATTCTGTCATGAATTATTGATTGTTAGGATTAATATTTGACTAAATCTATGCTTGGGTTTATGAAGTCTATATTGTTTAGATATCAGAAAGTCAGTTTAATCTTGGTTGATTTAATTCTTCCACTAGTTATAATTTAGGTTGTCTTTTTTTAAAAAAAAATTATTTGTCTTTAAACTCATTGTTTGGTTGTTTAATTTCTTTTATTTTCAATTCTGCTTATTTTTATTGTTGTTTTATTTTTCTTTCTTTGTTTAGTTAGTTTATGAGTGTTTGGAAACACAATTCAACAAATCATTTGGTTAAAAAAGAGTCAAAAATTGAGAGTAATCAAGCTAGTTCTTCTCAAGTGATGGATGACCAAAATAGAATATCGCCATTACTTCCACCATTGCAAGCAGAGAAAACCCTTAAAGAATATTTTTCACCATTTGCAGCGAACCAACCACCTTGTATTGTGTTGCCACAAATTACAGTAACACACTTTGAACTTAAGCCCTTTGTTCAACTTTTACCATCTTTCCATGGGTTAGAGAGAGAAGATCCATATTTTCACATTAAAGAATTTCTATGCTCCACATTCTGTTTTTAAAAGTTTAATGATGAGTCAATTAGGCTTTGTATGTTCCCTTTCTCATTAAAAGACAAAGCGAAAGCTTGGTTGAATCCACTTCCTGCTGGGTCTATTACTACATGGGATGAATTGAGTAACAAGTTCCTCACTAAGTTTTTCCCTATGTCTAAAACAAATGCCATTAGGAGAGAGATAATTGATTTTTATCAAAGAGAGGGTGAGCAATTTTATGAGTGTTGGGAAAGATTCAATGATTTACTCTTTAAGTGTCCCCACAATGGTTTTGAAAAATAGAGACTTATACAATGCATTTATAATGGTTTAACCATGTCAAATCATCTTATGGTAGAATTTATAAATGGTGGGAGATTTTTGAACCTACATGAAAAGGCCGCATGAGATTTCTTTAATTCACTTTATGAAATTTCTTAATAGTGAGATTTTTCAAATCAAAGGGAAAAATAATCTCAAATTTCTAGAAAGGGTCTATATGAAGTTAAGGATGATTCTGATGTGAAAGCTGTTAGCCTAAAAGGTTACATTAATGTAATTTTGATGATAACAAACATGCGTCTTTAATAAAAATAATAAATATTATATTTCACATCTTCACTAGTTTTTGAAGGATAATATTTATACAAGTGAATCAAGTGAAACCAACATTGAAGGCACTCAACGGACAACGGCGAAATCAAGAATAAAGTTTGGAGCTCAACAGAAAAATTATTACGATAAATTCTTGTAAAGCCGGTATGATTTAGTTGATGCATGATTTAGCATTTGAGAAGCTCAATAGATTAATTTAATTAAATACTTTTCATAAACTAAAAGTTTTATTTTTATAAAGAAAAGTATTTTGTGGATTTAAGTAATTTGGACTTAAATGCTAAGATTTGAAATCTTTATTTTTAATAAGTATTAAATTTCGGAGTTGGACATTGTTATAAACATTTGAAATGTTTTGGGGCATACTATAATTTATGAATATTTTGGACTAAAGTGAAAGGTTTTGAGCACTTCGAAAAATATAGGTATTATGGTGAAAAGGACCTTTGTGCAAAATAATAACATAATTGGGGCTATATTATAATTTCAAAAAGTTTGGGAAAGACAATTATTTTTAAGAGGTTCTAAAATTGGACTTATTTACAAAGTTTTCTGACGTTTTGGGGTATAGTATAATTATAAAAAGTTTTGGGTTGAATTGTAATTTTATAGAACAGTGTTACTGTAGCAAATTTAAAAATAACGGTAATATTACTGTTCCTGAGTGGCTAGCCGGATAAATCAAGCGGCTAACCGCTTGAGCACGGGATTTTGCCTATAACGGCTAGTTTTTGGGCTTTTTCTATAAAAACTCAACTCAAACTTTATTTTAAGAACTAATGCACGCAAATATAAGATCATACAACATATATTGAGGTTCCAAAACGCAAATCATCATTGATTGAATCATTCTTGAGCTATTAGTTGCATATCCACTCTTAAAGAGAGTTTTTGTTGTAACTTTCATTTCTTATCAATTTGTGAGTGTGTCAGTGTGGGAAACACTTGGGTGAAGTGATTGGGGAGATAATCTCTTGGTTGTAAAGGTTCATTGACACCTTGGAAGTCAATTGTAAAAACTTGAAGCCTTGGGAGGCTTGGATAGTGAAATCCTCGAGCTTGGTTGGCTTGGAAGCGTGGACGTAGGCGGGGATTGCCGAACCACGTAAAAATCCGCGTGTTTGTTTTTCTCTTCCCTTACTCTTTTATCTTTACGCTTATTTGAATTTATTGTTCTATATTTCATTAAGGCGTTAGATTGATTTATTGTGGGAATCGTATTGCATAATTTTTTAAAAACCCAATTCACCCCCTTCTTGGGTTGCATAACTTGCATTTCAAAAGCTACTCTAACTTCGCTTTCTAGAAAAGTAGATGTCTTGACTCTGAACCAATCAATGAATCATCATCCTAATGTAGTTAATGAGGTTTGTACTCTTTGTTCCAACCCATCTCATACAACACACAATTGTCCGTTATTAAGAGGCTTATTTTGAGCAGGTACATGCTATAAATCAAATGAGAAAAATCTTCCATTGTCCATATTCATCCACATATAATCCCAATTGGAGGAATCATCCTAATTTTTCTTAGAAACAAAATCAGCCTTTATCAAACCAAGGAGGACAATAATTTATCATGCCCAATCAATAATTTGTCCCTCCTAACCAAGTATATCCCTCAGCTCAACAACCAATGTCTCAATTTTTTGCACCCTAATAAAGAAAACCTTCTTTAGAGGATACACTTTAAAGTTTCATTTAGTCAACCCAAAAAGTCTTTTAGTCAAACACTCAAGCTCTTCTAAAGCTTGAACATCAATTGGTTCAATTAACAACTACTGTGGCTCAGAGAGAAAAAAGAAAATTTCTAAGTCAACCAGTTCCTAATCCCAAAGGAGTGCATGAAGTTGGATCAAGTTCAAACCAGTAGTATGAAAAAACAAGGTGGAAGTTCCAACAAGAAAGACATATGAATCTACTTCTGTAGATTCAATTCCATCACAAGACTCATCACCAAAAGATTTAGAAGAAAGTGGCCTACTAGCTTACATTCCTAAGGCTCCTTTTCCTCAAAGGTTGTCAAAGGTAAAGAAATGGATCTTCCAGTAGGTAAATATAAACATCCCTTTACTCAATGCTATTAAGCAAGTTCCTTTCTATGCCAAGTTTTTGAAAGATTTATGCACTAAAAAGAAAAATCTGCATGTCACCAAAAATGCATTTTTAATTGAACAAACTAACAATTTACTTCAATGTAAAATACCACCAAAATTTAAGGATCTTAATTCTCCTACTATCTCATGTGTGATAGGGAACTAATTGTTTGATAAAGTATTATTGGATTTAGGCGCTAGTGTTAATCTCTTGCCTTATTCTATTTACATGCAACTTGGACTAGGTGAGTTAAAGTCAACTTCCATTATTTTGCAACTTGTTGATAGACCAATGAAAATATTTCGTGGTATTATAGAGGATGTGTTGATACAAATTGACATGACTCAAAATTGTTATTATTCTCAAGTATAAGAGTGTCTAGTTATAATATAACCCGGTGAGTCCGAAGTCAAACCACAGGGAATTTAAAATCTAATAGTCAATTTAAAACAAAGAAAATTAATTGCGGGTCAAAGAAATGATTTGAAATTGATTTAAAAATAACCTAAGGCTACAGGATCAACTTTCAGTATTCAAACTATAATTTTAATACTCTCTAATTTTTCGCATCACTTTTATCAGTTAATTATTATATTATTTAATTCTCAACTAATTATGTGTGTGGATAAATGTGAAATAAAGTATCTAATGTGGCACAATTAATGTGTCGATATTATGTCAAAATACCATAAAATCTAGTGAGATTTATAAATTAACATGATATAAAACTAACTAGAAAAGAATAAAATAAACTTATAAACTCATTTGAGAAAATAATAAATTTAGTAGTTTGAAACATTGAGCTCCACCCTTCATCTCAGCTTAATAAAATTAGTCACTCATATTGAAAGAAAACACAACACTCTTTTTATTTAATAAACTTTTGAAAATATGTTACAAAGAAAATTGATACAGACGGAAACAAGAAAACAAACAAACAAAGAAAGAAATTCTTCAGCTACACCCTTGGCTATTCTCTCTCAAAAGTTCGGCTCAAGCTTCCCCATCTCTACTGCATTTTCTTGCCTTTTATAGGCAAGGCATGCATTATCTTTATTATTATTATTATTATTATTATTATTATTATTATTATTATTATTATTATTATTATTATTATTATTATTATTATTATTATTATTATTATATACATACATACATACATATATATATATATGTACATTGAAATGTGTTTACGAGAGTGAGCAATTTGGTTTTTGTTCTTTTGTTCTTTTTTATTCATTTTCATTTATTTATTTGTTTACATCTCCTCAATAATGCTTCCAAATTGCTTCAGTAGTCCTTCTTTGTTCCCGTTTCAATTCTAATTTATTCCTGAAAAATATTTATAAAATAAAAATTAACATATTGCGAATACAAAAATTTATTTTGGGAGTATTAAGATAATTTAGAAATAATGAGCACATTAATCTACACAATAAATGTAAAACTAATAATTTATTTTTATTATATGTACATTTTTTAGTGTTAATCACAAATTGATAAATTTTATTATCCTGTTGATTTTATTGTTAGTGAATATTTTTAATGTTACTAAGTAGCCACATGAAGAAGATGAATTTGTCGAAGCAAATATGGTAGAGGAATTAGTAAAAGATTCATTCATTTCTAACCACAATGATGATCCATTAGAGACATTTTTAACTCACTATGATTTATCTTCTAATGATGATAGTGTAATTGCAGGAGTCAACACCTTACTCAATGCAACTCCAATTATGGACACAATTAAATGAAAGACAAAGTCAGAACCACTGCCTCATTTTGAGAAGAAGATTAGCTTATCTGCAACGACACCACCAAAATTGGAACTCAAAGTACTGCCCGACACTCTAGAGTATGCATTCTTAGGAGAATCTGACACCCTACCTGTTATTATTTCTTCGTCCCTCGATCTTGAGCAAAAAAGTAAGTTGTTGGGTGCATGACAAGTTTTTGGCACCGTTGACGAGGAGGTAAGTTATTTTAATTTCTTAGAATTCATTTTTGTAAATAATTTCTTTTAACTGTTTTCTTGTAATTTTTTTCTTATTAAAAAAAAGGAGAGAAAACAAAGTGAATCTACATTTTGAGTTAAAAATTTCTTTTCTTTTTCTCTTCTTTAAAGTTCTGTAATTTAATTTTCAAGTTATTTTTCTTTGTAATTTTTCACTTATCTAATTAATTTATTTTTAGTTAATTTATTTCACTTATTTTTTGTGTGTGTTATAGTAAGGTTGTAATAGCGTGATAAAGTTAGTATCGTAATTTCTCCTTCTTCTTTTTTATTTTTATTTGTTTTGTTCTTTTTTGTGTTATTTGTATGCATGGCGAAGGTCATTATTACCTAATCTTAAGCCCATAGACTTTGAACTTAAAAAAAACTTCGCACACACAAACACGTTGCAATTAAAAATAAAATTGAAATGGATTTACAACAACAATAAACACCACCACAGGAGAGACCATTTAAGGATTACTTCAGTCCCTTAGCTAACTTGAGCACATCATGCATAAGATACCCAAATGTAGCTGCTAGGAGTTTTGAACTAAAACTTAGTGTGCTAAATTGTTTCCCAACATTCTATGACCTAGAAAATGAGGACTCATATAATCATTTGAATGATTTTCTTACTATTTTTCAAACTTTTAAATATGAGAATTTTTCAGATGATGATGTTAAACTTAGATTATTCTCATTTTCTTTAAAGGATGGGCTCATTCATGACTCAATACATTGTCTGCTAATAGCGTTACATCATGGGAACAAATGGTAACAAAATTTTTGAATAAATATTTCCTAGTGCATAAAACCAATGCTATTCATAGAGAAATTCAAGAGTTTACCCAGAGAGAAGACGACCAATTTTTCAAAGCATGAGAGCGATTCAATAGGCTACTCTTGAAGTGTCCACATCATGGGTACGAGAAATGACACTAATGCCAATTTTTGGAGGGATTATTGCCACATGTGCAAGAATGAATAATGGCAACAAGTGAAGGAGAGCTAATGTCAAAAAATGCATTAGAGATTTGGGATTTCTTCTAGTGACAAGTATATAATTCCCAACAATGGAGTCGATCACTCAGGAATACTAAAATAATTAAAGGAGTGAATGAGGTTCACATTGGCGAGTCAAGTTCAGGAATTAAAGAAGTCAAAGAGATGGTTGAAGGTCTTTCTCGATAAATAACATCGTTAACGACTGCTAAATCAACATAACCACATGACCACGACTTATACTCAGATCAAGCCAATGCCATAGGTGTAATGAGAAAACCATTAAATTAGAACCCACCCATATTGTAACACATATAACCCTGGATGGAGAGACCACCCTAATTTTTTCATGGTCTAAAGGATTCCAACAGAATGGACCAGTAGCTCTAGCTCCACTAATGTAACTAATTCCTTAAGTCTCTCAGCCACCATTTAGACCATAAAATAAGAACCAGAACTACTCTCAACCCAGACCATGGGAAGATGCATTCCAAAACTTCAAGAATCTTACTCACTTCACGATTGAGCAACATAATCGCACCATTGATAAACTATTAAATGAGATGAGAGCATGCTTCAACTCACAAGCCCAATCAGTTTTAAACCTCCAGAAGATGGTGGGACAATTTACTTCTTCAGTTCAAACTTTGGTAATGACTGTTGAGAAAGGTAAACATGATAATGGAGTTAAACATCTTCAACATTGCCAAACAACCTCATAATTCAGATGATGGAATTGTTGATGTAGATTTAATAGAATCATTAGTTGATAATACTTTTCTTTCAAACTTTAGTGATGGCCCTTTACAAACATGTTTAACTCACTTTGGTTTGGATTTTGATATTAACAGATTAGTCGATGAGGTCAACGCCCTACTTGACTCAGTACCATCCATGGACACTAATAAATGGAAGTCAAGAGTTGAACAACTAATACCATCAGAGAAGAAACTCAACTCATGATCAGAATCACCACTGAAACTCGAGCTTAAACTATTATCCAACACTTTGGAATATGCATTTTTGGGAGAAGAAAGTACTCTGCCAATAATCATCTCATCATCCCTAAATGACGAATAAAAAGGTAAGTTCTTGGATGTGTTAAAAAAGCACAAAGGAGTATTAGAATGGACTATAGCCAACATAAACGGTATAAACCCTGTAGACTACATGCATTACATTCACCTTGATGAAAATGGAGGACAACATTTGTCCATGAGGTTCCTAACAACGCAACTATTGCGCAGTAAAATTAAAACAGATGGCGGAAGCTCTAGAAACCTCGGATCAACTTCATTCAAAAACGAAAATCAACAGGAAAGATTGAAGTTTAATTACCTCACTTGTAGTTTCAGAAATGACTTCGTAAAGTAGGAGAAAACGACTGAAAACAGCAAGCTCCGAACACTGTCCAGAAAAATAGCTCTGCACGAACAGCTTCTGTTTTGCCACGATCTGAGATCCTTTAAGCACCCCAATTGTGATGCCTCTAATCAGTCCATACTTAGAAATGTTCTAGGAGTTCAGAGGATTTGGAATCTCGAAATTTCATTAAGAAATGAGAGAGATAATGAAGGAACATGAATGCTAGCTCATGTTGATTCCTTCCACCAAATAAAGCCACCATTATCTCTAATAATGGCACCAAACATTATCATGTACTAGACCCACCCACTTAGTCATTATTTATTGAAATTGATCTCATCACTTCAATAAACTATTTAACTAAATAAATAAATAGCTAATATTAATTAATTTCAGAATTAATCATTTAACCCCATTTTGATCACATCAAATGGTTAAATGTGGGCTTCTCTTGTGACATGTTCTAATGCTTTCTCTTAATCCATATTGGATCCAATAAAAGCCCATAATTCTAAACCCAAAATTGGTCTAGAAGTCCATAATCATATATGAACCCGAACATGTCCAAAATGGTCATTTTACGTGCTCGACATTCCATAATGTTTAATTGAGGATTTATGAAATTTATTTTGTACCTTAAACTATTTATGGAACATCTAAATTTCTATCTTAAATCATATTTAAGATATATTTATATTTATATTCATTCTCAATGAATTATAATATAAATATTGATTTTCCTAAAATTAGGAAATCTAACTTCTCATTTTCTAGTAACTCCTTTTTCATTTCTATATTGTGTGTGACCTTTTAGGTTCTTAGTTATAAGGTAGTAGAACTATTTTAATGATAACTCTTTATTCATTAAATGATGCTAAACTCTTTATTCATCAATTAGAACCTTTCTAATGACCTTAAGATGCATTGGTAATACGCTTTACCAATATTGATCATAAGGTTTCTACAAGTCATGAGTGACACCTAGCAGGATATCACGACTATCCAAATAACAAGAATTGTTGGATCTATAGAACCTATTCCATTGTATCTCTATGTCTTGGTTTCTTCATCATCCATGTCCAGAGAAAAGCACAGTTTATGGTTTATTATGTTAAGCAGTTGTGCTTTATCTCAAAATAAATATAAATGAACTTGGCATGATAATATAATTTGAACTCCTTCAAATATATTTCACCTTGGCCAAGGATTTCTCATGCCCATTCATATTATCTCATAGGGACATCCTTTTTGTATATTACAAAGTGATGAATTCCATTTTGGCCATCAACTTGTCTTCATACATAGCCAACCATGACAGCTATTGCTAGATCTCTTCCGTGATTAGGAATCAATCGTTATGCATTCACATATCAGAGATGTCTATGTATAAGACATCTGTTATGCCTCAGGTCTAAAGACCATTACTAAACATAGTGTCTGTTACAATGTATAATAAGCCATTAACACTCACGACCATATGACTTACTATATTCGGTCAAGTTCAGTAAACTCGTTCTCTTAACAAGTACCTATGTGTTTGACTTGACATCTCATGTCAATGATATGAAACTCACCATCCATCTTAGTATCACATACCATAAGGAGTCATAACACATACTAGTGTTTATAGGAATTTATAATGTCCAATCATAAATCCACCACTAGGAACTATTTTAGAAGTATAGTACAAATGATACACGTTTCATATTCTCGACATACTCGAGAATGTGTTCCTTAACTATTTTACTTCTTGGACTATATTCGTTAAATTAATATATGAATATTAATAACTTTGCCATTTTATAAATATCAAAATGCTATTTAAATACAATCATTCCCTAAACAATCAAATCACCATTCGATTGGCCTTTAGGGCATATTACTAACAGAAAATGCTAAACCTACTAAGGAAATGCAACGTTGGCTAAATCATAACATGAAAAAAATTGTTAGAACATAAGTCCTTAAACTATTAGACGCATGTATCATTTACCCCATTTATGATAATTCATGGGTCAGTCCTGTGCAAATTGTCCCTAAAAAGTCATGAGTCACAGTAGTTACTAATGCTGATAATGAATTAATACCCACTAGAGTGACTACAAGATGACATGTATGCATTGATTATAAAAAGTTAAATCCTGTCACACGTAAAGACCATTTTCTTTTACCATTTGTCGATTAAATGCTTGATAAATTAGCAGACCATGAATTTTATTACTTTCTAGATGGCTACTCAGGATATAATCAGACTCTCATAACACCAAAAGATCAAGAGAAGACCACTTTCACTTGCCCTTTTGGCACTTTTGCATATAGGAGGATGCCATTTGGATTATGTAATGCACCTGCTATATTTCAACGATACATGTTAAACATTTTTTCTGATATGGTTGAACAATTCCTTGAAGTCTTTATAGATGACTTTTTTCATTTTTGATAACTCATTTAATCAATGATTACATCATTTAACACTAGTTATGTAGAGATGGATAGAGAAAAACTTGATCTTAAATTAAGAGAAATGTCATTTTATGGTAAAACAATATATTGTTCTCGGTCATATCATTTTGAGCAAAGGTATTGAGGTTGATAAAGTCAAGGTGGATCTCATTTCCAATCTTCCTCCACCTAAAACAGTCAGAGAAGTAAGATATTTCCTTCATCATGCTGGTTTTTATAAACGTTTCATTAAAGATTTTAGCAAAGTTTCTAGACCCTTATGCAATCTACTTGCTAAGGATGTATCTTTTATCTTTGATGATTCATGTCTTGTGGCATTTGAAAAACTAAAGTACTTGTTGACATCATCGCCTATCATTCAGCCCCTAAACTGGAACTTACCATTCGAGTTTATGTATGATGCATCTGATTATGCAGTAAGAGCAGTATTATGATAAAGAGTTAATTGAATTTCCCATGTTATTTACTATGCTAGTATGGCATTGAATGATGCACGGTTGAACTATGCAACCATTGAAAAAGGAATGCTAGTAGCAGTGTTTGCATTAGAGAAATTTTAATCTTATCTCATTGGCTGTAAAATAATTATATTTTAAGATCATGTTGCTCTTAAATATCTTCTCTCAAAGAAGATGCAAAAGCTAGACTAATTCGTTGAGTGTTACTTTTATAAGAATTCGACTTGGAATTTAAAGATAAGAAAGGTATAGAAAATGTTGTGGCTGACCATCTCTCTCGTCTCAATTTTGACATAATTACAGAACCATTAACATTGAATGAGTCATTTCCAGATGAAAAATTGATAAGTGTAGAAGTATTACCATGGTATGCTGATATCGTTAATTATCTTGTTACAAGTTAACTTCCAGACCATGGACTAAGCAAGACAAGGCCAAATTTTTGTGGAAATACAAAATTTCTTTTAGGTGACCCTTATCTGCTTAAGTATTTGTGCAGATTAAATTTTTAGACGACGTGTCCCAGAAAATGAATTTCAAAATATCCTTTCATTTTGCCATGAACAAGCTTGTGGAGGTCATTTCAGCGCTAAGAAGATAGCTACTAAAGTTTTACAATGTGGTTTCTATCAGCCAACAGTATTTCGAGATACTTATACATTTTGCTCTTGGTTTCTATTGGCCAACTGTATTTCGAGATATTTACACATTTTTCTCTTCATGTGATAGGTGTCAACAAATGGGGAGCATTACACGAAGGAATATGATGTAACTAAATCCAATTTTAGTGGTTGAAATTTTTTATGTAAGGGGTATCGACTTCATGGGACTTTTCCACCTTTCTTTTGGCTATCAATACATATTGGTTGCTGTTAACTACATATTGAAATAAGTAGAAGTTATTCCATGTAGAACCAGTGATCACAAGGTGGTGATAGGATTTTTGAAAAGCAATATTGTTTCATGCTTTGGATTTCCTCGAGCAATAATCAGTGATGGTGGTGCCCACTTTTGTAACAAATCATTCAAAACACTTTTGGCAAAGTATTCCATCACTCACAAAGTGGCCGACCCTATATCATCTGTAAACCAGTGGCCAAGTTAAGATCTCCAATTGAGAAATAAAACACATATTAGAAAAGACGGCGAGGCCAGATAGAAAAGATTAGTCATTAAGGCTTAACGATGCATTATGGGAATATAGAACGGCTTTCAAAGCCTCGATTGGGATGTCACCTTACAGGGTAATGTATGAAAAAGTTTGCCACCTACTTGTGGAACTCAAGCATTGTGCTTACTGTGCCATTAAGAAATTCAACTTTGACATACAACAAGCTAGCTTAGAAAGATGATTACAACTGGCAGAACTTAAAGAAATTCACAATGATGCATATGATGCCAAGATTTACAAGCATCAAATGGAAGTCTTTCATAACAAGCAAATTATGCGAAAATCTTTCACTCTAGATCAGAAAGTGCTGTTATTCAATTCTCGCTTGCAGTTATTCCCAGGTAATTTACGCTCTTGATGCTTTGGCCCTTTTATTATTCACATTGTTTTTCCACATGGAGTAATTAAAATTAAGGACCCAAAGAACGGTGTCACTTTTAAAGTTAATGGTCAAAGATTAAAGCCATATCTAGAGTACTAACTATATGGAGAGGAAGTCGAAATAAATTTAAGTGACCCACCAGATGTGAATTGAGATTTTTCTTCCTTTTCAGTGATTTATTTTTTTCTTTTCTTTCTTTTTACTATTCTTTTGCTAATTAAAATTATTTTAACATAAATGTATTTTTTTAACCATTAATTTTCTTTTATCATTGTTAATCATGAGTGCCTCAGCTAAACAGATCCTCTTAGACCTTCTTAGACAACTTCAACGTGTAAAATCTCATCTCATAATCCAGTTTTTATTTTGTAAAACATATTATATTTGATATCTACAACCACCTTAGTTAGTATCCCATGTTAAGGCTTTAGAAAGATAACTCAGAGACAGTGAGGGAGGTATCTTCGGCATCCAGTTGTAGCTTGAGATAAATTCAATAAGAGGACGATTGTAATTTTCTTTGTGTGCTTTAGTTTGTTACTCCATTTATGTGTTTTAGTTTGTTACCCCGGTTAAGTGGCGAATAACAGTATTTCGTGACAATTAAGTCGGTTACTTTAGTTTCTTATAATCTTTTAAGACAAAAGTATGGACATAAATGAGATTTTAGAAAAACTTCACAATCGATTCCCTTCACTTCCTCAGAATGCGCTCCTTACAATTTGTAAATCTCGGTCCGAACGCATGTGATTGCTTATGGGGAATAACATACATGTTGACATCCGCTGGTTAATCGAGGCCAAAGTAAGATTGGCAGGTGAGTTGTCTCTAGAATTTAATACATATATGTCTGGTTGTGGTAAAGGAAATTATGCAAGAAAACGAAGAGCTCGAAGACTTTATGTTGCTTATCATAAGTGTGCCAGAATGAGATGGGATAAAAAACCATGTTCTTTAGGAATGATGTCTAATAACAAGGAAGATAAGATTCAATTTATTAGGGATGTCTTGAATAAGGGGTAATTGGATGATATCCTTTTCTCTCTTGAAATGCATCCCAGTAGATATGTATAAGGAGCAATTCCCCAATTATGACCGTTATTCCAGAAAGAGCGTGCACAATACAATCTCGTGAATCTGACTATAAACAACCCTATTTGCCAGTTTATAAGAAAATTAGATGGGAAACCTATCCTCGATTCATAGAGGGCGTTCAAACCATTTTTGGACGTAAAACCAGAGGAAGATGTGAGCCACAGTCACAAGTACTTGTAAATATCCTTTTACTTCACTATTGTTTTATTTCATTGTTGGTTTATCATTTGCATTATTGTCTTTAATAATTTTATTTTATCATTGTTTGTTTTCTCCATTTTACTGTTTTCTTGTTGACTCTCGAGCCATGTATTTTACGCGTTAATTGACATAGACATACTACCTCATAAACAGCTGTGACCCATTGTCAACAACTGTCACCAAGATCCTTAAATATGATTTTTTGTTAAGCACTCACAAATTATTTTTGAAAAGTATCCCAATGGCAGCTACTCTCAATAAACGATTCAAGAATATTTGTGTGCTTTCTGGATTTAACTACAACAAACATAAACAGTTCGTTAAGGCAGCCATAGATCTTGGTCGAAGCATAGCAGAGAGAAAATTACACTTGGTGTATATAGGAGGTAATCGAGGGTTACAAAAATTGTTCTCAGAAGTTGCTTTTGTCGGAGGAAGATGAGTGTTAGGCATCATTCCAAGAGCCTTAAAACCTTTGGGCAATTGTTCTGACTCACCGACTAGAGAAGAGTTAGTCGTCTCAGGTATGTAAGAGAGAATAACTGAAATGCTAAATCATGCTGATGATTTTATTTTCCTACTAGGAAATCTTGCAACTCTAGAGGCACTTATCACATTAGCATCTTGGGCCCATATGTGGTGTTTAGTATGCTGTTCTGTAAGCCCATAGGGAGTCATGTAAGCATAGGGGCCGGTTATTCCTTGATGAGTTCACCACTTTTTCTAAGATTTTTTTAATCTCTCTATTAGATACTTCTGCCTGATCATTGGATTGTGGGTGATATGTTGTTGCTACTTTATGCTTAACTCCATATTTTACCATAGCTGCAGCAAATACTTTATTACAAAAATGAGTACCCTCATCACTAATAATTGCTCTTGGAGTGCTAAACCTAGAAAAAATATTTTTTCTAAAGAAAATCCATTACTGCTGTAGCATCGTTGGTAGGTAATGTTGTAGCTTCTACCCATTTGGAGACATAATCCACAGCAACCAGGATATATATGTTCCCAAAGGATGGTGGAAAAGGATCCAGGAAATGAATTCCCCATACATCAAAACCCTCAACTTCCAGAATGTTTGTCAATGGCATTTCATGTCTTTGAGTTATGTTTCCTGTCCTTTGACACATGTCACAACATTTAATAAATTCATAAGCATCTTAAAAAGTATAAGGCCAGTAATAACTTGATTGCAGAACCTTAGTAGCTGCTTTGTGACCACTAAAATATCCTCCATATGCTGCAATATGGCAGGATTCCAGTATGTGAGGAATTTCTTCCTCTGAAGCACATTTTCGTATTACTTGATCTGAGCATAACTTATATAAATACGAGTTATCCCACTGGTAGCTTCTAACATCATGAAGAAATTTATTTTTCTACTGAAAATTCAACTCAGGTGGTAGCAATCCACTTACTAAGTAGTTGGCAAAATCTGCATACCATAGAGGTCCTGATTGCTGCAGCATCTGTGCTTGTTGTACTACTAACAGTGGTTCATCAGGAAAAGTTTCAGTGATATCCTTTTTCGTCAATGTGCTTGTATCTGCTTCTAGCCTCGACAAATGGTCTGCTACTTAATTCTCAGGCCCTTTTCTATATTTAATTTCTAGATTAAACTCCTGAAGCAATAAGATCCATCTTATTAATCTTGCTTTAACATCATTATTTAAGATTAGGTACTTGATGGTTGCATGGTCTGTGTACTCACCAAATAAGCTCTAAATTTATAAAAAACAAATATTACTGCTAGCAACTCTTTCTCTGTAGTGGTGTAATTAATCTGAGTTTGAGTAAGAGTTTTCCTGGCATAGTATATAGAGTGGAAAATCTTATCCTTCTTCTAGCCCAATAAAATGGTCACTGGCATCATACATCAGTTCAAATGGTAGAGGCCAATCTGGTGATATAACCACTGGTTCAGTGATCAAAGCTTTCTTTAATTCTCCAAAGGCTTGAAGGCAATCTTTATCAAAAGGAAAAAGGTTTGTCATGTTCTAGCAATGAGCATAATGGTTTAGCTACCTTGGAAAAATCTTTTATGAATCTTCTGTAAAATCCAGCATGACCCAAAAAACTTCTAATCCCCTCGATTGAAGTGGGAGGTGACAATTTATCTATCATTTCTATCTTTACTTTATCTACCTTTATGCCCTTCTTGGACACCTTATGACCTAATATTATGCCTTCTTACGCCATGAAATGATATTTTTCCCAATTAAGTACTAAGTTAGTTATCTCATATCTTTTTAGAACTTCTTCCAAGTCGTGCAAACAATCAGTGTATGTCTCTCCAAAGACTGAGAATTATCTATAAAGACTTCCAATGTTTGCTCCACCATATCTGAAAAAATAGACATCATACATCTCTGAAAAGTTGTTGGAGCATTACGTAACCCAAAGGGCATCCTTCTAAAGTCAAAAGTTCCATAAGGACCAATAAATGTAGTCTTTTCCTAGTCCTCTGGAGTTATAGCAATTTGGTTGCAGCCTGAATACCTATCTAGGAAGCAATAGTATTGTTTTCCAGCAAGTCTGTCCAGCATTTGATCTATGAATAGAAGTGGGAAGTGATCCTTCTTAGTGGCTTTGTTGAGCTTCATGTAATCTATACATACCCTCTATCCAGTCACTGTTCTTGTTGGAATAAGTTCATTCTTCTCATTTTCCATTACTGTTATTCTTCATTTTTTTTGTACATATTGAACTGGGATTACCCATGAATTGTCTGATATTGGGTATATGATTTCAGCATTCAACCATTTGATGATTTCTTTCTTTACAAATTCCTTCATAATAGGGATTAGTCTTCTTTGTTGCTCCACTTAATTGCTGTAATAGTCTTTTAATAGAATTTCATACATGTATATAGATGAGCTGATCTTTTTAATGTTTGCCATAATCTATCCAATTGCTTTTCTGTATTTCCCAAGCACATTTACCAGACTCTGTTCTTGACCTGCATCCAAAGTAGATGAAATGATTACAGGGAGTGTGTTGTTTTGACCAAGATAAGTATATTTCAAATGTGAGGGCAACAATTTTAATTCAAGAATGTGAAGTGATTCAATAGATGGTAAAGTTATTTTTACTTCCCTGTCTAAAAGATTCAGATGTTCAACAAATCTATTATGTCTGTTATATTGCTTTGCTTTCATCCAATCTATCTAATTTGCAGCAACATCTTCTTCTTCAAAGCTCTCAAAGGTGGCAACTTTGTTGATCTCTTTACTGCAGCATCTGTTGATTCTGTCTGCTACAACAAAGTCCATAACACTCAGGAAATTACAATCTTCTACCTCATCAGGGTTCTTCATAGCCTTTAGTACATTGAATGTGACTTGTTGATCATTCACCCTCATTATTAGCTCTTATATTTGCACATCTATCAGAGTTGGAAAGGTCTTCCAAGTATAATGGGTGCCTCTTTATCATCCTCAAAGTCTAATACAATGAAGTCCACTGGAAAAATGAATTTGTCAACTTTCACCAGTACATCCTCAATTTTTCCTTCAGGAAATGCATGGGATCTGTCAGTTAACTGCAGATTGACTGTTTTTGGCCTGCATTCTCTTACTTCTAATTGCTTAAATATAGATAATGACATCAAATTAATATTGGATCCTAAATCACAGAGTGTTTTGCCATTGTACCTAGTTCCAACGGAATAAGATATTGTGAAGCTTCCTAGATCCTTCAATTTTTTAAGAATCTTACTTTGGAGCATGTGACTTCTTTCCTGTGTTAAAGCAACGGTTTTAAATTCTCCCAACCTTCTCTTTCTTGCCAAGATGTCTTTTAGAAATTTCATATAATAGGTATTTGCTCCAATGCTTCCACAAAAGGGTTGTTGATGTGTAATTGCTTCAGCACTTCTAAGAATTTACTAAACTGCTTGTCTTGTTTTTAGTTCTGGAATCTTTGTGGGAAATGAAGTGGATGTCTAAATTGCTGGTAGCTTCAGAAGGTACCAATCTCTACTTATTTGGTTTATTGTAAGATGTTGCCACTAGTATTGCAAATTCGTTGTCATCATTTATTGGTTGATTCTCTTCCATAGTTGCTGCAGCTTGACTACTAATACCAGTATCTTGATGGCTGGGTTGCTATAACATGCTGTCATCTTGAACTGGTTCTTGTGAGGGCTTAAATTCCACCAATTTTTTAGTCACTTCTACATGGGTATTAATATTCTTTCCAGATTTTAAGTTGATTACTTTGTAATGTCCATTTCCTTCTCTTCTTAGATCTTCAGTGTTTTTGGGCAAGATTTCCTAAGATCTGCTACTCGATGATGTGGTAAGCTAACCAATTTTTTTTTCAAGTTTCTTAGAGATACTGATTGACTTTACATAATTGCTTCATTCTTCGCAATGTATTCCTTAATCAGTGTTTTTAATGAAGTGAGAGGATTATGGCTAGTCTGTTTTTACCCTTGATTCTGCTAATGAAAACCAGGTGGTTGACTATTTCTGTTTTATCCCCTCAAAGTTGGAACATTTTGATTCTGATTAATCCATGAGAAATTTGGGCGTTGCTTCCATCCAGGGTTGTAAGTATTTGAGTACGGGTTGTTTTGAGGTTGTTGGTTTAAATTACCTACATAGTTTACTGATGCTGGATTTCTAGGATAGTTATCAAATTCATGTTCTTTGCCACAGTACACGCAAGTTAGCTCAACAATTTGCTTTACTGCTGCTGAAGCAGACATCATGGCTTTCACTATATTAGTCAATGAGGTTACTTGTGCTGATAATACTGTAATTGCATCTATATTATGTACCCCTGCTATTCCTCTTGCTGCTGGCTGTCTAATTGGTGGCCACTGATAATTATTGTTAGCAATTCTCTCTAGAATCTCATAAGCTTCAGTGTATGATTTAGATAATAAGGCTCAATTTGCTGACGCATCAACCATCAATTTCATACTTGGATTCAGCCCATTGTAAAAGGTTTCCAATTGAAGTGATCTCATTCCTCAATTTTGCATTCTTGGTTGGTGGAAAATATTTCATTAAAAATTTATCATCCAATTCATTCCATGGAGTGATGGAATCAGATTGTAAGGAATTCAACTATGCTCTTACTCGATCTCTTAAGGAGTAAGAGAAAAGCCTTAGTCTTAAAGCATCTTGTGTTGCTCTAGCAATTTTAAAAGCGTCACTCACTTCTAAAAACAACTTAAGATGGAGATGAGGATCTTCAGTTGGTAGTCTATTAAATTGACCTATTATTTGCAGCATTTGAAACATCACTGGTTTCAATTCAAAGTTTGCAGCTTCCACTTTAGGTTTGACTATTCCAGGATGTACAACTTGAAGAGTTAACACAACATAATCTCTGATAGCCTTATCTCTGTCTTTTGCCATGTAAATGATATTATTGTTGCCTTGCTGTCTCTAATTAACATGCTCATTCTGCTCCTCTTGAATGTTGACAGGTTGCAATGGCCCATGAGGGTCCAAAGTTCCCACATCCTGCAGATTATCCGTGTCTGAAACAGTTTTTGAATTCCTTTGCTCTCTTCGCAGTCTCCTTACAGTCCTTTCAATCTCAGGATCAAATTGGAATACAATAGATTTGTCTTTTCACATTCAAGTGTTGATCTGTTAATAGATAAAACAAATCAGATTAAATTTGCACTATCAAGATTTACTTCACACTTTAAAAATAACAATCAATCCTCGGCAACGGCACCAAAAACGTGTTGGTTAATTTCTTACTCAATTGCTATTGATGCTACTGTGCAAGTGTACACAACAAGCAAAAAAGTGATGAATATTCAAAATAATCTCCACAAGGATTGATGTTACTAGAAATGCCACAACAATCACAGTAGTACAATCTGACTCTATTTCAAGATGAACAAATTTAAAGTTGATTACTACCGAACTTAACAATTGTAAAGAAATAAAATAAAGAAACGTAGTAATGAAGTAAATTAAATAAATTACGTAGAATAATCAAATGAGAATGAAGTAGTTGAATGATTAAACTCTTTATGAGTTGATTGCTTTTTATTAACTTAGCACCAGTTGCTACAACAATTCCTATAGCACTGGGCATAATTTATTTTGCATCCTCAACTGTAGCATGTTGGATCTCTCATACCTTTAAATATCTTAACAATGACCAGTTACTATTCTACTTAAAGTATGGCATTATAAGCGTCTTCTCTCTCTACCCTACAGGGTAAATACCTATATCTAGTTCTTCACGAATCTTAACTCTAAAGTATAACCCTTATAGGATTCAAGATAGCCTTAATCCATGAAAATCAAATTAAGATCAAGTATTACTCTAATAATATCCACTAAGACAAGCTCTTTTGCGGCTCTATCTTAACTTAAACTATTAAATGGGTGGTCAACCAAAATAACAGTTATTATCAAAACTATTAGAGTAAAATGTTATAGCAATTATATAGGAACTCATAAGAACAATAAAAAAACCCATTTAGATTGTTTGTCACTCGACCACAAGCAAGTTTAGTTCATACTTTGAAAAAGAAAAACAAACAGCAAAATATTGGTTATGGAATACATCGGTTCAATCAAGAGTAAAGAAAAGAACAAATGGAGAATGATAAAAATTGAACCCAAATAACTCTGCTGGATTCTTTTCTGATGCAGAATCGGTTCCCTTGAATTCTAACTATTTTCCTCTTTTTCCCTTGATTTTTCAATAGTAATTCCTTACCGCTGTTTTATGTGATGTGTGCCCCTTTTTATAATTGAAAACTAGGGTAAATAAAGGCATAGGGTGTGCATGAGTCAAATTAGGAAACTATAGATCGCTATTCTGCAGATATCTCGCACTAAGCTTTCTCTGTCGTTGTTCCAGGATTGCTATAACAATGGGTTCTCCTTCAATTGCTATAGCACGACACTGCTCCATATTTTGTCACTTCTTTGGTGGCCATGTTCTTCCTCTCTTTCGCCATCCTACTGCATCTGCATCCCTTCCATGAATTATAAGCTTCTGAAAACCTACAGTTATGCATATGTTTTGAGCATAAATTACTATAAATCAAGTAAAACTTATTACGACTAAACTAAAATGAACGTTTATGCAAAATGTAACGAAAATGTACTAAAAACACATCATTTACTCTCTAAGTGATCTTGATTTAAGTGTAGAATTGTCATAATAACTCTCATTTCATGGAGTTATCAACATGCATCCTTTAGCAATGTATATTAAATTTTTTTTTATTGAAGTTTCGCATTGAGGTTTTGATTTTTTTTGTTTCTTTAGAGTAAAGACAAGAGCGTGTTAGCTAAGCAAGACTATTCAAGGGTAGTTACGATGCAATAGGCAAAGTGATTCAATCATAATACCTTTTGTTATTATGTTTCTCAACTGATACTTTATATATTTGAATGCATCCTAGCTAGTTGGTGGATGTGTGCTTTGCATATATTTGTGTTGGTTTGATTACTATTTCTGTAGCTATGATAATCTTATACAATAGTTGTGAATTTTAATATCAAATACTATTTTTTTCATTTAATGGAAAAATTGCTCTCTAAAAAGTGAAATTATGATGATATTATTTGTGCATATCTATGTTTCATATCAAGATAAGACGTGAATGCCTACTTTGATGTTATTATTAGCATGAAATTTTACACCTTTCCTATTGATTGATTTTTTTTATCATTTTTAGTTTTTTCTTTTTTTCTAAACCTATTGACATTGAATGAGTTACTTTCAAAAATTATTTTGGTGATGAGTTTTTTCCCATATACTGTATATTTTGGAATTTTATTAGCATATATGTATACATAAACACTAATAAAGCATTTTATTATGATTTTTATTTTTTAAAATTGTGCAGATATCATATTCAATTGAGCAAAAACATTAAAGCTATAGCTAGCAGGAATAGTGATTAAGTCCTATTGCCTTTTCTTTTGCTTAACACAATGTTTGTTGTACTGGATGGATTTTGTTTACATTTTATGGTGGGATCAATAACTCTTGCTCATAATATTTTTTTTTCCCACATATTTTGTTTGGAATTTTATCATGAGATTTGTGCTAGTAGATGCATGTTTTACGTAGATTTTTATTGGCTATGACAGCCTTATTCAATAGCTTTGATATTTGACATGAAATAAATTATTACTATGAAGCTTTAAAATAATTTGAAATGAATTAAAATTGAACAATGAAGTAGAATGAAGCTGAATGACAACCAAATTTATGTAAACTAGTCTAGAGCAATGATGATATGTTATTTAGTTTATTTCACTTACAATGATAGAAGTAGATCAATAGTAGATAATATGAATTAAAAAAATGTTATATGTGCATGTTTTCTGCATGTTATTGAATGCATGTTTTGATATTTTGTATCACAATCTCATTTGGTTTAAAAAATGGACAAGAGTTGGATAGTTGGGGTGAATATGTTTATTGATTTTGCTCTTGAAAACTCTAATAATGGTGATATTATAGAGTGTCCTTGCATTAGATGTCGAAATGTCACATTTCATCCCTTTAGGTTTGTTAACTTGAAATACAAGGAAGAGTGCACTACTATGATTATTGTTTTAGATGATGAGTGACAAGTGCTGTTATAACTTAGTTCTTTGGCTAACAGTTAAGAGACAGTAGTAGTGTCGATGAATAATTTAGGGCCAAGTCGGAAATTAACCTTGGATGTGTTTACAAATAGGCTGTGGAATGAAGAATTTAGAAGAAAACGTGTTGAAGCAATTCCCTTTAAGTTAGGTGAACTTATTTCAGAAAAGCAAAAAAGACAGGGGATAAGCCAAAGTAGAAATTCCTGCCCATAGAACAATGATAATCCCAGAGGAAAATCCAAGTCCTAGAGGAAAAACATCAAGTGCTTTCATTGTCAAAAAATAGGTCACGTTAAAAGAGAGTGTACATTGTGGAAAAGAGAACAGACAAAAAAAATGGTGATGCTTAGAGAAATGACAAAGAGAACATTGTAGTTATAATTGATAGTGATATAAATATTGTTTATGATTAGAGATTTGTAAATCTCACTTGTCATACCAGCGATTGGATGATTGATTTGAGTTCTTGGTTTCATGTTACTACACATCGTGAGTTGCTATTTAAAGATGTCAGACATGTGTCAGATATTTACCTTAATTTAATCTCTACAGGCAAGCTTGATGATGATGGTTATACTAATTAATTTGGAGACGAAAAATGGAAGCTCACCCAAGGCTCCCTAGTAATAGCTAAAGAGAAAAAAGTAAATACTCTGTATGTGATAGAAACCAAATTCAAGAAAGAATATGTAAATATGGCTGTAAAAGATTTTGACATAAAGAGGTAGCATAAAAGGCTTGGACATATTGGTGAGAAAGGTTTAAAAACTCTTGCCAGAAAAGGATTTCTTCCCAGCCTTATAGGTATGTCCCTCAAGACTTTATTGCTCAGCTGGAAAGAAACACAGTAGCTTTTAAAAGCTTTTTTCTATCTAGAAAGTCACAAATTTTTAATCTGATTCACACTGATATTTGCTTTGAAATCTAAAGACCAGGTGCTTAATACGTTTAAGCTCTTCTATGCTTATGTTGAGAGAGGGATAAGAAGAAAATTAAAATATGTCAGGGCAGAAAATGATTGTGAATACAGAGGACCATCTAAGTAGTGCTGCAAATCTCATGGAATAAGACTTAAGAAGATTGTACTAAAAACCCCTTAGCAGAATGATGTTGTAGAAAGGATGAATAAAAGAATTAAAGAGAGGGTCAAGTGTATGCTTTTTTATTTTAAGTTTCCTAAATCATTCTGGACAGAGGCTATACATACTTCAGTTGACTTAATTAACTTTTATCCTTCAACTCCATTAGATGGTGATGTATCTGAGAGAGTTTGGACTGAGAAAGTTGTTTTTTATAAACATTTGATAGTATTTTAGTTACAAAGCATATGTTCACATCCCTAAGATGAGAGATCGAAGCGTGATGGTAAAGCTAAGGAATGTATTTTCATAAGCTATGGACATAAAGAATTTGAGTATAGATTATATGATCTAATGGTAAGAAAATTAATCAGAAGTAGAGATGTTATGTTTCTAAAAGATCAAATAATAGGTGATGTAGAGAAGAGTGACGATTCTTAGTCATCTCTAGATATTCCTATCATTCCAACTTCAGTTTCTCCACATATAGTTCGTA
The DNA here is from genome assembly GCA_029633175.1 of Citrus glauca. Classification (NCBI taxonomy): domain Eukaryota; kingdom Viridiplantae; phylum Streptophyta; class Magnoliopsida; order Sapindales; family Rutaceae; genus Citrus; species Citrus glauca. Next base: position 12,011,195 of record JAQOOD010000005.1, read on the forward strand.
ATGATCATGGGGAAGTTGGAGAGGATAATAATGATGATTTAGTAGAACTAGTTGAGCAACCACCTCCATAATCACCTACACCAGCAATTAAGCTAGAATTGAGAAGACCCTTTAGAGTACGACGACCTTCTACTATATATCCTCCACATAAATATGTAATGGTTACTGATAAAGAACACTGGATAGCAGTTACATGGATTCTCATATATCTCAGAGGCACTTCTAGGGCATGTTTATATTTTGGTGATAATAAACCTATGTTACAGGTGCATATATATGCAAATATGGCAGGAGATGTTGATTTTAATAAATCTCTATCGGGATATTTGCTCATCTTGCTGGGAAAGCGGTCTCATGGTAGTCCAAACTTTATCAGTGTGTTATTTTGTCTACTACTAAAGCGATGTATATTGCAATTACTAAAGATTGTAAAGAAAGTTTATGGATGAAAAATTTCCTACAAGAGCTGCATGTGAAACAAAATAGTTATGTTTGTGCTGTGATAGTCGGAGTGCCATTCACTTGACAAAAAAAATCGACATACCATTTAAAATCTAAGCATATTAATGTGAGGTATCATTGGATATGAGACGTGCTTGAGAAGAAACAGTTGCAGATTGGAACGATTCACACAATGGAGAATGGGTTCGATATAATAACAAAGTCATTACCCAAGGAGAAGCTGAAAAGTTATATGCAGAAAGCCGGCTTGGTAGTGCCTCCCATATGATCTGAAGGAGACGATTTGTTAGGTCCATCTCATTTGGGTGGCTCAAACCCAAGGCTTTATAAGCAAGGGTAGTTAAGCAATTAGGAAAAACTTGAAAGGGCTAGATGCAATTTTCCATTAAAATTAGGTTTTAAAAACATTATACAAAGAAGAACAAGTGGAGGTAGCAGCAAGATTCACAATCACAAAAAGACAAGAGAGGGAGAAAAAGACAATGATAATTGTTTTTTTGTTTTGGGAATAAGAATTTGAATATTTGACTGGACGATTGAAAGATGAATTTAATTTTATTTTCTATCAAATTTAAAGGGTAAGATCTTGGCATCCCCCTCTACAAATCTAATAGTCTTGATTTTTATTTTATCCTCTCGTTGAATGTTATTTGAGATACTCACTTGTTAGAGAGATAGAAATTTGCATGTTGCTATAAGCCAATATTGTAGTAATGTTTGATGTATTTAGCCTCTAGTATTATCTAGAGAAGAATTTGTGTTATAATCTCATTAATATAGTGGAAGATTATATCATACTATAGGATCGTGGTTTTTGCCATTTTGGGTTTTACATGTAAAATATATGTCTCTCGTAGTTGGTTTATTGTATTGGATTTGTTGGTTTATTTTTTTGCTTATTTATTTGCAGTTCACATCCATTTAATAACATAAAGAGGTAAAGAGTTTTGTTTCTATTTAATTGTACCTACTTGTTTGAGTTCATTTCCCAACATGTTGTAGTGTAGATTGACCTGTGAGTGATGTAAGAGGAAGACTCACAAATCATAAAATTTTTTTTACCGTACAACCCAGAGATGTTGTGAAAATTAAGATATATGAATGTCAATAATAATAATATAATCATAGACTATTGTGCAAACTCTTTTGTACAACCTGAGTTGGCGTTTGATGTAGCTCTAGTCAAATCACCAAGTTTAGTGACTCAAAGTTAACGGTGTAAAAACCATATGGCTGACAAATTCAAATAAAAAGTTCTCTTTTTTTCCTATTTTTCTATTTCTCTCACTTCAAAACATCCCCAGCTCCTTCAACGACTTTGGCTTCTCTCTATTTTTTCGGTGACAATCTTTGATAGGTTCCGCTTCTCTTTATTAACAATCTTCCTTCACCACCATATTTTTTCGTTATGTCCTATATTATTGCCAAGTAGATTGAGGGTATTTTCTTTACAATCTTCCATGTCGTATCATTATTGTTTTCAATTTTGTTCAAATTGAAGGTTTTTTTTTGGCTGAATACACTTTTGGCATGTGAAAATCAATCAATTTCTTTAATTTAAGTCATTAAATACGCTTTTGGGATGTGAAAATCAATCAATTCCTTTAACTAACACTTCTATACGTTTTAGTCCACAACGTCAATAAATATGTAACTTTAATAAACTTGGAATTGATTGATTTAATAAAAGGAATTGGCATATAAAAGACTTAAAGTAGCTGGCGTTTTTTGCGATGACCATAAATTAAACTAACTATGATTGACAACCAAACATAAGGGTGTTAATTATCAGTTTAATTTGTTGCTTGTAAGCTGATTGTGTTCAAAAATTCAAAATTGGAATTCAAATACACATGCATGCATTCAACTTTGGAGAGGCAATTTTGAAGACAAATTCCTATCATGCCAATTTCAAAGACACCTATGTTGAGCTAGCATGATCTCTCCACCAAACTTCACACCAAAGCCATTAAAATTGAAAATGGCCAAAGCTTTTTTCATGCATTCATATTGTAAGCTTTGCCTATAAATATTGGAGTAGAATGCATTTGTAAAGCATCCCAATTTGTGAAAAGTAAAGGGCAATTGCAAGTGAGCTCTTTGAGAGAATTTGAGGGAGCATCCACTTGAGTGTTCTAGTGATGTTCTATTTGGGTGTATTAGGGTTGTGGGTTTTGTGAGTTTTCCCCACTTTTGTAAATTCCCATTTGTTAGTAAAATTATCTTCTAGTTTTTATCCGTGGACGTAGACATTACGCCGAACCAAGTAAATTATTATGTCCTATTTTCTTTGCATTTGTTTATCACTACATTTATATTTCTCCAGAAGTCATAGTATTAGTAATTGCTCAACCTAGAACTTCAACAACAATTGGTATCGGAGCAGAAGGTTCGTGCTTGGGGTATACGACATTGTTTACGAATACAACATTGTTCACATATACATAACTATTTACAAATATAGTATTGTTCACATTTAAGGTACTGTATATTGATACGGTATAGACGGCCATTTATACTTGGGAGTTACTCTATCATAAGTAGTGTGTATTTTTGCATGTTTAGGAAAGTTCTGTCAACAAGGTGATAAGAGCGTAAGGAGTCTGGGTTTTAAGTGGGACCGTTGTGACCCCTCCATTCTCCTAGGAATTTTCCTGGTGCATTTAGTCACGCGAAATAAACATCATAGAGGTTGTTTTTCAAGTGTAAATAGTTTTTGAACAAACTGATCATTTGAAATAAAAAAGGATAGCAGAGGCATTGTCATTGTTGTCATCGGCGAGGACTACTGTGACTAATGTAAAGATTAAAGTGCAGAAATTCGATGGTACCAATAATTTTGGTATGTAGGAATGTGAAGTGTTAGATGTCTTATGTCAACAAGAGTTGGATGTTGACTCTTGAAGAAAAGATTGACATGATGGATGACAAGGAGTGGATAAAGATCAATAGATATGCATGTGGTTTTATTTGCCTATATCTGGTTAAAGATCAGAAATACTTTGTCATGAGGAAGATATCGGCAAAGAAATTGTGGGAGACACTGGAAGAAAAGTATATGAAGAAAAGCCTTGAAAATAGGCTTTATATGAAAAAGAAACTCTATCTATTCACATATACACATGGCATGTCAATGATGACCATGTGAATTCATTCAATAAAATATTGGCAGATTTGTTAAATTTGGATGAGAAATTTAAAGATGAAGATAAGGCATTGTTCTTGTTGAATTCCCTTCCTAATGAATATGATCATCTCACTACCACTTTGCTTCATGGGAAGGACAGTGTCACATTTGATGCTGTATACAATGCATTGTACAATTCTGAGACTAGAAAAAAAGACAGAAAAGATCATAGAGATATAGCTGTAAAAGCATTGACAACGAGAGGTTGTTTACAAGACCGCAAACCTGGAAAAAGAAGCAAGTCTAAAGGGAGACCTGCTAAACATGAGTGTTTTTTTTGTCGCGAGAAAGGGTATTGGAAAAAGAATTGTTCTAAGTTACAAAAGGACAAGGCTACTTTCTGATGCATGTATAGTGGAGCATGATGAGTAGTCAGACTTTAGTCTGGTTGGCATGACGTTGATATGTCATTCAAATGAGTTGATTTTGGATTCGAATTGTACTTATCATATGTTTCCTAGTGAGGGCTAGTTTTCTAGCTACAAGAAGCTAGACGATGGAGTTGTTTTTATGGGCAATGACAATGCTTGTAAAACCATGGGAATAAGTATAATCCAATTAAAGAATCATGATGGCTCAATCTAAGTCTTGACAGATGTTCGTTAAGTACCAAGCTTGAAACAAAATCTCATCTCATTAGGAGTCTCAGAATCTAAAAGGCTCAATCACTTTAGAAGATGGATTGTTGAAGGTAGTAACTGGGGCGTTGGTGGTGATGAAGGGTATAAGAAGAAATAACTTGTACTATTTCCAAGGAATTACAATTATTGGATCAGTATCAACAGTTTCTGGAAAAAATGCAGATTCAAAAGCAACCAAGTTGTGGCATATGCGTTTGGGACCTGGTGGTGAAAACACTTTACAGACTCTAGTGAAGTACAGCTTATTGAAATGTACAAATTCTCACAAATTATAATTTTGTGAAGATTGTGTTTTGGGCAAGCAAACAAGGGTAAAGTTTGGTTCAGGAATTCACGGTACAAAAGGAATTCTGAATTATGTTCATGGTGATGTGTGGGGACCTACCAAAATAACTTTTTTAGGAGGTATTGATAACTCTGAGAAATGAAAGTTATTACATCAATTCTAGACTTAAATCAGGATCACTTAGAGAGCAAATAAGGTGTTTTGATTACATTTTGGTTATATTTTGCATAAACATTCATTTTAGTTGAGTTTTAATAAGTTTTGCTTGAATCAAAGTAATTTGTGCTCAAAACAAGTGCATAATTGTAGGTTTTTAAAAATCCTTAATTCATGAAGGAATGCTGAGGCATTAGACTAGCAAGAGGAGGACAGGAGATGACCGCAAAAGAAGTAAAGCATAATCGGGAACAATGCAGTGTTGTAGCTGCTGTTAGAGCAACCAGTGCTGTAGCAATCTAGGAGCACAGAGGGAGAAAACTTAAGCACGGGTCAGGTTCAGATTTGCGATCTGCATGTTTCCTAATTTAACTCATGTACGTCCACGGACTTTTATTTTAGCCTAGTTTGCAGTATAAAAAGAGGGCGTGTGCCACATAGAACGACGACAAGGAATTAACATTGGAGAAATCGAGAGGGAAAGAAGAAAACAATTAGAATTCAAGAGAACCAAGTCTGCATCAGTGAAGAATCCAGCAGAGTTATTTGGATTCAATTTTCATCGTTCTCTACTTGTTCTTTTCTTTACTCTTTGATTGAACCGATGTATTTCGTAAACAATATTTTGATATTTATTTTTCTCATTCAGAAGATGAATTAAATTTGCTTGTAGTTGAGTGACAAACAATCTAATGGGTACTTGACTGTTCTTATGTGTTGTTATGTCTTTGCTGTAGCATTTTACTCTCGTAATTATTATTAATATAACTGTTTATTTCGGTTGACCAACTATTTAATAGTTCAAGTTAAAATAGAGCAGCAAAAGGGCATGTCTTATCGGATTTTATTAAAGTATTACTTGATCTTACTTTTAGTTTCCTAGATTAAGTTATCTTGAATCCCATAAGGGCTATATTTGAAGTAAGATTTGTGACCCACTAGACATAGGTGCTTATCTTGTAGGGTGGAGAAACTAAAGGGTCATAAGGCCATATCATAAGTAGATTAGCAACTGATTATTGTTAATATATTTAAGAGTATGAGAGTTCTAATATGCAACAGCTGAGGATGCAGATTAATTCTAGCCAGTGCTACAGCACTTGCCGTAAGAACTGGTGTTAACTTGATGAAAAACAGTCAGCCCATAAAGAAAGTTTGATCATTCAACTGCCATAGTCTCACTTGAATCTTAGACACATTTAATTTAGTTTATTTCATTATGGTATTGTTTTACTTTATTCTCCCACAATCATCAATTACGATAGAACCCACTTTACGTTTGTTAACTTCGAACTAAAGTTAGTTTGCAATATTGTGATTGCTATAGCGTTTCGAGTAACATCAATCCATATGGAGATGATTTTGAATATTCATCTTTTTATTACTTGTTGTGTATACTTGCACATTAGCATTAGTAACATTTGATTATAAAATTTATTAACAAATTTTTGGCGCCGTTGTCAGAGATTGATTGTTTATTTTTAAAGTGTGAAGTAAATCTTGATAGCGACAATTTGATTTGATTCATTCTATTTATTGGCAAATCAGTACTTGCATGCGCAAAGAAGGATATATGGTATTCCAATTCGATTCTAAGATTGAAAGGAACGTGAGGAGACTGCGAAGAGAACAAAGAAATTAAAAAACTATTTCAAATATGAATAATTTGCAGGATGTGGGAAATTTGGAACCTCACGGGCCCTTACAACCAGTCAACGTTCAAAAAGAACATAATGAACATGCTAATCAGAGGCAGCCAGATGATAACAACATTATTTACATGGCTGATGATAGAGATAAAGCTATTAGAGATTATGCTATGTTAACGCCTCAAGTTGTACACCCTAGGATATTCAGACCTGAAGTAGAAGCCGTAAACTTTGAATTGAAGCTAGTGATGTTTCAGATGCTGCAGATGAAGGACAACATTGGTCCATGAGGTTCCTAATAACGCAACTATTGCGCAGTAAAATTAAAACAGATGGCGGAAGCTCTAGAAACCTCGGATCGACTTCATTCAAAAACGAAAATCAAGAGGAAAGATTGAAGTTTAATTACCTCACTTGCAGTTTCGAAAACAACTTCGTGAAGTGGGAGAAAACGACTGAAAACAGCAAGCTCCGAACACTGTCCAGAAAAACAGCTCTGCACGAACAGCTTCTGTTTTGCCACGATCTGAGATCCTTTAAGCACCCCAATTGTGATGCCTCTAATCAGTCCACACTTAGAAATGTTCTAGGAGTTCAGAGGATTTGGAATCTCGAAATTTCATTAAGAAATGAGAGAGATAATGAAGAAACATGAGTGCTAGCTCATTTGATTCCATCCACCAAATAAAGCCCCATTATCTCTAATAATGGCACCAAACATTATCATGTGCTTAGACCCACCCACTTAGCCATTATTTATTGAAATTGATCTCATCACTTCAATAAACTATTTAATCAAATAAATAAATAGCTAATATTAATTAATTTCGGAATTAATTATTTAACCCCATTTTGATCACATCAAATGGTTAAATGTGGGCTTCTCTTGTGACATGTTCTAATGCTTTCTCTTAATCCATATTGGATCCAATAAAAGCCCATAATTCTAAACCCAAAATTGGTCTAGAAGTCCATAATCATATATGAACCCGAACATGTCCAAAACGGTCATTTTACGTGCTCGACATTCCATAATGTTTAATTGAGGATTTATGAAATTTATTTTGTTCCTTAAACTATTTATGGAACATCTAAATTTCTATCTTAAATCATATTTAAGATGTATTTATATTTATATTCATTCTCAATGAATTATAATATAAATATTGATTTTCCTAAAATTAGGAAATCTAACTTCTCATTTTCTAGTAACTCCTTTTTCATTTCTATATTGTGTGTGACCTTTTAGGTTCTCAGTTATAAGGTAGTAGAACTATTTTAATGATAACTCTTTATTCATTAAATGATGCTAAACTCTTTAGTCATCAATTAGAACCTTTCTAATGACCTTAAGATGCATTGGTAATACGCTTTACCAATATTGATCATAAGGTTTCTACAAGTCATGAGTGACACCTAGCAGTATATCACGACTATCCAAATAACAAGAATTGTTGGATCTATAGAACCTTTTCCATTGTATCTCTATGTCTTGGTCTCTTCATCATCCATGTCCAGAGAAAAACACAGCTTATGGTTTATTATGTTAAGCAGTTGTGCTTTATCTCAAAATAAATATAAATGAACTTGGCATGATAATATAATTTGAACTCCTTCAAATATATTTCACCTTGGCCAAGGATTTCTCATGCCAATTCATATTATCTCATAGGGACATCCTTTTGTATATTACAAAGTGATGAATTCCATATTGGCCATCAACTTGTCTTCATACATAGCCAACCATGACAGCTATTGCTAGATCTCTTCCGTGATTAGGAATCAATCGTTATGCATTCACATATCAGAGATGTCTATGTATAAGACATCTGTTATGCCTCAGGTCTAAAGACCATTACTAAACATAGTGTCTGTAACAATGTATAATAAGCCATTAACACTCACGACCATATGGCTTACTATATTCGGTCAAGTTCAGTAAACTTGTTCTTTTAACAAGTACCTATGTGTTTGACTTGACATCTCATGTCAATGATATGAAACTCACCATCCATTTTAGTATCACATACCATAAGGAGTCATAACACATACTAGTGTTTATAGGAATTTATAATGTCCAATCATAAATCCACCACTAGGAACTATTTAGAAGTATAGTACAAAGGATACACGTTTCATATTCTCGACATACTCGAGAATGTGTTCCTTAACTATTTTACTTCTTGGACTATATTCATTAAATTAATATATGAATATTGATAACTTTGCCATTTTATAAATATCAAAATGCTATTCAAATACAATTATTCCCTAAACAATCAAATCACCATTCGATTGGCCTTTAGGGCATATTACTAACAATCTCCCACTTGCACTAAAGCCAATCGCTATGGTATCTCATACCCATCTTCTCAAGATGACGATCTAATTGCTGTTGAGTAAGTGCTTTAGTCAGAGGATCCGCAGTGTTATCAGCGGAGGCTACTTTCTGCATAGTGATATCACTCCTTCCAATGATTTCTTTAATAATGTTATATCTTCTCTCAATGTGTTTGGACTTCTGGTGAGACCTTGGTTCCTTAGCTTGTGCTATAGCTCCATTGTTGTCATGAGATTGACAACGCAATGGTTGGAACCACTTGAAGTTATTGAATAAACTTTCGTATCCAAACAACATCTTTTGCTGCATCTAATGCAGCTATATATTCCGCTTCAATGGGAGAATCTGCAGTAGTTGCTTGCTTGGAACTTTTCTAGCTTACTGCTCCACCATTGATTGTGAATAAAAATCCTGATGTAGATTTTCTGTTATCTACATCTGACTGGAAATCTGAATCAGTGAAGCCTTCAATTTTTAGCTCACCCTCTCCATATGTTAAGAACAAATGGTTTGTTCTTCTTAAGTACTTAAAGATATTCTTAACTGCGGTCCAATGTTTCTCACCCGGATTACTCTGGTATGTGCTAGTGACACTCACTGCATGAGCTATATCCGGTCTAGTACATAGCATAGCATACATAAGACTTCCAATTGCAGAAGCATATGGAATCTTATTCATACGCTCTCTCTCATCATAAGTTTTTGGACTCATGCTTTTAGAGAGATGAATTCCATGTCTTAAGGGTATAAAACCCCTTTTGGAATCCCACATATTAAATTTCTTTAATATATTTTCTATGTACTTAGCTTGACATAGACCTATTAATCTTCTGGATCTATCTCTATAAATCCTGATTCCCAAGATATACATTGCATCTCCTAGGTCTTTCATGGAGAAGTTTTGAGAAAGCCAAATTTTGACAGAAGATGTTTGTCCAATGTCATTTCCTATAAGCAACATGTCATCTACATATAGCACAAGGAAAGTTATTGCACTCCCACTGACCCTTTTGTAAACACATGGTTCATCCTCATTCTTGATGAAACCAAATGATTTGATTGCATCATCGAATCGGATGTTCCAACTCCTGGAGGCTTGTTTTAGCCCATAAATGGACTTTCTTAGCTTGCATACTTTATGAGGATTTGTCTTGGATTCAAAACCACAAGGTTGTATCATATACATATCTTCCTCAATGTACCCATTAAGAAATGCAGTTTTTGACATCCATTTGCCAAATCTCATAGTCATAATATGCTGCTATAGCCAATAAGATTCTGATGGACTTTAGCATGGCTACTGGTGAAAAGGTTTCCTCATAGTCTATACCTTGTATTTGACGATAACCTTTAGCTACCAACCTTGCTTTATAGGTCTCTACCTTTCCATCTAAGCCTATCTTCCTCTTAAAGATCCACTTGCATCCAATAGGTACAATACCTTCGGGTGGATCCACTAGAGTCCAGACTTGGTTGGTTCTCATAGAGTCCATCTCTAAATCCATGGCTTCAAGCTATTTCTTAGAGTCAATATCTGATATTGCCTCTTCGTAACTAGTAGGATCATCTCTATGATCCGTATCACCCAATAAAAATATATCATTCATCTGATGAAGAAAACCATATCTTTCTGGTGGGTGAATTATCCTACTAGATCTACGGAGTTGTTGTGTTCCTTGTGTTTGTACTTGAACAGGCTCTTCATTGGATTTATCCTCATTAGAATTTTCAATAAATTCTAATTTTCTTCCTTGCCCACCTTCTTGAATAAACTCTTTTTCAAGAAATATGGCATTTCTACTGACCAATACCCTTTGATCAGATTGGATGTACAAGTAATAACCCAAAGTTTCCTTAGGGTATCCAATGAACCTCCCACTATCCGCTTTAGCTTCAAGTTTCTCACTCTTGAGTCTCTTGATAAAAGCAGGACATCCCCAAATCCTAAGATGATTTAGGCTTGGTTGTTTACCATACCATATCTCATATGTTATTTTAGGTACAGACTTGGAAGGTACTCTGTTTAGTACATACGTTGCAGTAAGGAGAGCATATCCCCAAAGAGAAATTGGTAAGTCTGTATAACTCACCATTGATCGCACCATGTCTAACAGTGTGCGATTTCTCCTCTCAGATACTCCATTAAGCTCTGGTGTACCTGGAGGTGTCCATTGTGAAACAATACCATTTTCTTTAAAGTAAGACTGGAATTCTCCACTGAGATATTCACCACCTCGATCTGATCGTAAGGTTTTAATAAATTTTCCAGTTTGTTTCTCTACTTCATTTCGGTATTCTTTGAACTTTTCAAAGGCTTCAGATTTATACTTCATTAAGTATACTGAACAATACCTTGAGTGATCGTCGATAAAAGTTATGAAGTAGTAATATCCACCCCTTGCCATTTCATTAAATGGCCCACATACATCAGTATGTATAAGTTCAAGTAAATCAGTGGCTCTTGTACTTCGTCCAACGAAGGGTGCCCTGGTCATTTTTCTTCGAAGACATGATTCACAAGTTGGATAAGGTTCTAAACCAAATGGACCTATTAGTCCATCTTTAGCCAATTTTGTGACTCTATCTTCTCCAATATGACCTAGCCTTAAATGTCACTTATATTTGGGGCTTATTTCTTCTCTTTCACGTTTATGTGTTATGGTATTTACATTCACAACATGCTCATTATTTTCTTTCATGTTTAGTACATAAAGATCATTATCTAAAGTACCATATGCAACATATTTATTCTCATAATAAATATTACAAATTTTATTTCTAAAATAAAATTCATAATTGTCTTTGCATAAACATGAAATTGAAACTATGTTCCTTACAGCAGAAGGAACAAATAAACAATCATTCAAACTTATAACATGCCCAGATGTCATTTTTAAGAAAAATGTCCCTATAGCTGAGGCAGCAACCATTGCTCCATTTCCCACTCTAAGAGACATTTCTCCTTGTTTAAGTCTTCTACTTCTTTTCAAATCCTGTATTGACATACAAATATATGCGGTTGCAGCAGAATCTAAAATCCAAGAAGTAGATTGAATAATTGAAATATTAGTTTCAATAATGAGCATACCTTCACAAGGATTCTCTTTAGGCTTGACTTTCAAGCTGTTGAGGTAAACTTTGCAATTCCTCTTCCAATGCCCATCCTTACCGCAATGGAAACATTTTCCCTTGTCATTGGGCTTATTAGCTTTCCCTTTCTTAATCCCACCTTTAGCCTTGGGTTGAAACTTTTTCTTTTTACCCTTTTTAGTTGAGGGTCCTTCTATAGCCATAACATCTTTTGGCTTCTTTATGCAAGTTTCGGCAGTATTAAGCATCTTTAGCAGTTCAGCAAGACTGCACTCAATTTTATTCATGTTAAAATTCATGATAAATTGAGAGAATTAGTCTGGCAAGGATTGTAGGATAAGATCGATAGCTAATTCCCCATCCATTGAGAAATTAAGAGCTTCCAGCTGCTCTATGTAATCAATCATTTTGAGTACATGCTCATTGACCGATCCTTCAATCATTCTCATTCTAAACAGTTTCTCATGCCAATTCATATTATCTCATAGGGACATCCTTTTGTATATTACAAAGTGATGAATTCCATATTGGCCATCAACTTGTCTTCATACATAGCCAACCATGACAGCTATTGCTAGATCTCTTCCGTGATTAGGAATCAATCGTTATGCATTCACATATCAGAGATGTCTATGTATAAGACATCTGTTATGCCTCAGGTCTAAAGACCATTACTAAACATAGTGTCTGTAACAATGTATAATAAGCCATTAACACTCACGACCATATGGCTTACTATATTCGGTCAAGTTCAGTAAACTTGTTCTTTTAACAAGTACCTATGTGTTTAATATGACATCTCATGTCAATGATATGAAACTCACCATCCATTTTAGTATCACATACCATAAGGAGTCATAACACATACTAGTGTTTATAGGAATTTATAATGTCCAATCATAAATCCACCACTAGGAACTATTTAGAAGTATAGTACAAAGGATACACGTTTCATATTCTCGACATACTCGAGAATGTGTTCCTTAACTATTTTACTTCTTTGACTATATTCATTAAATTAATATATGAATATTGATAACTTTGCCATTTTATAAATATCAAAATGCTATTCAAATACAATTATTCCCTAAACAATCAAATCACCATTCGATTGGCCTTTAGGGCATATTACTAACAGCAGACAGTTGGTCAATTCAATAGATTGCCAAATGAAGATTCTCATCTCCATCTCAAGTTGTTTTTGGAAGTGAGTAATGCTTTCAAGAGTGCTGGAGCAACACAAGATGCCTTACGACTGAGGCTTTTTCCTTATTCCTTAAGAGATCGAGAAAAAGCATGGTTAAACTCGTTACTATCTGATTCCATCACTACATGGAATGAGTTGGCTGATAAATTTCTAATGAAATATTTTCCACTGATAAAAAATATAAAATTGCAGAATAAGATTACTTCTTTCCATTAACTTGAAGATGAGAATCTGTATGAGGCTGGGGAAAGATTCAAAGAACTGCTCAAAAGGTGTCCTCATCATGATACTCCTTGTTGCATTCAATTGGAAACTTTCTACAATGGGTTGAATTTGAGTACAAGATTAATGGTTGACAGCAAATGGAGCTTTGTTATCTAAATCTTACACTGAAGCTTATGAAATTCTGGAGAGAATTGCCAATAATAATTATCAGTGGCCATCAATCAGGCCACCAGTGGCAAGAGGAACAGCAGGGGTATATAGCATAGATGCAATTGCAACCTTATCAACACAAGTAACCTCATTGACTAACATAGTAAAGGCCATGACATCTGCTCCAGCAATAGTGAAGCAAGTTGCGAAACTTTCTTGTGTATACTGTGGTGAAGAACATGACTTTGATAATTATCCTGGAAATCCAGCTTCAGTAAACTATGTGGGTAATTTTAATCAACAGCTTCAGAATAACCTATATTTAAATACTTACAACCCTGGCTGGAAGCAACACCCAAATTTTTCATAGAGTAGTCAGAATTGAAATGCTCCAGCATTAAATGGACAAAATAGGAACACTCAACCACCTAGTTTTTATTAGCAAAGTCAAGGGAGAAAACATATCAGTCAGGATCCAATCACTTCACTGGAAGCACTGATTAGGGAATACATTGCAAGCAATGAAGTAATTGTGCAGAGTCAAGACCCTAGGAGAGAGGGCAAAGAATACTGCAAAGTAATTAATTTGAGATCTAGAAAGAATGTTGATGTCCCAGTTGATGTGATTAAAAAAGGGATGGAATTTAATTCCTCATAAAAACCACCTCAAGATGGGAGCATGTTACAACAACCCAACCATTAAGACATTGGTTACAGGGACCAAGCTACAGCAACTACAGAAGGAACTCAAACAATGCATGCTAAAAAAGAAGCTGCAATACCAATAGCCACGACTTACAACAAATCAAACAAGTAGAGTTTAGTACCTCCTGAAGCTACCCAGTAGTTTAGACATCCACCACTTTTCCCATAGAGATTCCAGAAGAAAAAACAAGACAAGCAGTTCAGCAAATTCTTGGAAGTACTGAAGCAATTACACATCAACATACCTTTAATAGAAGCTTTGGAGCAAATGCCTAATTATGTGAAATTTTTAAAAGACATCTTGGCACGAAAGAGAAGGCTGGGAGAATTTGAAACTGTTGCTTTAACATAGGAAAGCAAAAAATATGCTCTAAAGTAAGATGCCTATAAAAGTGAAGGATCCAAGAAGTTTTACAATACCTTACTCTATAGGAACTAGGTACAGTGGCAGAGCACTTTGCGACTTGGGAGCCAGTATTAATCTAATGCCATTGTCTGTATTTAAGCAGCTGAGAGTAGGGGAATATAGACCAACAATAGTCACTCTGTAATTAGCTAACAAATCTCACGCATACCCTGAAGCAAAAATTAAGGATGTACTGGTGAAGGTTGACAAATTCATCTTCCTAGTAGACTTCATTGTACTAGACTTTGAAGCTAATAAAGAGGTACCCATTATACTTTGAAGACTTTTCCTAGCAATTGGAAAGACTCTGATAGATGTGCAGAAAGACAAGCTCACTATGAGAGTGAATGACCAGCAAGTCACATTTAATGTACTAAAGGCTATTAAGAACCCTAATGAAGTAGAAGATTGCAATTTCCAAGTGTTGTGGATTTTGTTGTAGCAAACAGAATGGACAAATGCTGCAGTAATGAGATCAACAAAGTCACCACCTTTGAAGATTTAGAAGAGGAAGATGTTGCAGCAAACTAGATAGATTGGATGGAAGAAAATCAATCTGATAGGCACAACAAGTTTATTGAGCATCTGAATCTTTCAGACAGGGAAGTAAAGACAACTTTACCATCTATTGAATCATCTCCTAGTCTTGAATTAAAATTGTTACCTTCACATTTAAAATATGTTTATCTTGGTCAAAATAACATACTCCCTGTAATCATTTCCTCTACCTTGAATGCAGGTCAAGAACAGAGTCTAGTAGATTTACTTGGAAGATACAGAAGAGTAAGTAGATGGACCATGGTAGACATCAAGGGGATAAGTCCATCAATATGCATGCATAAAATCATGTTAGAAGATTACCACAGCAATTCGGTGGAGCATCAGAGAAGGTTAAACCCTATTATGAAAGAAGTGGGGAAAAAAGAAATCATCAAATGGTTGGATGTTGGAATCATATATCTAATATTAGACAGTTTATGGGTGAGCCCAGTTCAGTGTATTCCAAATAAGGGAGGGATAACAATGATAGCTAATGAGATGTATGAACTTATTCTTATAAGGACAGTGACTGGATGAAGAGTATGTATGAATAACAGGAAATGCAATAAAGCCACAAGGAAAGATCACTTCCCACTCTCATTCATAAATCAGATGTTGGACAGACTTGTTAGAGAACAGTACTATTGTTTCCTAAATGGGTATTCAAGCTACAACCAAATTGCTATAGCTCCAGAGGATCAGGAGAAGACTACATTTACCTATCCTTATGGAACATTTGCCTTCAGAAGAATGTCCTTTGGGTTGTGCAATGCTTCAACAATTTTCAGAGATGCATGATGTCCATTTTTTATGATATGGTAGAGGAGACTTTAGAAGTTTTCATGGATGACTTCTCAGTTTTTGGGGAGACATACAAAGATTGTTTACACAACTTGGAAAAAGTTCTTAAAATATGTGAGATGACTAACTTAGTACTCAATTGGGAAAAGTGCCATTTCATGGTGCAAGAAGGAATAATATTGGGTTATAAGGTGTCCAAGAAAGGCATTGAGGTAGACAAAGCCAAGATAGAGATAATAGATAAACTACCACCTCCTACTTCAATAAAGGATATTAGCAGCTTTTTGGGTCTGATGGATTTTACAGAAGATTCATTAAGGATTTTTCAAGGTAGCTGAACTATTATGCTTATTTTTGGAACACGACAAGCTTTTTCACTTTGACAAAGATTGTCTCCAAGCATTTGGAGAATTAAATAAAGCTCTGATCACTGCACTAATGGTTATATCTCCAGACTGGATTCTACCATTTGAAATGATGTGTGATGCTAGTGATCGTTTTGTGGGAGCAGTATTAGGGCAAATAAAGGATAAGATTTTTCACTCCATATACTATGCAAGCAAAACTCTTACTCAAACTTAAATCAATTACACCACTACAGAAAAAGAGTTGCTAGCAGTACTATTTGTTTTTGACAAATTCAGAGCTTACTTGGTGGGTACTAAAGTGACGTATACACAGACCATGCAGCCATCAAATACTTACTTTTAAAGAAGTATGCCAAACCAAGATTAATTAGATGGATCTTATTGCGTCAAGAATTTGATCTGAAAATTAAAGATATAAAGGGGACTGAGAAGAACCACCTGTCACGCCTGGAAGCAGACACAAGTACATTGAGAATGAGGGACATCACTGAAACTTTTCCTGATGAATAGTTTTTTGGTAGTACAACAAGCACAGATGCTGCAGTAGTCAAGATCTCCACGGTATGCAGATTTTGCTAACTACTTAGTAAGTGGGATGCTACCTCTTGAGATGAAGTTTCAGGAGAGAAAGAAATTTCTTAATGATATTAGAAGTTATCAGTGGGATGACCCACATTTATATTGTTAGCTTATTTAGCTACATATATTGATTTTGATGATAACAAACCACATGTTTTGATTTAACAAAGATTTATGAGTTGTGTTTTATAATAAGAAAATGAGGCTATGAAATCAAAGTGTTTTGGACTAAATGAATGTGTTTTAAAACCTTTGATATTGTTTTTGAATTTCGGATTTGGACTTATTTGAAACTATTTAAATGTTTTTGGCCATACTATAATTTATGAATATTTTGGACTAAAGTGAAAGGTTTTGAGAACTTTGAAAATATGGGTATTATGTTGAAAAGGACCTTTGTGCGAAACAGTAAACTCTTTGGGGTCATATCATAATTTCAGAATGTTTTGGTATTAACAAAGTAATATTTAGAAATTCTAGAATTGGACTATGTGTAAAGTTTTTATATTATTTTGGGTCATAATGTAATTATATAAAGTTTTGGGGTCAAACTGTGAAAATGATGATTCTGGAACAAAACGGTTAAAATGATGATTCTGGAACAAAACGGTGAACCGTTTATTGAAAACGGTTAACCGTTTATTTTAACCTTTAACCGTTTATTTTAAATTTAGCCCAACGGTAACTTTGACCAGCGCAAACGGTTAACCGTTTATAGTTAACCTCTAACCGTTTTCGGGCAGAAAGTGCATAACGGCTAGTTTTTAAGCTCAAACTATAAGAACTCAAATCCAACTCATTTTCAAGCTCTCCAACAAGCAAAATCAAAAAGCACACGAGATATCTTGAGCCTTCAACTTGCAAAACACAAAAGATTAAATCATTTCTTGTTCTTCATATTTGAATATCTACTCATTGAGTGAGTTTCATTGTAATCTTCATTTGTTCATCTCAATTGTAAGAGTTTGAGTGTGTGAGACACTTGAGTGAAGAGATTGGAGATATAATCTCTTTGTTGTAAAGGTTCATTGACACCTTAAAGTCAATTGTAAAAGCTTGAAGCCTTGGAAAGGCTTGGATAGTGAAATCCTCAAGCGGGTGTGCTTGGAGGCGTGGACGTAGGCGGGGATAGCCGAACCACGTAAAAATCCTTGAATTCGTTTTTCTCTTCCCTTACTCTTTTAATTATTGTGCTTTAATTGAATTCATTGTTTTCGAATTTTATTAAGGCATTAGATTGGATTGTTGTGTGGTTTGCTAGGATAAGTTTTAAAATTCCAATTCACCCCCCCTCTTGGGTTGCACACTTGTATTTCATTTGGTATCAGAGCGAGGTGCTCTTGTGTAGACTTAACCTTCTAGAGTTAAACATCCATGGCAACCCATAGTGACTCAACCTTTAGGGAAGGACAATCCACAATTAGACCACCGTTCTTTGACGGTAATGACTACCCATATTGGAAAACTAGGATGAAAATTTATTTACAAGCTTTAGATTATGCAATTTGGGAAATTGTTTGTGATGGTCCATTTATGCCTTTAACTAAAAATGAAGTTGGGGAAGATATTCCAAAACCGTCACGGGAAATGGAATGATTTGGAAAAGAGAAAAGTTTCTCTAAATTCCAAAGCCATGAATGCCTTGTTTTGTGCACTTGATAAGAAAGAGTTTCATAGAGTGTCCAGTTGTGAAAGTGCTCATGAAATTTGGCATAAACTTGAAGTTGTTTATGAAGGCACGAATCAAGTAAAAGAGGCTAAAATTAGTAGGTACACTCGACAATATGAATTGTTCCAAATGGAACAAAATGAGAGTGTATATTCCATGTATACTAGATTTACGGACATAGTGAACACTCTAGGAGCCCTAGGAAAGACCTTTTCAAATAACGAGAAAGTTAAGAAAATCATTAGGTCATTACCTAAAGAATGGAGATCAAAAAGGACTGCCATTGAGGAAGCTAAAGATTTGAATATCTTACCTATTGATGATTTAATTGGTTCTCTTATTTCTTATGAGGAAGACATGGTAGCCGAAAGAGGCAATGAGAAGAAAAGCATTGCTCTCAAAGCCTCGAAACATGAGAGTGATGAGGAAAGCGAGCTGGATGAGGAGGAGATGGATATGCTGGCTACGAGGTTCATAAAACTCTTTAAGAAATCCGGTGAGCGAAGAAAATTTAGAGACCTCAAGAACCGAAAGGAGAAAAATGAAGTAATCAAATGCTATAAATGCAAGAAGCCCGGGCACATACGACCGGAGTGTCCTCTTCTCAACAAACTCAAGAAGAAAGCTATGGTGGCCACATGGGATGATAGCAATGAGGAAACAAGTGATGAGGATGAGCATCAAGAAATGACAAATCTAGCTCTCATGGCAATTGGAGAAGATTTGGATGATGAACTAAATGAGGTAAATGATCCAACCTATGATGAATTGTATGATGCTTTTAAAGAAATGCATGATGAGTTAATGAAAATTGGTAAAAAGAATGCATGTCTTAAAAACAAAATGGTAAAGCTCACAAATGAAAATGAATCTCTAAGTGCAAAGATTACATGCCTAGAATTAGAGAATAAAACATTGCATGATAGAGTTACATTATCAAATGAGAAACCTAGCACTTCACATGAGCATTTAGAATCATTTGTAGATGACTTGAAAAATGAAAATGATGCTTTACAAAAAATGCAATGAATCATTAAATGAAAAGATTAAAGGACTAGAGTTAGATAATAAAATGTTGCATGAAAGAATTGCGTTATTTAAATGCAAACAAAGTACCTCATATGAGCATGAAAAATCACATGTTAATGTATTAATGAAAGAAAATGAAGTGCTTAAGAAGAAGAGTAATGAACTAAATCAAATTGTGCTAAAATTCACAAATGGTCAAAAGAACTTAGAAAAATTGCTCAACTCTCAAAAATGTGTATTTGATAAAGGAGGACTTGGATATAAGCCTTACTTGAAACAAAAATTTTATAAGAATTATTTTGTTAAGGCTACCTCCACAAGTGATCATAAGATTGTTTTTCATTATTGTAATGGAAATGGTTACATGAAGAATAAATGTCCAATTAAAAGAAATGTGTATTATGGAGCAAAATGTATTTGGATTCCAAAAGGAACCATTGCTAACACTCAAGGACCCAAGAGTATTTGGGTACCAAAGCACACAACTTGAATTTCTTTTGTAGGTACCACAAACAAGGAATGGTGGAGAGTTCCTTGATGAAGCTTGTGAGGATAATCATTTGAGCATGATCTAGGAGAAAAAGATGAGGCAAGATGATTTAATTATTTTGGTAACAATTCTTGCCATATTAGTTTTGTTGAATGGATCATGATAAATGGATAATAGCTTGAATTTGTGAAAATATACTTGTATGTTTACATGATTGAATTATCATTGTGTTTAACATTGAGTGCATTATCATGATGCATAGTTATATATATATGATAATAGCTTCTCAACTCATCATGATAGTTTTGTTTGATTTTGATGATTATGTAATGCCTAAGCATGAGGAATGAGTGATATGCTTATTAATATTTGAGTGCATTGAGTAAAACATAAACATGATGGTTTTGTTTGATGTTAATGTTTATGAAGTGTTTAAGCATGATAGATAAGTGGTGTGCTTATTTATTAACTTTCAAATGCATATATGTTTAATTATTGCTAAAAAAAATATGCATGATGAATGAATTGTATTTTTGAATTAATCATGTCTTAAATGTTTATAATTCGAAATGTAAAGTGTTATTATATCTCATAATTGTGATGAATATGCATGATGAATATGTTATAAATTTGAGTTTTATGATTGGATGTTAATTATATTGATCCATGCATTAAAATGGTTTTAAAATTGTTTGGAAAACAAAAGGAGTCTTTGAAAATCCTAGTCTGCACAAGCTGCAATGAATTGGTCATAACTTCTTCTAGAGAACTCCAAATTGAGTTCTGTAAAATTTATTGGAAAGCTAACTTAATTATCTTTCCAATGGTATATAGCTTGAACATTAATTCTGGCTCAATCAATACAGTTGTTATTCCGAATTGGACCTTTCTGCAGTTTATTAAGTTTTAAATGCTTATATGCTTCATGATTGTATGCTTGATGGATGGATTATTTGTTTGAATTAATTATCTTTTGGATGTTTTATATTTGAATATTGTAAAACTAATGTAGTTATGCTTTACTTAAGTTTTGATGATAAAGAATGTGCATTGATGTTTGCATTATATATATGAAGTTTTGATCTTATGCAATCTATGATTAGTGAATGAATACATATTTTTTGTAATTTATCGATGTATTGTTTGAATTTGCATTACTTACTTTAAATGATATCAAAAGGAGGAGAAATACATGATCATTGATATCTTGGTGCATATGAGAGTGTAAGTTATATTAAAATATCACATTAGATCTTTGATGAGTTTAGTTGTCTTGATTTATAAAATGTGATTGGTAATTATGGAGCTTGAATTGTTGACATTATGCTCTTATGACTTTTGCATTCCCTTGCTTAGCTTATTACTTGTTCTATTTTGGATAATATGTTTTTTGAATATTTTTATTGTCCAAAGGGAGAGACAAAGTAATAAATCTTTTTAATGATGTAAATTGAGGGAAATCACATGCATTTTTAGTATTCTCTTAATGGTTGATATATGATTATGGAATCCTCAGATTTAATTGTTACAAGTGTTGGAGGAATTCATATTGATTTTGATGATTAATGCCTATATATGCACTGCTTGATGAATTGATGGAGTTATTGGAGCTTACATCTTTTTAACCATGTTATGCAATTGAGAATTTGTTCATTTTGAAGGGGAGACTTTTTCGAAATTTTTGTTCGCAGAAAATGGGTAATATCTTCATCGAATTATTATTTTTTATCTTGTTTTAATCGTGGATTATGTGTGTTACTTGATAAAACTTGTGGATTATTGAATATTA
Source organism: Citrus glauca (assembly GCA_029633175.1). Classification (NCBI taxonomy): domain Eukaryota; kingdom Viridiplantae; phylum Streptophyta; class Magnoliopsida; order Sapindales; family Rutaceae; genus Citrus; species Citrus glauca. Next base: position 12,032,965 of record JAQOOD010000005.1, read on the forward strand.
AAGTGTTGGTTTGCTAATGGTGTTGTTGGGTTGTTGATGAAGTTGTTGACCAGCCTTTTTGGAAGTGTTTTTTTTTCTTATGTGTATAAATTGTTTTACTCATTTTTTAAGAGGAAACTCTAGTAAAATTTTTGCTCGCCAAAAACTGAACTTGCATTTCTTTCTTTTCTCTTTCTCTCTTTGATGATGAAGGGGGAGATAATTTAGGAGTTTTTGGGAGTTTTAAGATGTTTTATAAATGGGAAGCTTTTTGAAAATGCTTACTTGAGCAAAAATCTTGTTATTGACCATTTCTTAATTTGGCCATATATTTAGGGGGAGCATGTAATATGTTTCAGTTTGGTTAAATTTTTTTAAATTGGCCATATATTTAGGGGGAGCATATAATATGATTTTGGATAATATGCATTTTGAATTTTTTTTTGGTTGTCCAAAGGGGGAGAATGTGTTGAAATTTCTACTTGGACAAACATGAGTAATAAATTTACTATTTTTATTCTTTTCCTTTAAAGTTTTCTTTTTAATGATGAAGGGGGAGAAGAATACATGTATTTAAATTTATAAAGTTTTACTATCTTTTTTCTTTGCCAATTAAATTTTCTTTTTGATGATGAGGGGGAGAAAATCCATGTATTTAAATATGTTAATTTAGCAAATTGACAAATTGTAAGAGAAGATAATTTTTAAATGGAGCAATTTATGGAATCATTCTTTAAATACATAAAATGTTTGTCATCATCAAAAAGGGGGAGATTGTTAGCATATATGTTTCCATAATATTGATTTTGATGATAACAAACAAGATTAAGAATGATTAATCTTTTAAGCTCAAATTATGTTTTATACTTTTTGAATAAATCATTATTTTCACATTATAAATGTTTTATATTTTGAAAAATGATTTATGAAAATATACATGTATCTAGGGAGAGTATGCATGTATGCAGGGGGAGTTTATTTCAAATAATTGTTTTCTCTAACCTTGCATTAATTAATGAGGAGCTTTTTATAAATAGATTAAATCTTTGTAATGTATTTTGTCATCATCAAAAAGGGGGAGATTGTTAGCTTATTTAGCTATATATATTAATTTTGATGATAACAAACCACATGTTTTGATTTAACAAAGATTTATGAGTTGTGTTTTATAATAAGAAAATGAGGCTATGAAATCAAAGTGTTTTGGACTAAATGAATGTGTTTTAAAACCTTTGATATTGTTTTTGAATTTCGGATTTGGACTTATTTGAAACTATTTAAATGTTTTTGGCCATATTATAATTTATGAATATTTTGGACTAAAGTGAAAGGTTTTGAGAACTTTGAAAATATGGGTATTATGTTGAAAAGGACCTTTGTGCGAAACAGTAAACTCTTTGGGGTCATATCATAATTTCAGAATGTTTTGGTATTAACAAAGTAATATTTAGAAATTCTGGAATTGGACCTATGTGTAAAGTTTTTATAATATTTTGGGTCATAATGTAATTATATAACGTTTTGGGGTCAAACTATGAATTTAGAAAATAATTTCACTGTAGCAATCACTGTAGCACTGTAGATTTCACTGTAGCAAACGGCTAACCGTTTATTTTAAAACGGTTAACCGATAACGTCTAGAAAGCTTGTTTTGTCCAGTTTTGTTAAAATGACGATTCTGGAACAAAACGGTGAACCGTTTATTGAAAACGGTTAACCGTTTATTTTAACCTTTAACCGTTTATTTTAAATTTAGCCCAACGGTAACTTTGACCAGCGCAAACGGTTAACCGTTTATAGTTAACCTCTAACCGTTTTCGGGCAGAAAGTGCATAACGGCTAGTTTTTAAGCTCAAACTATAAGAACTCAAATCCAACTCATTTTCAAGCTCTCCAACAAGAAAAATCAAAAAGCACACGAGATATCTTGAGCCTTCAACTTGCAAAACACAAAAGATTAAATCATTTCTTGTTCTTCATTTTTGAATATCTACTCATTGAGTGAGTTTCATTGTAATCTTCATTTGTTCATCTCAATTGTAAGAGTTTGAGTGTGTGAGACACTTGAGTGAAGAGATTGGAGATATAATCTCTTTGTTGTAAAGGTTCATTGACACCTTGAAGTCAATTGTAAAAGCTTGAAGCCTTGGAAAGGCTTGGATAGTGAAATCCTCAAGCGGGTGTGCTTGGAGGCGTGGGCGTAGGCAGGGATAGCCGAACCACGTAAAAATCCTTGAGTTCGTTTTTCTCTTCCCTTACTCTTTTAATTATTGTGCTTTAATTGAATTTATTGTTTTCGAATTTTATTAAAGCATTAGATTGGATTGTTGTGTGGTTTGCTAGGATAAGTTTTAAAATTTCAATTCACCCTCCCTCTTGGGTTGCACACTTGTATTTCATATATAAATTATGCTTAGATCAAGTAATACGAAGATGTGGTTCAGAAGGAGAAATTCCCCACCTACTAGAGTCATGCCATGTTGCTACATATAGAGGACATTTTGGTAGTCACAAAATAGCTGCTAAATTTTTGCAATCAGGTTATTACTGGCCTACTATTTTTAAATATGCTTATGAATTTGTTAAATATTGTGATAAGTGTCAATGGACAGGGAACATAATTAAAAGACATAAAATACAATTGACCAACATTCTGGAAGTGGAAGCTTTTTATGTATGGAGAATAGATTTCATAGGACCTTTCCCACCATCCTTTGGGAACTTATATATCCTTAGTTGCAGATTATGTCTCCAAGTGGGTAGAGGTTGCAGCATTACCTACCAATGATGTTAAAACAGTGGTGGCTTTTCTTCAGAAAAATATTTTCTCCAGGTTTGGCACTCCTAGAGCAATTATTAGTGATAAGGGTACTCATTTTTTCAACAAAGTCTTTGCTGCAGCTATGGTAAAATATGGAGTCAGACACAAGGTATCAACATCATATCACCTTCAATCCAATGGTCAGGCTGAAGTGCCCAATAGAGAAATTAAAAAGATCTTAGAAAAAATGGTGAACCCAACAAGGAAAGATTGGTCTTTGTAGTTACATGACTCCCTATGGGCTTACAGAACAGCATATAAAACTCCACTTGGCATGTCTCCTTGCTGAATTGTTTATGGGAAGGCGTGTCACTTGCCTCTAGAGCTAGAGCATAAAGCACACTAGGCACTGAAGAAATAAAATGGGGATATTCATGTTGCAATAGAGTAAATGAAGCTTCAACTATGTGAGCTGGATGAATTATGGCTATTGTCATATGAAAATGCAAGACTCTATAAAGAGAGGATGAAACAATGGCACGACAAGCATATTTAAAATAGGCAATTCAGCCCTGGTCAATTAGTGCTACTCCATAATACAAGACTAATATTATTTTTGGGAGAGCTAAAATCACGATGGTATGGACCTTTTAGGCTGTTAAAATCTTATCCTTATGGGGCTATTGATCTTCTGGATGAACAAACAGGTCAGGAATTTAAAGTTAATGGCCACAGGGTTAAGTATTATATACACCCAACGGCAAATTATTTAATGGAGGTTTTACTCCTTACAGAACCCAGCTACTGACCAGTGAAAGAAGATCAGGCTGAAGGACCTTAAATCAAGCGCTCAATGGGAGGCAACCCATTGTGGAGGCAACCACCTCAAACCAAGCTTGATCCTCTTTAGTTTGGTAGACGGCTCTCCCTCTCTTCTTTTTATTTAATTTTGTTCTTCAATTCAAGTTATTTAGTTTTATCTTTTCACATTATTAAACTATTTACTTTTGCTATCTTTTGATCTCTTTGTTTTTAATTATTTTTAGAATTGTTTTTAGTTTTTGTGGGAAGAATGTATGGCAATTGAATTCCATTTTAACAAGGAGGGTTGTCTAATGACAGAGTGCAAAGGCAAGCCGCGTGTCAGAGGATATTGGAGTGGAATATGTAACCATTGCTAAAGCAAGAAATTGGGTGCTGCAGCAACCAATGTTACTGTTACAATAAATAAAAAATTGGAGTTTCTCACTTACCATTGGAGATAAATCATGACAGATGGCAGCGTAGATTTAGATAGCAATTGAAAAAAAAATCTCCGAAATTAATGCATTAATTTCGCTAGCCTATGTTTTTGGGGATATACTCATTATATTCAAAATATTTTATTCCCTAATTTATCTCTACTTATCGAATTTATCTTCATTTAAATTCCACTACAAAAGGGAATCACTGTGCGTAGTGACCTACGACACTATTCCCTCTCTCATTTGCAATTACAACTCTAAGAATTCGTACCCTCATCTTCTCATTTTACTCTCAAGGACATTATTCTCAATTTGTTAATACTATAGCCATGCTAAGGTATAAGAAAACGGCCAGCTGCCTCAAAGATCCTTCACACTTCCAGAATTACCACGACAAAGAAAAATATGAAGAATTCATTGAGTCGCGTAAGATTCTTAAAGAAAAAAGGTTTCAAATTCCAGAACAATTCACTGAAATTGTGCAAACACTACATAATGCTACAGCAAAGCGTGGATGGTTAGAGTTTTGCAACCACCCTCGAGTCTTGTGATACTTATAGTCAATGAATTTTATGCCAGTTTGGTAAGCCCTGATCAGCACAATATTTGGGTAAGAAACACACTTGTTCCATTAAACTCCTGCATTATAAATACTTTTTATAATTTACCTGCTGAAATTAATTGTGAGTATGCCAAGTTGCTTGAAAAATTGACCCTAAAAAAATGGAACACCATCTTCACAACTCTTACAATAGAAGGGGCATCATGGGCTAATGAGGAAGGGCAGGTAGTTAATAGGATAGCTTTGAAACCTATGGCTAAGGCGTGGGTGAAATTTTTGAAATCTAGGCTTATGCCAACCACCCACACTACTACGGTTTCACAAGAAAGGTTGGTGTTGTTATATGCCATTGTTCAAGGGCTTCCCATAGATATGGGCAGCATCATCGAAAAAGAAATCAGAGATTATGCAGTAAAGAATCACAAAACTACTGCCTTGATATTTCTTCACTCATCACCAGCATCTGTGTAATACCTAGTGTTCGTCTTGACTCGAAAGATGAACATGTCAAGAATGATGGTGCTTTTAGGGCGCGTACCATTGAGAGAGTTATTGGTGAGAGTGCTGGAACGACAACTGAACCAGCTGCTGTAACAGGAGCAAGACGAGCTATTAGTTTAGAACAGACAATCCAGGCACTAAGCACCAGTATAACTCAATGTGCTGAGGCTCAGCAGAGGGAAAACAATATGTTTTGGAGCTATCTACAACACCTAGACAACCAACTACACCAATTTTCTCTTTACATGAAACGCACTCATCGGAACTTCCCTGATTCATTGCTCCAGTAGTATCATTTTGACACCACCACAGGTGCTCTGACAAAAGCCAGTGAAGAAGCCACCGCCACAGATGAACCAGAAGCAGAAGCTGTAGTTGAACCACAAGCAGAGGTAAAGTTAGAATATGCTAAACCATCTGATCAACCTGAGGAAGAAAGTGACAAGTTTACGATTAACAGCTCGCTTACTGAAGCAAAGGACGACTTTAAGAAAGAACGTAAGGAACCATCAATCAAGACCCATCCTAAAACCAGGAAAAGACACATTATCCAAGAAGATAAATAAGAGGACCCTAGAGTGACACCCTCCATTCCAGTCCTTTCAGGCAAGGGCAAGGCAAAAATAACAACACCTCAAGCCTCTGAAGATGAAATGGAGCAAATCGATACAGAGCTGGCTGCTGTAGTAACCAGAGTTACGCCTACACCTGCATAAACCAAACAACTACTTAATATAATATTTGCCATCACAGCTGAGGGCCAGGTAGTTGATGCATCAACCACAACTCCTCCACAACAAACTCCTAGCCAACCTGTTCGTACCAGTCCGCGACAATCCAGCAAAAGAAAGGGCAGTACGTCTAGAGGCACTGCCCCAGCCGCAACTCCTCTCACCAGCCCAGTAAAGAAAAAGACAAAGAAGTTGTCAAATACTTCCCCACAAGTTTCACCAAAGGGCAAGCTGCACAATGCATCCAAGAAGCGTCGAGGTCCTCCCGTCATATTGCAGCAAGACCAACCGCAGAGAAGTATTCCCTTCTTGCTAGTCAATTTATGTTCTTAAAAAAAACTTTTCTTTCATTATGTTTTTCAAATTTGTGTGGTATGCTCTAATGTCGTCCATGTCATTGTCAAAATGTGTCACTTTATTATATGTGCTTGTGAGGACACAGCAACTTTCAAGTTTGGGGAGGTTGTGTTTATGGTGTTTATGCTGGTGTTGTGTGTTGTGAGAAGCTCGGTTATCTAATATTTGTATATAGATTTGAAAACCTAATGAAGATAAACTGAGTGTTATTCAGTATTTGTAAGAAGGCTAAGTAGAGATAGTTATAGATGGAGGTTGAAATTCTGTCCCGACACTTAGACTTTGGTTGAGTTGTATGAGACTGCTAGAGCATAGCCATAAGAATAAAAATGATCTTAAGTTTGAGAGAGGAAAAGCAAGTTTGATTGACTGTGATATCTATGAAGTAAACTTTGTTACAATGGCTCCAGTTACTGAGTAACCATATCTGAGTATATACCCCATATAGAGAGTTATGTTCAAAGATAACAAGAGTTATGAGCAATGTTGTAGCATGCTATGAAAAGAAATGAAAAACAAAAATGAAAAGTAAGACAATAATACAAGAAAGTCCTCTGTCTAAGGCATTGAGTAGCCAGGTATGCTCATGAGCCCCATGTTCAGCCTTGAGTAAAAGATATCTCTAAATAAGATTATATTACAGATATTGCTACAACAACTCTGATCTATGCATGGGTTGAGTAAGTGGGTGTCATCATTACAATTGATTGATATTCGTATGAAAAATAAATATTGCAGTAAGGAGGTTGAATACTCTCAAGTCTTCAATCTTAAAATCATCTCAGTTTGAGTATGTGAAAGTTATGCTACCCCATATATGAATGCAATTTTGTTACTGCTAAATTTCATGCAATCTCTTGGTGATGTTATAGCATCTCTGGAATTCAATCAAAGTAGCACACACACACTATGGACAGAAGAAAGCTTAAGTCTAGAACTGATTTACTATAGTTAATTTGTATGATTGGGATTGTCATATGAAGGTGGAAGAATCCTTGTAAATTTGATAAAGGAGCTAAAATTGTGTTACATGATTGTTTGTGTGAAATGTTAGTATGTTGTCATTACTTGAGGACAAGTAACGGTTTAAGTTTGGGGGTGTGATAACTTAATAAAATGAGAGTTATTACATCAATTCTAGACTTAAATCAGGATCACTTAGAGAGCAATTAAGATGTTTTTATTACATTCTGATTATATTTTGCATAAACATTCATTTTAGTTGAATCTTAATAAGTTTTGCTTGAATCAAAGTAATTTGTGCTCAAAACAGGTGCATAATTGTAGGTTTTCAGAAATCCTTAATTTATGAGGGAATACTGAGACATTAAACTAGCAAGAGGAGGACAAGAGATGGCCGCAAAAGAAGTAAAGTACAATCGGGAACAATACAATGTTGTAGCTGTTGTTAGAGCAACCAGTGCTGTAGCAATCTAGAAGCACGGATGGAGAAAACTTAAGTGCGAGTCAGTTGTAAATTTACGATCTGCATGTTTCCTAATTGAACTCATGCAAGTCCACGGACTTTTATGTTACTCTAGTTTTCAATATAAAAGGAGGGTGTGCACCACATAAAAAGGCGGTAAGGAATTAACATTGGAGAAATCGAGAGGAAAATAAGAAAACAATCAGAATTCGAGAGAACCAAGTCTGCATCAGTGAAGAATCCAATAGAGTTATTTGGATTTAATCTTCATCGTTTACTACTTGTTCTTTTCTTTACTCTTTGATTGAACCAATGTACTCGTGAACAATATATTGATATTTGTTTTTCTCATTCAGAATATGAACAAGATTTCCTTGTAGTTGAGTGACAAATAATCTAATGGGTACTTGATTGTTCTTATGTGTTGTTATGTCATTGCTGTAGCATTTTACTCTAGTAGTTATTATTAATATAACTATTATTTTGGTTGACCACCCATTTAATAGTTCAAGTTAAGATAGAGTAGCAAAAGGGCATGTCTTAGCGGATATTATTAAGAGTATTACTTGATCTTACTTTTAGTTTCCTGGATTAAGTTATCTTGAATCTCATAAGGGTTATACCTGAAATAAGATTTATGACACACTAGATATAGGTGCTCACCTTATAAAGTAGAGAAACTAAAGGGTCATAAGGCCATATCATAAATATATTATCAACTGGTCATTGTTAATATATTTAAGGGTATCAAATTAATTTTGCCTAGTGCTACAGCACTTGCCGTAACAACTGGTGTTAACTTGATGAAAAACAGTCAGCCCATAAGGAAATTTTGATCATTCAACTACTATAGTCTCACTTGAATTTTAGACATATTTAATTTAGTTTATTTCATTACGGTATTGTTTTACTTTATTCTCTCACAATCATCAATTACGATGGAACCCACTTTACATTTGTTAACTTCAGACTTAAGTTAGTTTGCACTATTGTGATTGGCATAGCATTTCGAGTAACATTAATCCCTTTGGAGATGATCTTCAATGTTCATAACTTTATTACTTATTGTGTATACTAGCACATTGGTATTAGTAGCATTTGCTTATAAAATTTACCAACAGGTATCCATTATTTTGTTACTTTTGTTGATGATTATTCAAGAAAAGTGTGGGTGTATTTTTGACGAAGAACAAAAATGAAGTTTTGGGCATATTTCTAAAATTGAAGAAAATGGTCGAGACTCAGACTGATCGAAAGGTCAAAAGACTTCGCTCAGACAATGGTGGTGAGTACAAAAATGATGCATTTATTCAAATATGCCAAGATGAGGGCATTATGCGACACTTCACTATTCGAGATACACCACAACAGAATGGGGTGACAGGACGCATGAACTAAACTATACTAGAAAAAGTTCGGTGTATGTTGTCCAATACTGGATTAGGTAAGGATTTTTGAGCTAAGGCAGTTGTATATGCGTGCCATCTAATCAATTATTTGCCATCAGCTACAATTGAGGGCAAAACAACCATAGAGATGTGGACTGGTAATCCCGCTATGATTATAATTCTTTACATTTTTTTGTTCCACTGCTTATATCATGTAAAGGAATCAGAGTTAGACCCAAGAGCAAAGAAAGTATTGTTCATGGGTATAACTAGTAGAGTAAAAAGATATCGTCTCTAGTGTTCTGTTACGAAGAAGATTATTTTTAGCAGAGATGTAACCTTTAATGAATCAGCCATGTTGAAACAAAAAGATTCTCAATAGGATGACAAGACCAGTATCATTTTACAGTAGGTGGAGTTTGAAAAACTTAGATCTGATCCAGTTGGTGTCAATAATGTGAATGGTATTCTCCGTCAACCAAAGATGATGAACAGGTTCTGACTCAGGAACCTTCACAGCAACATGATTCAATTGCATATAGAAGGCCACGTAGAGAGATTCGCAAACCTGCTCGCTTTATTGATATGTTGGCTTATGCACTTCCAATTGTAGATGATGATGTTCCTTCCACTTATAAAAAAGCTGTAAGTAACCCAGAAAGTATACAGTGGAAGAAAGCAATGAATGAAGAAATGCAATCTCTTCATAAAAATGAAGCTTGGGAGTTAGTTATACTGCTCAAGGAAAAAAAAAAGTGATTGGGTGCAAATGAGTATATGCAAAAAAGGAATGTTTTCTTCGCAAAAAAGAAATTCAATACAAAGCTAGATTGGTAGCGAAAGTTTACGCTCAGATGGAAGGAATAGACTACAATGAGGTATTTTCTCTGGTTGTGAAACACTCGTCTATTTGAATTTTACTAGCCATAGTTGCACAATTTGATCTTGCACTAGTTCAACTTGATGTAGAAACTACATTTTTACACGGTGATTTAGAAGAGAAAATCTACACGACTCAGCCTAATGGATTCAAAGTTGCTAGAAAAAGAAAATTGGCTTTACATATTAACAAAGTCGCTTTATGGGTTGAAACAATCTCCGAGGCAGTGGTACAAGCGATTTGATTGATTTATGAAAGGGCAAAGGTACACAAGAAATAAATTTGATCATTGTGCGTATTTTCACAAGCTACAAGAAGGATATTTCATTTATTTGCTATTGTATGTCAATGATATGTTAATAGCATCAAAGAGCAAAAACAAGGTTGAGAAGTTGAAGACTCAACCCAATCAAGAGTTTAAGATGAAAGATCTAGGTAACGTTAAGAAGATTCTTGGCATGGTGATATGCAGAGATAGAGCTCGTTGCAAAGTAAGCTTGTCTCAGAAGCAATATTTGAAGAAGCTACTATAGCAGTTTGACATAATTGAGCAGACACAACCTGTAAGTACTCCGTTGGCTTCTCATTTCAAGTTTTCTGCACAATTATCTCCTTTGACAAATACGAAACGAGAATACATGTTACAAGTTATGTATTCAAATGCAGTGGGTAGCTTGATGTATACAATGGTATGTACAAGGCCTAACATTTCACATGTAGTCGGTATAGTGACTAAGTATATGCATAATCCTAGTAAAGGACATTGGCAAGCTATGAAATGGATTCTACGGTACATTCAGAAGACCGTAAATGTTGGTTTACTGTTTAAGTGAAACGATACCCTTGGTCAAGGTGTGATCGGGTATATTAATTCTAATTATGCTGGCAATTTGGACAAACAATGGTCAACCACCGAATATGTATCTACTTTTTCTGAAGGACTAATCAGTTGAAAGTCTACACTATAGTCTACAGTTGCACTATCCATCACAGAGTACATGGCAATTACACAGGTTGTTAAAGAGGATATTTGGTTACAAGCCTTGCTTGAAAACTTGGGATTTGCATAGCAGCACATTAATGTGTATTGTGACAGTCAAAATGCTATTTATTTAACAAAAATCCAAGTTTATCATGCGTGTACGAAGCACATCGACGTACGATTTCATTTTTTACGGGAAATTGTTAATGAGGGGAAGATTCTTCTTCAGAAAATCAAGACTGCATCGAATCCCGTAGATATGTTGACTAAGGTGGTGGTGACGATCTAAATTTGATTAATATCTTACTAGTTTGAAAATAGTTAGAGAAGACAGAGACTGGAGGATGGTTTGGTGATAGTCGACTCAGATTTAGATAAAATATTCGTCGAGGTGGAGAATTATTGAAAAATTCAAAATTGGAATTCAAATACACATGCATGCATTAAACTTTGGAGAGGCAAATTTGAAGACAAATTCTTAGTATGCAAATTTCAAGCACACGTATGTTGAGCTAGCATGATCTCTTCACCAAAAGTCACACCAAAGCCATTAAAATTGAAAATGGCCAAAGTTTTTTTTTTCATGCATTCATATTGTAAGCTTTGCCTATAAATAGAGGAGTAGAATGCATTTGTAAAGCATCCCAATTTGTAAGAAGTAGAGAGCAATTGTAAGTGAGCTCTTTGAGAGAATTTGAGGGAGCTTCCACTTGAGTGTTCTAGTTAGTTTTCGTTTGGGTGTATTGGGGTTGTCAGTTTTGTAAGTTCTTTCCACTTTTGTAAATTCCCATTTGTTAGTAAAATTATCTTCTAGTTTTTGCCCGTTGACGTAGACATTATGCTGAACCACGTAAATTATTGTGTTCTATTTTCTTTGTATTTGTTTATCGCTACGTTTATATTTCTCCAAAAGTCACAGTATTTGTAATTGTTCAAACTCGTGCTTCTGCAATAGATTGTACCGCCTATCAATTTCACCTCAGAACTTGAAGTGTTAGTCTAGTTTCATTCAAAGATAAGAATTTAGTATTTAAAAGTTAAAAGAGTAGCCACACAAAATAGGCAAAAGCAAATAAACAAATAAAAATAAATAAAAAACACTCGGGCTTACAGGAAAAAATGATGATATTCAAAGAGTAATAGTGGCAGGCTCTTATAATTAGTGCAGACAATAGTATATCTAAATCTGTATTTACTAATTAATCTATTAATATATTAATATGAGTTCTCTTTAAAAACCTATACTAATTATTTTTGCATTGTTCTTATACTATATGAAATATGGGTCCGCCTACCGTGCAACTGTTGCACGGTACCCCCAAATTTTGTCTTTTTTCAACTCGGCCAATGGATTAATGGCCAGGATGTGTTCAATTGGTTATTAACACTTAAGTCCCTACTGTTTATTACAAAATCATAAAAGATAAAAGTTTTTAAATATTCACTTACATAACTTCTGTTGTCTTAATTTTTTAAAGTTTGATCCATTGACTTAATATGATCATAAAAATGATTGATGGTATAAATATAATAATGTAATATCACATAAAATTTTTAAACACGTGAAAATTTGATAAATGTAAATAATATTTTTTGTTATATAATATATATTTAATGTAAAATAAATAAACTGAATATGTATTAAGAACATAGGTTATTAACCTTGATACTTTAGAAAAATATAAAATAAAAAAGTGAAATTTTAAAATAAAAAACATGTAAAAAGTCTTACGTTGTAAAATTTTATTATTTTAATATTACAAAACTTTACTTT
>JAQOOD010000005.1:12045649-12229532 GCA_029633175.1 Citrus glauca
CATAAGCTCAAATATCTTAAACAAAATTCTCAAGAAATATGAAGCTCAAATGCTTTTGAAATATTCTCAAAAAAATAAACTAACTTCCTTTAATATTATTCTTTGTTTATCCTTCTATAACTTTGTTGCGTTATATATATATATATTGATATTTTACAGGTAAATTAACATATTTAAATGTAATAAAAAAGTAAAGTTTTGTAATATTAAAATAATAAAATTTTACAACGTAAGACTTTTTACATGTTTTTTATTTTAAAATTTCACTTTTTTATTTTATATTTTTCTAAAGTATCAAGGTTAATAACCTATGTTCTTAATACATATTCAGTTTATTTATTTTACATTAAATATATATTATATAACAAAAAATATTATTTACATTTATCAAATTTTCACGTGTTTAAAAATTTTATGTGATATTACATTATTATATTTATACCATCAATCATTTTTATGATCATATTAAGTCAATGGATCAAACTTTAAAAAATTAAGACAACAGAAGTTATGTAAGTGAATATTTAAAAACTTTTATCTTTTATGATTTTGTAATAAACAGTAGGGACTTAAGTGTTAATAACCAATTGAACACATCCTGGCCATTGATCCATTGGCCGAGTTGAAAAAAGACAAAATTTGGGGGTACCGTGCAACAGTTGCACGGTAGGCGGACCCATATTTCATATAGTATAAGAACAATGCAAAAATAATTAGTATAGGTTTTTAAAGAGAACTCATATTAATATATTAATAGATTAATTAGTAAATACAGATTTAGATATACTATTGTCTGCACTAATTATAAGAGCCTGCCACTATTACTCTTTGAATATCATCATTTTTTCCTGTAAGCCCGAGTGTTTTTTATTTATTTTTATTTGTTTATTTGCTTTTGCCTATTTTGTGTGGCTACTCTTTTAACTTTTAAATACTAAATTCTTATCTTTGAATGAAACTAGACTAACACTTCAAGTTCTGAGGTGAAATTGATAGGCGGTACAATCTATTGCAGAAGCATGAGTTTGAACAATTACTAATACTGTGACTTTTGGAGAAATATAAACGTAGCGATAAACAAATACAAAGAAAATAGAACACAATAATTTACGTGGTTCAGCATAATGTCTACGTCAACGGGCAAAAATTAGAAGATAATTTTACTAACAAATGGGAATTTACAAAAGTGGAAAGAACTTACAAAATCGACAACCCCAATACACCCAAACGAAAACTAACTAGAACACTCAAGTGGAAGCTCCCTCAAATTCTCTCAAAGAGCTCACTTACAATTGCTCTCTACTTCTTACAAATTGGGATGCTTTACAAATGCATTCTACTCCTCTATTTATAGGCAAAGCTTACAATATGAATGCATGAAAAAAAAAAAACTTTGGCCATTTTCAATTTTAATGGCTTTGGTGTGACTTTTGGTGAAGAGATCATGCTAGCTCAACATACGTGTGCTTGAAATTTGCATACTAAGAATTTGTCTTCAAATTTGCCTCTCCAAAGTTTAATGCATGCATGTGTATTTGAATTCCAATTTTGAATTTTTCAATAATTCTCCACCTCGACGAATATTTTATCTAAATCTGAGTCGACTATCACCAAACCATCCTCCAGTCTCTGTCTTCTCTAACTATTTTCAAACTAGTAAGATATTAATCAAATTTAGATCGTCACCACCACCTTAGTCAACATATCTACGGGATTCTATGCAGTCTTGATTTTCTGAAGAAGAATATTCCCCTCATTAACAATTTCCCATAAAAAATGAAATCGTACGTCGATGTGCTTCGTACACGCATGATAAACTTGGATTTTTGTTAAATAAATAGCATTTTGACTGTCACAATACACATTAATGTGCTGCTATGCAAATCCCAAGTTTTCAAGCAAGGCTTGTAACCAAATAGCCTCTTTAACAACCTGTGTAATTACCATGTACTCTGTGATGGATAGTGCAACTGTAGACTATAGTGTAGACTTCCAACTGATTAGTCCTTCAGAAAAAGTAGATACATATTCGGTGGTTGACCATTGTTTGTCCAAATTGCCAGCATAATTAGAATTAATATACCCGATCACACCTTGACCAAGGATATCGTTTCACTTAAACAGTAAACCAACATTTACGGTCTTCTGAATGTACCGTAGAATCCATTTCACAGCTTGCCAATGTCCTTTACTAGGATTATGCATATACTTAGTCACTATACCGACTACATGTGAAATGTTAGGCCTTGTACATACCATTGTATACATCAAGCTACCCACTGCATTTGAATACATAACTTGTAACATGTATTCTCGTTTCGTATTTGTCAAAGGAGATAATTGTGCAGAAAACTTGAAATGAGAAGCCAACGGAGTACTTACAGGTTGTGTCTGCTCAATTATGTCAAACTGCTATAGTAGCTTCTTCAAATATTGCTTCTGAGACAAGCTTACTTTGCAACGAGCTCTATCTCTGCATATCACCATGCCAAGAATCTTCTTAACTTTACCTAGATCTTTCATCTTAAACTCTTGATTGGGTTGAGTCTTCAACTTCTCAACCTTGTTTTTGCTCTTTGATGCTATTAACATATCATTGACATACAATAGCAAATAAATGAAATATCCTTCTTGTAGCTTGTGAAAATACGCACAATGATCAAATTTATTTCTTGTGTACCTTTGCCCTTCCATAAATCAATCAAATCGCTTGTACCACTGCCTCGGAGATTGTTTCAACCCATAAAGCGACTTTGTTAATATGTAAAGCCAATTTTCTTTTTCTAGCAACTTTGAATCCATTAGGCTGAGTCGTGTAGATTTTCTCTTCTAAATCACCGTGTAAAAATGTAGTTTTTACATCAAGTTGAACTAGTGCAAGATCAAATTGTGCAACTATGGCTAGTAAAATTCAAATAGACGAGTGTTTCACAACCAGAGAAAATACCTCATTGTAGTCTATTCCTTCCTTCTAAGCGTAAACTTTCGCTACCAATCTAGCTTTGTATCGAATTTCTTTTTTGCAAAGAAAACATTCCTTTTTTGCATATACTCATTTGCACCCAATCACTTTTTTTTTTCCTTGAGCAGTATAACTAACTCCCAAGCTTCATTTTTATGAAGAGATTGCATTTCTTCATTCATTGCTTTCTTCCACTGTATACTTTCTGGGTTACTTACAGCTTCTTTATAAGTGGAAGGAACATCATCATCTACAATTGGAAGTGCATAAGCCAACATATCAATAAAGCGAGCAGGTTTGCGAATCTCTCTACGTGGCCTTCTATATGCAATTGAATCATGTTGCTGTGAAGGCTCCTGAGTCAGAACCTGTTCATCATCTTTGGTTGACGGAGAATACCATTCACATTATTGACACCAACTGGATCAGATCTAAGTTTTTCAAACTCCACCTACTGTAAAATGATACTGGTCTTGTCATCCTATTGAGAATCTTTTTATTTCAACATGGCTGATTCATTAAAGGTTACATCTCTGCTAAAAATAATCTTCTTCGTAACAGAACACTAGAGACAATATCTTTTTACTCCACTAGTTATACCCATGAACAATACTTTCTTTGCTCTTGGGTCTAACTCTGATTCCTTTACATGATATAAGCAGTGGAACAAAAAAATGTAAAGAATTATAATCATAACGGGATTACCAGTCCACATCTCTATGGTTGTTTTGCCCTCAATTGTAGCTGATGGCAAATAATTGATTAGATGGCACGCATATACAACTGCCTTAGCTCAAAAATCCTTACCTAATCCAGTATTGGTGCCTTAGCTCAAAACTCCTTACCTAATCCAGTATTGGACAACATACACCGAACTTTTTCTAGTATAGTTTAGTTCATGCGTCCTGCCACCCCATTCTGTTGTGGTGTATCTCGAACAGTGAAGTGTCGCATAATGCCCTCATCTTGGCATATTTGAATAAATGCATCATTTTTGTACTCACCACCATTGTCTGAGCGAAGTCTTTTGACCTTTCGATCAGTCTGAGTCTCGACCATTTTCTTCAATTTTAGAAATATGCCCAAAACTTCATTTTTGTTCTTCATCAAATACACTCACACTTTTCTTGAATAATCATCAACAAAAGTAACAAAATAATGGATACCTGTTGGTAAATTTTATAAGCAAATGCTACTAATACCAATGTGCTAGTATACACAATAAGTAATAAAGTTATGAACATTGAAGATCATCTCCAAAGGGATTAATGTTACTCGAAATGCTATGCCAATCACAATAGTGCAAACTAACTTAAGTCTGAAGTTAACAAATGTAAAGTGGGTTCCATCGTAATTGATGATTGTGAGAGAATAAAGTAAAACAATACCGTAATGAAATAAACTAAATTAAATATGTCTAAAATTCAAGTGAGACTATAGTAGTTGAATGATCAAAATTTCCTTATGGGCTGACTGTTTTTCATCAAGTTAACACCAGTTGTTACGGCAAGTGCTGTAGCACTAGGCAAAATTAATTTGATACCCTTAAATATATTAACAATGACCAGTTGATAATATATTTATGATATGGCCTTATGACCCTTTAGTTTCTCTACTTTATAAGGTGAGCACCTATATCTAGTGTGTCATAAATCTTATTTCAGGTATAACCCTTATGAGATTCAAGATAACTTAATCCAGGAAACTAAAAGTAAGATCAAGTAATACTCTTAACAATATCCGCTAAGACATGCCCTTTTGCTACTCTATCTTAACTTGAACTATTAAATGGGTGGTCAACCAAAATAATAATTATATTAATAATAACTACTAGAGTAAAATGCTACAGCAATGACATAACAACACATAAGAACAATCAAGTACCCATTAGATTATTTGTCACTCAACTACAAGGAAATCTTGTTCATATTCTGAATGAGAAAAAAAATATCAATATATTGTTCACGAGTACATTGGTTCAATCAAAGAGTAAAGAAAAGAACAAGTAGTAAACGATGAAGATTAAATCCAAATAACTCTATTGGATTCTTCACTGATGCAGACTTGGTTCTCTCGAATTCTGATTGTTTTCTTATTTTCCTCTCGATTTCTCCAATGTTAATTCCTTACCGCCTTTTTATGTGGTGCACACCCTCCTTTTATATTGAAAACTAGAGTAACATAAAAGTCCGTGGACTTGCATGAGTTCAATTAGGAAACATGCAGATCGTAAATTTACAACTGACTCGCACTTAAGTTTTCTCCGTCCGTGCTTCTAGATTGCTACAGCACTGGTTGCTCTAACAACAGCTACAACATTGTATTGTTCCCGATTGTACTTTACTTCTTTTGCGGCCATCTCTTGTCCTCCTCTTGCTAGTCTAATGTCTCAGTATTCCCTCATAAATTAAGGATTTCTGAAAACCTACAATTATGCACCTGTTTTGAGCACAAATTACTTTGATTCAAGCAAAACTTATTAAGATTCAACTAAAATGAATGTTTATGCAAAATATAATCAGAATGTAATAAAAACATCTTAATTGCTCTCTAAGTGATCCTGATTTAAGTCTAGAATTGATGTAATAACTCTCATTTCATTAAGTTATCACACCCCCAAACTTAAACCTTTACTTGTCCTCAAGTAATGACAACATACTAACATTTCACACAAACAATCATGTAACACAATTTTAGCTCCTTTATCAAATTTACAAGGATTCTTCCACCTTCATATGACAATCCCAATCATACAAATTAACTATAGTAAATCAGTTCTAGACTTAAGCTTTCTTCTGTCCATAGTGTGTGTGTGCTACTTTGATTGAATTCCAGAGATGCTATAACATCACCAAGAGATTGCATGAAATTTAGCAGTAACAAAATTGCATTCATATATGGGGTAGCATAACTTTCACATACTCAAACTGAGATGATTTTAAGATTGAAGACTTGAGAGTATTCAACCTCCTTACTGCAATATTTATTTTTCATACGAATATCAATCAATTGTAATGATGACACCCACTTACTCAACCCATGCATAGATCAGAGTTGTTGTAGCAATATCTGTAATATAATCTTATTTAGAGATATCTTTTACTCAAGGCTGAACATGGGGCTCATGAGCATACCTAGCTACTCAATGCCTTAGACAGAGGACTTTCTTGTATTATTGTCTTACTTTTCATTTTTGTTTTTCATTTCTTTTCATAGCATGCTACAACATTGCTCATAACTCTTGTTATCTTTGAACATAACTCTCTATATGGGGTATATACTCAGATATGGTTACTCAGTAACTGGAGCCATTGGAACAAAGTTTACTTCATAGATATCACAGTCAATCAAACTTGCTTTTCCTCTCTCAAACTTAAGATCATTTTTATTCTTATGGCTATGCTCTAGCAGTCTCATACAACTCAACCAAAGTCTAAGTGTCGGGACAGAATTTCAACCTCCATCTATAACTATCTCTACTTAGCCTTCTTACAAATACTGAATAACACTCAGTTTATCTTCATTAGGTTTTCAAATCCATATACAAATATTAGATAACCGAGCTTCCACAACACACAACACCAGCATAAACACCATAAACACAACCTCCCCAAACTTGAAAGTTGCTGTGTCCTCACAAGCACATATAATAAAGTGACACATTTTGACAATGACATGGATGACATTAGAGCATACCACACAAATTTGAAAAACATAATGAAAGAAAAGTTTTTTTTAAGAACATAAATTGACTAGCAAGAAGGGAATACTTCTCTGTGGTTGGTCTTGCTGCAATATGACGGGAGGACCTCGACGCTTCTTGGATGCACTGTGCAGCTTGCCCTTGGTGAAACTTGTGGGGAAGTATTTGACAACTTCTTTGTCTTTTTCTTTACTGGGCTGGTGAGAGGAGTTGCGGCTGGGGCAGTGCCTCTAGACGTACTGCCCTTTCTTTTGCTGGATTGTCGCGGACTGGTACGAACAGGTTGGCTAGGAGTTTGTTGTGGAGGAGTTATGGTTGATGCATCAACTACCTGGCCCTCAGCTGTGATGGTAAATATTATATCAAGTAGTTGTTTGGTTTATGCAGGTGTAAGCGTAACTCTGGTTACTACAGCAGCCAGCTCTGTATCGATTTGCTCCATTTCATCTTCAGAGGCTTGAGGTGTTGTTATTTTTGCCTTGCCCTTGCCCGAAAGGACTGGAATGGAGGGTGTCACTCTAGGGTCCTCTTATTTATCTTCTTGGATAATGTGTCTTTTCCTGGTTTTAGGATGGGTCTTGATTGATGGTTCCTTACGTTCTTTCTTAAAGTCGTCCTTTGCTTCAGTAAGTGAGCTGTTAATCGTAAACTTGTCACTTTCTTCCTCAGGTTGATAAGATGGTTTAGCATCTTCTAACTCTACCTCTGCTTGTGGTTCAACTACAGCTTCTGCTTCTGGTTCTTTTGTGGCGGTGGCTTCTTCACTGGCTTCTGTCAGAGCACCTGTGGTGGTGTCAAAATGATACTACTGGAGCAATGAATCAGGGAAGTTCCGATGAGTGCGTTTCATGTAAAGAGAAAATTGGTGTAGTTGGTTGTCTAGGTGTTGTAGATAGCTCCAAAACATATTGTTTTCCCTCTGCTGAGCCTCAGCACATTGAGTTATACTGGTGCTTAGTGCCTGGATTGTCTGTTCTAAACTAATAGCTCGTCTTGCTCCTGTTACAGCAGTTGGTTCAGTTGTCGTTCCAGCACTCTCACCAATAACTCTCTCAATGGTACGTGCCCTAAAAGCACCATCATTCTTGACATGTTCATCTTTCGAGTCAAGACGAACACTAGGTACTACACAGATGCTGGTGATGAGTGAAGAAATATCAAGGCAGTAGTTTTGTGATTCTTTACTGCATAATCTCTGATTTCTTTTTCGATGATGCTGCCCATATCTATGGGAAGCCCTTGAACAATGGCATATAACAACACCAACCTTTCTTGTGAAACCGTAGTAGTGTGGGTGGTTGGCATAAGCCTAGATTTCAAAAATTTCACCCACGCCTTAGCCATAGGTTTCAAAGCTATCCTATTAACTACCTGCCCTTCCTCATTAGCCCATAATGCCCCTTCTATTGTAAGAGTTGTGAAGATGGTGTTCCATTTTTTTAGGGTCAATTTTTCAAGCAACTTGGCATACTCACAATTAATTTCAGCAGGTAAATTATAAAAAGTATTTATAATGCAGGAGTTTAATGGAACAAGTGTGTTTCTTACCCAAATATTGTGCTGATCAGGGCTTACCAAACTGGCATAAAATTCCTTGACTATAGGTATCACAGGACTCGAGGGTGGTTGCAAAACTCTAACCATCCACGCTTTGCTGTAGCATTATGTAGTGTTTGCACAATTTCAGTGAATTGTTCTGGAATTTGAAACCTTTTTTCTTTAAGAATCTTACGCGACTCAATTAATTCTTCATATTTTTCTTTGTCGTGGTAATTCTGAAAGTGTGAAGGATTTTTGAGGCAGCTGGCCGTTTTCTTATACCTTAGCATGGCTATAGTAGTAACAAATTGAGAATAATGTCCTTGGGAGTAAAATGAGAAGATGAGGGTAAGAATTCTTAGAGTTGTAATTGCAAATGAGAGAGGGAATAGTGTCATAGGTCACTACGCACAGTGATTCCCTTTTGTAGTGGAATTTAAATGAAGATAAATCCGATAAGTAGAGATAAATTAGGGAATAAAATATTTTGAATATAATGAGTATATCCCCAAAAACATAGGCTAGCGAAATTAATGCATTAATTTCAGAGATTTTTTTTCAATTGCTATCTAAATCTACGCTGCCATCTGTCATGATTTATCTCCAATGGTAAGTGAGAAACTCCAATTTTTTATTTATTGTAACGGTAACATTGGTTGCTGCAGCACCCAATTTCTTGCTCTAGCAATGGTTACATATTCCACTCCAATATCCTCTGACACGCGGCTTGCCTTTGCACTCTGTCATTAGACAACCCTCCTTGTTAAAATGGAATTCAATATCCATACATTCTTCCCACAAAAACTAAAAACAATTCTAAAAATAATTAAAAACAAAGAGATCAAAAGATAGCAAAAGTAAATAGTTTAATAATGTGAAAAGATAAAACTAAATAACTTGAATTGAAGAACAAAATTAAATAAAAAGAAGAGAGGGAGAGCCGTCTACCAAACTAAAGAGGATCAAGCTTGGTTTGAGGTGGTTGCCTCCACAATGGGTTGCCTCCCATTGAGCGCTTGATTTAAGGTCCTTCAGCCTGATCTTCTTTCACTGGTCAGTAGCTGGGTTCTGTAAGGAGTAAAACCTCCATTAAATAATTTGCTGTTGGGTGTATGTAATACTTAACCTTGTGGCCATTAACTTTAAATTCCTGACCTGTTTGTTCATCCAGAAGATCAATAGCCCCATAAGGATAAGATTTTAACAGCCTAAAAGGTCCATACCATCGTGATTTTAGCTCTCCCAAAAATAATATTAGTCTTGTATTATGGAGTAGCACTAATTGACCAGGGCTGAATTGCCTATTTTAAATATGCTTGTCGTGCCATTGTTTCATCCTCTCTTTATAGAGTCTTGCATTTTCATATGACAATAGCCATAATTCATCCAGCTCACATAGTTGAAGCTTCATTTACTCTATTGCAACATGAATATCCCCATTTTATTTCTTCAGTGCCTAGTGTGCTTTATGCTCTAGCTCTAGAGGCAAGTGACACGCCTTCCCATAAACAATTCAGCAAGGAGACATGCCAAGTGGAGTTTTATATGCTGTTCTGTAAGCCCATAGGGAGTCATGTAACTACAAAGACCAATCCTTCCTTGTTGGGTTCACCATTTTTTCTGAGATCTTTTTAATTTCTCTATTGGACACTTCAGCCTGACCATTGGATTGAAGGTGATATGATGTTGATACCTTGTGTCTGACTCCATATTTTACCATAGCTGCAGCAAAGACTTGTTGAAAAAATGAGTACCCTTATCACTAATAATTGCTCTAGGAGTGCCAAACCTGGAGAAAATATTTTTCTGAAGAAAAGCCACCACTGTTTTAACATCATTGGTAGGTAATGCTGCAACCTCTACCCGCTTGGAGACATAATCTGCAACTAAGGATATATAAGTTCCCAAAGGATGGTGGGAAAGGTCCTATGAAATCTATTCTCCATACATAAAAAGCTTCCACTTCCAGAATGTTGGTCAATTGTATTTTATGTCTTTTAATTATGTTCCCTGTCCTTTGACACTTATCACAATATTTAACAAATTCATAAGCATATTTAAAAATAGTAGGCCAGTAATAACCTGATTGCAAAAATTTAGCAGCTATTTTGTGACTACCAAAATGTCCTCTATATGTAGCAACATGGCATGACTCTAGTACGTGGGGAATTTCTCCTTCTGAACCACATCTTCGTATTACTTGATCTAAGCATAACTTATATATGAAATACAAGTGTGCAACCCAAGAGGGGGGGTGAATTGGAATTTTAAAACTTATCCTAGCAAACCACACAACAATCCAATCTAATGCCTTAATAAAATTCGAAAATAATAAATTCAATTAAAGCACAATAATTAAAAGAGTAAGGGAAGAGAAAAACGAACTCAAGGATTTTTACGTGGTTCGGCTATCCCCGCCTACGTCCACGCCTCCAAGCACACCCGCTTGAGGATTTCACTATCCAAGCCTTTCCAAGGCTTCAAGCTTTTACAATTGACTTCAAGGTGTCAATGAACCTTTACAACAAAGAGATTATATCTCCAATCTCTTCACTCAAGTGTCTCACACACTCAAACTCTTACAATTGAGATGAACAAATGAAGATTACAATGAAACTCACTCAATGAGTAGATATTCAAAAATGAAGAACAAGAAATGATTTAATCTTTTGTGTTTTGCAAGTTGAAGGCTCAAGATATCTCGTGTGCTTTTTGATTTTGCTTGTTGGAGAGCTTGAAAATGAGTTGGATTTGAGTTCTTATAGTTTGAGCTTAAAAACTAGCCGTTATGCACTTTCTGCCCGAAAACGGTTAGAGGTTAACTATAAACGGTTAACCGTTTGCGCTGGTCAAAGTTACCGTTGGGCTAAATTTCAAATAAACGGTTAAAGGTTAAAATAAACGGTTAACCGTTTTCAATAAACGGTTCACCGTTTTGTTCCAGAATCATCATTTTAACAAAACTGGACAAAACAAGCTTTCTGGACGTTATCGGTTAACCGTTTTAAAATAAACGGTTAGCCGTTTGCTACAGTGATTGCTACAGTGAAATCTACAGTGCTACAGTGAAATTATTTTCTAAATTCACAGTTTGACCCCAAAACTTTATATAATTACATTATAACCCAAAAAGTTATAAAAACTTTACACATAGGTCCAATTCCAGAATTTCTAAATATTACTTTGTTAATACCAAAACATTCTGAAATTATGATATGACCCCAAAGAGTTTACTGTTTCGCACAAAGGTCCTTTTCAACATAATACCCATATTTTCAAAGTTCTCAAAACCTTTCACTTTAGTCCAAAATATTCATAAATTATAGTATGGCCAAAAACATTTAAATAGTTTCAAATAAGTCCAAATCCGAAATTCAAAAACAATATCAAAGGTTTTAAAACACATTCATTTAGTCCAAAACACTTTGATTTCATAGCCTCATTTTCTTATTATAAAACACAACTCATAAATCTTTGTTAAATCAAAACATGTGGTTTGTTATCATCAAAATCAATATATATAGCTAAATAAGCTAACAATATAAATGTGGGTCATCCCACTAATAACTTCTAATATCATTAAGAAATTTCTTTCTCTCCTGAAACTTCATCTCAGGAGGTAGCATCCCACTTACTAAGTAGTTAGCAAAATCTGCATACCATGGAGATCTTGACTACTGCAGCATCTGTGCTTGTTGTACTACCAAAAAACTATTCATCAGGAAAAGTTTCAGTGATGTCCCTTATTCTCAATGTACTTGTGTCTGCTTCCAGGCGCGACAGGTGGTTCTTCTCAGTCCCCTTTATATCTTTAATTTTCAGATCAAATTCTTGACGCAATAAGATCCATCTAATTAATCTTGGTTTGGCATCCTTCTTTAAAATTAAGTATTTGATGGCTGCATGGTCTGTGTATACGTCACTTTAGTACCCACCAAGTAAGCTCTGAATTTGTCAAAAACAAATAGTACTGCTAGCAACTCTTTTTCTGTAGTGGTGTAATTGATTTAAGTTTGAGTAAGAGTTTTGCTTGCATAGTATATGGAGTGAAAAATCTTATCCTTTATTTGCCCTAATACTGCTCCCACAAAACGATCACTAGCATCACACATCATTTCAAATGGTAGAATCCAGTCTGGAGATATAACCATTAGTGCAGTGATCAGAGCTTTATTTAATTCTCCAAATGCTTGGAGACAATCTTTGTCAAAGTGAAAAAGCTTGTCGTGTTCCAAAAATAAGCATAATAGTTCAGCTACCTTGAAAAATCCTTAATGAATCTTCTGTAAAATCCATCAGACCCAAAAAGCTGCTAATATCCTTTATTGAAGTAGGAGGTGGTAGTTTATCTATTATCTCTATCTTGGCTCTGTCTACCTCAATGCCTTTCTTGGACACCTTATAACCCAATATTATTCCTTCTTGCACCATGAAATGGCACTTTTCCCAATTGAGTACTAAGTTAGTCATCTCACATATTTTAAGAACTTTTTCCAAGTTGTGTAAACAATCTTTGTATGTCTCCCCAAAAACTGAGAAGTCATCCATGAAAACTTCTAAAGTCTCCTCTACCATATCATAAAAAATGGACATCATGCATCTCTGAAAAATTGTTGAAGCATTGCACAACCGAAAGGACATTCTTCTGAAGGCAAATGTTCCATAAGGATAGGTAAATGTAGTCTTCTCCTGATCCTCTGGAGCTATAGCAATTTGGTTATAGCTTGAATACCCATTTAGGAAACAATAGTACTGTTCTCCAACAAGTCTGTCCAACATCTGATTTATGAATGAGAGTGGGAAGTGATCTTTCCTTGTGGCTTTATTGCGTTTCCTGTTATTCATACATACTCTTCATCCAGTCATTGTCCTTATAAGAATAAGTTCATACATCTCATTAGCTATCATTGTTATCCCTCCCTTATTTGGAACACACTGAACTGGGCTCACCCATAAACTGTCTAATATTAGATATATGATTCCAGCATCCAACCATTTGATGATTTCTTTTTTCCCCACTTCTTTCATAATAGGGTTTAACCTTCTCTGATGCTCCACCGAATTGCTGTGGTAATCTTCTAACATGATTTTATGCATGCATATTGATGGACTTATCCCCTTGATGTCTACCATGGTCCATCTACTTACTCTTCTGTATCTTCCAAGTAAATCTATTAGACTCTGTTCTTGACCTGCATTCAAGGTAGAGGAAATGATTACAGGGAGTGTGTTATTTTGACCAAGATAAACATATTTTAAATGTGAAGGTAACAATTTTAATTCAAGACTAGGAGATGATTCAATAGATGGTAAAGTTGTCTTTACTTCCCTGTCTGAAAGATTCAGATGCTCAATAAACTTGTTGTGCCTATCAGATTGATTTTCTTCCATCCAATCTATCTAGTTTGCTGCAACATCTTCCTCTTCTAAATCTTCAAAGGTGGTGACTTTGTTGATCTCATTACTGCAGCATTTGTCCATTCTGTTTGCTACAACAAAATCCACAACACTTAGGAAATTGCAGTCTTCTACTTCATTAGGGTTCTTAATAGCCTTTAGTACATTAAATGTGACTTGCTGGTCATTCACTCTCATAGTGAGCTTGTCTTTCTGCACATCTATCAGAGTCTTTCCAATTGCTAGGAAAAGTCTTCAAAGTATAATGGGTACCTCTCTATTAGCTTCAAAGTCTAGTACAATGAAGTCTACTGGGAAGATGAATTTGTCAACCTTCACCAGTACATCCTTAATTTTTGCTTCAGGGTATGCATGAGATCTGTTAGCTAATTACAGAGTGACTATTATTGGTCTATATTTCCCTACTCTCAGCTGCTTAAATACAGACAATGGCATTAGATTAATACTAGCTCCCAAGTCGCAAAGTGCTCTGCCACTGTACCTAGTTCCTATAGAGTAAGGTATTGTAAAACTTCTTGGATCCTTCACTTTTATAGGCATCTTACTTTAGAGCATATTTTTTGCTTTCCTATGTTAAAGCAACAGTTTCAAATTCTCCCAGCCTTCTCTTTCGTGCCAAGATGTCTTTTAAAAATTTCACATAATTAGGCATTTGCTCCAAAGCTTCTATAAAAGGTATGTTGATGTGTAATTGCTTCAGTACTTCCAAGAATTTGCTGAACTGCTTGTCTTGTTTTTTCTTCTGGAATCTCTATGGGAAAAGTGGTGGATGTCTAAACTACTGGGTAGCTTCAGGAGGTACCAAACTCTACTTGTTTGATTTGTTGTAAGTCGTGGCTACTGGTATTGCAGCTTCTTTTTTAGCATGCATTGTTTGAGTTCCTTCTGTAGTTGCTGTAGCTTGGTCCCTGTAACCAATGTCTTAATGGTTGGGTTGTTGTAACATGCTCCCATCTTGAGGTGGTTTTTATGAGGAATTAAATTCCATCCCTTTTTAATCACATCAACTGGGACATCAACATTCTTTCTAGATCTCAAATTAATTACTTTGCAGTATTCTTTGCCCTCTCTCCTAGGGTCTTGACTCTGCACAATTACTTCATTGCTTGCAATGTATTCCCTAATCAGTGCTTCCAGTGAAGTGATTGGATCCTGACTGATATGTTTTCTCCCTTGACTTTGCTAATAAAAACTAGGTGGTTGAGTGTTCCTATTTTGTCCATTTAATGCTGGAGCATTTCAATTCTGACTACTCTATGAAAAATTTGGGTGTTGCTTCCAGCCAGGGTTGTAAGTATTTAAATATAAGTTATTCTGAAGCTGTTGATTAAAATTACCCACATAGTTTACTGAAGCTGGATTTCCAGGATAATGATCAAAGTCATGTTCTTCACCACAGTATACACAAGAAAGTTTCGCAACTTGCTTCACTATTGCTAGAGCAGATGTCATGGCCTTTACTATGTTAGTCAATGAGGTTACTTGTGCTGATAAGGTTGCAATTGCATCTATGCTATATACCCCTGCTGTTCCTCTTGCCACTGGTGGCCTGATTGATGGCCACTGATAATTATTATTGGCAATTCTCTCCAGAATTTCATAAGCTTCAGTGTAAGCTTTAGATAACAAAGCTCCATTTGCTGTCAACCATTAATCTTGTACTCAAATTCAACCCATTGTAGAAAGTTTCCAATTGAATGCAACAAGGAGTATCATGATGAGGACACCTTCTGAGCAGTTCTTTGAATCTTTCCCCAGCCTCATACAGATTCTCATCTTCAAGTTAATGGAAAGAAGTAATCTTATTCTGCAATTTTATATTTTTTATCAGTGGAAAATATTTCATTAGAAATTTATCAGCCAACTCATTCCATGTAGTGATGGAATCAGATGGTAACGAGTTTAACCATGCTTTTTCTCGATCTCTTGAGGAATAAGGAAAAAGCCTCAGTCGTAAGGCATCTTGTGTTGCTCCAGCACTCTTGAAAGCATTACTCACTTCCAAAAACAACTTGAGATGGAGATGAAAATCTTCATTTGGCAATCTATTGAATTGACCAACTGTCTGCAGCATCTGAAACATCACTAGCTTCAATTCAAAGTTTACGGCTTCTACTTCAGGTCTGAATATCCTAGGGTGTACAACTTGAGGCGTTAACATAGCATAATCTCTAATAGCTTTATCTCTATCATCAGCCATGTAAATAATGTTGTTATCATCTGGCTGCCTCTGATTAGCATGTTCATTATGTTCTTTTTGAACGTTGACTGGTTGGAAGGGCCCGTAAGGTTCCAAATTTCCCACATCCTGCAAATTATTCATATTTGAAATAGTTTTTTAATTTCTTTGTTCTCTTCGCAGTCTCCTCACGTTCCTTTCAATCTTAGAATCGAATTGGAATACCATATATCCTTCTTTGCGCATGCAAGTACTGATTTGCCAATAAATAGAATGAATCAAATCAAATTGTCGCTATCAAGATTTACTTCACACTTTAAAAATAAACAATCAATCTCTGACAACGGCGCCAAAAATTTGTTAATAAATTTTATAATCAAATGTTACTAATGCTAATGTGCAAGTATACACAACAAGTAATAAAAAGATGAATATTCAAAATCATCTCCATATGGATTGATGTTACTCGAAACGCTATAGCAATCACAATATTGCAAACTAACTTTCGTTCGAAGTTAACAAATGTAAAGTGGGTTCTATCGTAATTGATGATTGTGGGAGAATAAAGTAAAACAGTACCATAATGAAATAAACTAAATTAAATGTGTCTAAGATTCAAGTGAGACTATGGCAGTTGAATGATCAAACTTTCTTTATGGGCTGACTGTTTTTCATCAAGTGAACACCAGTTCTTACGGCAAGTGCTGTAGCACTGGCTAGAATTAATCTGCATCCTCAGCTGTTGCATATTAGAACTCTCATACTCTTAAATATATTAACAATAATCAGTTGCTAATCTACTTATGATATGGCCTTATGACCCTTTAGTTTCTCCACCCTACAAGATAAGCACCTATGTCTAGTGGGTCACAAATCTTACTTCAAATATAGCCCTTATGGGATTCAAGATAACTTAATCTAGGAAACTAAAAGTAAGATCAAGTAATACTTTAATAAAATCCGATAAGACATGCCCTTTTGCTGCTCTATTTTAACTTGAACTATTAAATAGTTGGTCAACCGAAATAAACAGTTATATTAATAATAATTACGAGAGTAAAATGCTACAGCAAAGACATAACAACACATAAGAACAGTCAAGTACCCATTAGATTGTTTGTCACTCAACTACAAGCAAATTTAATTCATCTTCTGAATGAGAAAAATAAATATCAAAATATTGTTTACGAAATACATCGGTTCAATCAAAGAGTAAAGAAAAGAACAAGTAGAGAACGATGAAAATTGAATCCAAATAACTCTGCTGGATTCTTCACTGATGCAGACTTGGTTCTCTTGAATTTTAATTGTTTTCTTCTTTCCCTCTCGATTTCTCCAATGTTAATTCCTTGTCGTCGTTCTATGTGGCACACGCCCTCTTTTTATACTGCAAACTAGGCTAAAATAAAAGTCCGTGGACGTGCATGAGTTAAATCAGGAAACATGCAGATCGCAAATCTGAACCTGACCCGTGCTTAAGTTTTCTCCCTCTGTGCTCCTAGATTGCTACAGCACTAGTTGCTCTAACAGCAGCTACAACATTGCATTGTTCCCGATTATGCTTTACTTCTTTTTGCGGCCATCTCCTGTCCTCCTCTTGCTAGTCTAATGTCTCAGCATTCCTTCATGAATTAAGGATTTTTAAAAACCTACAATTATGCACTTGTTTTGAGCACAAATTACTTTGATTCAAGCAAAACTTATTAAAACTCAACTAAAATGAATGTTTATGCAAAATATAACCAAAATGTAATCAAAACACCTTATTTGCTCTCTAAGTGATCCTGATTTAAGTCTAGAATTGATGTAATAACTTTTATTTCTCAGAGTTATCAATACCTCCTAAAAAAGTTATTTTGGTAGGTCCCCACACATCACCATGAACATAATCCAGAATTCCTTTTGTACCGTGAATTCCTGAACCAAACTTTACCCTTGTTTGCTTGCCCAAAACACAATCTTCACAAAATTATAATTTGTGAGAATTTGTACATTTCAATAAGCTGTACTTCACTAGAGTCTGTTAGTCTGTAAAGTGTTTTCACCAGCAGGTCCCAAACGCATATGCCACAACTTGGTTGCTTTTGAATCTGCATTTTTTCCAGAAACTGTTGATACTGATCCAATAATTGTAATTCCTTGGAAATAGTACAAGTTATTTCTTCTTATACCCTTCATCACCACCAACGCCCCAGTTACTACCTTCAACAATCCATCTTCTAAAGTGATTGAGCCTTTTAGATTCTGAGACTCCTAATGAGATGAGATTTTATTTCAAGCTTGGTACTTAACGAACATCCGTCAAGACTTAGATTAAGCCATCATGATTCTTTAATTGGATTATACTTATTCCCATGGTTTTACAAGCATTGTCATTGCCCATAAAAACAACTCCATCGTCTAGCTTCTTGTAGCTAGAAAACTAGCCCTCACTAGGAAACATATGATAAGTACAATTCGAATCCAAAATCAACTCATTTGAATGACATATCAACGTCATGCCAACCAGACTAAAGTCTGACTACTCATCATGCTCCACTATACATGCATCAGAAAGTAGCCTTGTCCTTTTGTAACTTAGAACAATTCTTTTTCCAATACCCTTTCTCGCGACAAAAAACACACTCATGTTTAGTAGGTCTCCCTTTAGACTTGCTTCTTTTTCCAGGTTTGCGGTCTTGTAAACAACCTCTCGTTGTCAATGCTTCTACAACTATATCTCTATGATCTTTTCTGTCTTTTTTTCTGGTCTCAGAATTGTACAATGAATTGTATACAGCATCAAATGTGACACTGTCCTTCCCATGAAGCAAAGTGGTAGTGAGATGATCATATTCATTAGGAAGGGAATTCAACAAGAACAATGTCTTATCTTCATCTTTAAATTTCTCATCCAAATTTAACAAATATGCCAATATTTTATTGAATGAATTCACATGGTCATCATTGACATGCCATGTGTATATGTGAATAGATAGAGTTTCTTTTTCATATAAAGCCTATTTTCAAGGCTTTTCTTCATATACTTTTCTTCCAGTGTCTCCCACAATTTCTTTGCCGATATCTTCCTCATGACAAAGTATTTCTGATCTTTAACCAGATATAGGCAAATAAAACCACATGCATATCTATTGATCTTTATCCACTCCTTGTCATCCATCATGTCAATCTTTTCTTCAAGAGTCAACATCCAACTCTTGCTGACATAAGACATCTAACACTTCACATTCCTACATACCAAAATTATTGGTACCATCGAATTTCTGCACTTTAATCTTTACATTAGTCACAGTAGTCCTCGCCGATGACAACAATGACAATGCCTCTGCTATCCTTTTTTATTTCAAATGATCAGTTTGTTCAAAAACTATTTACACTTGAAAAACAACCTCTATGATGTTTATTTCGCGTGACTAAATGCACCAGGAAAATTCCTAGGAGAATGGAGGGGTCACAACGGTCCCACTTAAAACCCAGACTCCTTACGCTCTTATCACCTTGTTGACAGAATTTTCCTAAACATGCAAAAATACACACTACTTATGATAGAGTAACTCCCAAGTATAAATGGCCGTCTATACCATATCAATATAAAGTACCTTAAATGTGAACAATACTATATTTGTAAATAGT
This sequence comes from Citrus glauca, assembly GCA_029633175.1. Classification (NCBI taxonomy): domain Eukaryota; kingdom Viridiplantae; phylum Streptophyta; class Magnoliopsida; order Sapindales; family Rutaceae; genus Citrus; species Citrus glauca. The sequence goes on from JAQOOD010000005.1 coordinate 12,065,084, forward strand.
TCTGTATATGTGAACAATGTTGTATTCATAAACAGTGTCGTATACCCCAAGCACGAACCTTCTGCTCCGATACCAATTGTTGTTGAAGTGCTAGGTTGAGCAATTACTAATACTATGACTTCTGGAGAAATATAAATGTAGTGATAAACAAATGCAAAGAAAATAGGACATAATAATTTACTTGGTTCGGCGTAATGTCTACGTCCACGGATAAAAACTAGAAGATAATTTTACTAATAAATGGGAATTTACAAAAGTGGGGAAAACTCACAAAACCCACAACCCTAATACACCCAAATAGAACATCACTAGAACACTCAAGTGGATGCTCCCTCAAATTCTCTCAAAGAGCTCACTTGCAATTGCCCTTTACTTTTCACAAATTGGGATGCTTTACAAATGCATTCTACTCCAATATTTATAGGCAAAGCTTACAATATGAATGCATGAAAAAAGCTTTGGCCATTTTCAATTTTAATGGCTTTGGTGTGAAGTTTGGTGGAGAGATCATGCTAGCTCAACATAGGTGTCTTTGAAATTGGCATGATAGGAATTTGTCTTCTAAATTGCCTCTCCAAAGTTGAATGCATGCATGTGTATTTGAATTCCAATTTTGAATTTTTGAACACAATCAGCTTACAAGCAACAAATTAAACTGATAATTAACACCCTTATGTTTGGTTGTCAATCATAGTTAGTTTAATTTATGGTCATCGCAAAAAAGCCAGCTACTTTAAGTCTTTTATATGCCAATTCCTTTTATTAAATCAATCAATTCCAAGTTTATTAAAGTTACATATTTATTGACGTTGTGGACTAAAACGTATAGAAGTGTTAGTTAAAGGAATTGATTGATTTTCACATGCCAAAAGCGTATTTAATGACTTAAATTAAAGAAATTGATTGATTTTCACATGCCAAAAGTGTATTCAGCCAAAAAAAAACCTTCAATTTGAACAAAATTGAAAACAATAATGATACGACATGGAAGATTGTAAAGAAAATACCCTCAATCTACTTGGCAATAATATAGGACATAACGAAAAAATATGGTGGTAAAGGAAGATTGTTAATAAAGAGAAGCGGAACCTATCAAAGATTGTCACCGACAAAATAGAGAGAAGCCAAAGTCGTTGAAGGAGCTGGGGATGTTTTGAAGTGAGAGAAATAGAAAAACAGGAAAAAAAGAGAACTTTTTATTTGAATTTGTCAGCCATATGGTTTTTACACCGTTAACTTTGAGTCACTAAACTTGGTGATTTGACTAGAGCTACATCAAACGCCAACTCAGGTTGTACAAAAGAGTTTGCACAATAGTCTATGATTATATTATTATTATTGACATTCATATATCTTAATTTTCACAACATCTCTAGGTTGTACGGTAAAAAAAATTTTATGATTTGTGAGTCTTCCTCTTACATCACTCACAGGTCAATCTACACTGCAACATGTTGGGAAATGAACTCAAACAAGTAGGTACAATTAAATAGAAACAAAACTCTTTACCTCTTTATGTGATTAAATGGATGTGAACTGCAAATAAATAAGCAAAAAAATAAACCAACAAATCCAATACAATAAACCAACTACGAGAGACATATATTTTACATGTAAAACCCAAAATGGCAAAAACCACGATACTATAGTATGATATAATCTTCCACTATATTAATGAGATTATAACACAAATTCTTCTCTAGATAATACTAGAGGCTAAATACATCAAACATTACTACAATATTGGCTTATAGCAACATGCAAATTTCTATCTCTCTAACAAGTGAGTATCTCAAATAACATTCAACGAGAGGATAAAATAAAAATCAAGACTATTAGATTTGTAGAGGGGGATGCCAAGATCTTACCCTTTAAATTTGATAGAAAATAAAATTAAATTCATCTTTCAATCGTCCAATCAAATATTCAAATTCTTATTCCCAAAACAAAAAAACAATTATCATTGTCTTTTTCTCCCTCTCTTGTCTTTTTGTGATTGTGAATCTTGCTGCTACCTCCACTTGTTCTTCTTTGTATAATGTTTCTAAAACCTAATTTTAATGGAAAATTGCATCTAGCCCTTTCAAGTTTTTCCTAATTGCTTAACTACCCTTGCTTATAAAGCCTTGGGTTTGAGCCACCCAAATGAGATGGACCTAACAAATCGTCTCCTTCAGATCATATGGGAGGCACTACCAAGCCTGCTTTCTGCATATAACTTTTCAGCTTCTCCTTGGGTAATGACTTTGTTATTATATCGAACCCATTCTCCATTGTGTGAATCGTTCCAATCTGCAACTGTTTCTTCTCAAGCACGTCTCATATCCAATGAAACCTCACATTAATATGCTTAGATTTTAAATGGTATGTCGATTTTTTTTGTCAAGTGAATGGCACTCCGACTATTCACAGCACAAACATAACTATTTTGTTTCACATGCAGCTCTTGTAGGAAATTTTTCATCCATAAACTTTCTTTACAATCTTTAGTAATTGCAATATACATCGCTTTAGTAGTAGACAAAATAACACACTGATAAAGTCTGGACTACCATGAGACCGCTTTCCCAGCAAGATGAGCAAATATCCCGATAGAGATTTACTAAAATCAACATCTCCTGCCATATCTGCATATATATGCACCTGTAACATAGGTTTATTATCACCAAAATATAAACATGCCCTAGAAGTGCCTCTGAGATATATGAGAATCCATGTAACTGCTATCCAGTGTTCTTTATCAGTAACCATTACATATTTATGTGGAGGATATATAGTAGAAGGTCGTCGTACTCTAAAGGGTCTTCTCAATTCTAGCTTAATTGCTGGTGTAGGTGATTATGGAGGTGGTTGCTCAACTAGTTCTACTAAATCATTATTATTATCCTCTCCAACTTCCCCATGATCATTACGAACTATATGTGGAGAAACTGAAGTTGGAATGATAGGAATATCTAGAGATGACTAAGAATCGTCACTCTTCTCTATATCACCTATTATTTGATCTTTTAGAAACATAACATCTCTACTTCTGATTAATTTTCTTACCATTAGATCATATAATCTATACTCAAATTCTTTATGTCCATAGCTTATGAAAATACATTCCTTAGCTTTACCATCACGCTTCGATCTCTCATCTTAGGGATGTGAACATATGCTTTGTAACTAAAATACTATCAAATGTTTATAAAAAACAACTTTCTCAGTCCAAACTCTCTCAGATACATCACCATCTAATGGAGTTGAAGGATAAAAGTTAATTAAGTCAACTGAAGTATGTATAGCCTCTGTCCAGAATGATTTAGGAAATTTAAAATAAAAAAGCATACACTTGACCCTCTCTTTAATTCTTTTATTCATCCTTTCTACAACATCATTCTGCTAAGGGGTTTTTAGTACAATCTTCTTAAGTCTTATTCCATGAGATTTGCAGCACTACTTAGATGGTCCTCTATATTCACAATCATTTTCTGCCCTGACATATTTTAATTTTCTTCTTATCCCTCTCTCAACATAAGCATAGAAGAGCTTAAACGTATTAAGCACCTGGTCTTTAGATTTCAAAGCAAATATCAATGTGAATCAGATTAAAAATTTGTGACTTTCTAGATAGAAAAAGCTTTTAAAAGCTACTGTGTTTCTTTCTAGCTGAGCAATAAAGTCTTGAGGGACATACCTATAAGGCTGGGAAGAAATCCTTTTCTGGCAAGAGTTTTTAAACCTTTCTCACCAATATGTCCAAGCCTTTTATGCTACCTCTTTATGTCAAAATCTTTTACAGCCATATTTACATATTCTTTCTTGAATTTGGTTTTTATCACATACAGAGTATTTACTTTTTTCTCTTTAGCTATTACTAGGGAGCCTTGGGTGAGCTTCCATTTTTCGTCTCCAAATTAATTAGTATAACCATCATCATCAAGCTTGCCTGTAGAGATTAAATTAAGGTAAATATCTGACACATGTCTGACATCTTTAAGTAGCAACTCACGATGTGTAGTAACATGAAACCAAGAACTCAAATCAATCATCCAATCGCTGGTATGACAAGTGAGATTTACAAATCTCTAATCATAAACAATATTTATATCACTATCAATTATAGCTACAATGTTCTCTTTGTCATTTCTCTAAGCATCACCATTTTTTTTGTCTGTTCTCTTTTCCACAATGTACACTCTCTTTTAACGTGACCTATTTTTTGACAATGAAAGCACTTGATGTTTTTCCTCTAGGACTTGGATTTTCCTCTGGGATTATCATTGTTCTATGGGCAGGAATTTCTACTTTGGCTTATCCCCTGTCTTTTTTGCTTTTCTGAAATAAGTTCACCTAACTTAAAGGGAATTGCTTCAACACGTTTTCTTCTAAATTCTTCATTCCACAGCCTATTTGTAAACACATCCAAGGTTAATTTCCGACTTGGCCCTAAATTATTCATCGACACTACTACTGTCTCTTAACTGTCAGCCAAAGAACTAAGTTATAACAGCACTTGTCACTCATCATCTAAAACAATAATCATAGTAGTGCGCTCTTCCTTGTATTTCAAGTTAACAAACCTAAAGGGATGAAATGTGACATTTCGACATCTAATGCAAGGACACTCTATAATATCACCATTATTAGAGTTTTCAAGAGCAAAATCAATAAACATATTCACCCCAACTATCCAACTCTTATCCATTTTTTAAACCAAATGAGATTGTGATACAAAATATCAAAACATGCATTCAATAACATGCAGAAAACATGCACATATAACATTTTTTTAATTCATATTAACTACTATTGATCTACTTCTATCATTGTAAGTGAAATAAACTAAATAACATATCATCATTGCTCTAGACTAGTTTACATAAATTTGGTTGTCATTCAGCTTCATTCTACTTCATTGTTCAATTTTAATTCATTTCAAATTATTTTAAAGCTTCATAGCAATAATTTATTTTATGTCAAATATCAAAGCTATTGAATAAGGCTGTCGTAGCCAATAAAAATCTACGTAAAACATGCATCTACTAGCACAAATCTCATGATAAAATTCCAAACAAAATATGTGAAAAAAAAAACATATTATGAGCAAGAGTTATTGATCCCACCATAAAATGTAAACAAAATCCATCTAGTACAACAAACATTGTGTTAAGCAAAAGAAAAGGCAATAGGACTTAATCACTATTCCTGCTAGCTATAGCTTTAATGTTTTTGCTCAATTGAATATGATCTCTGCACAATTTTAAAAAACAAAAATCATAATAAAATGCTTTATTAGTGTTTATGTATACATATATGCTAATAAAATTCCAAAATATACAGTATATGGGAAAAAACTCATCACCAAAATAATTTTTTAAAGTAACTCATTCAATGTCAATAGGTTTAGAAAAAAAGAAAAAACTAAAAATGATAAAAAAAATCAATCAATAGGAAAGGTGTAAAATTTCATGATAATAATAACATCAAAGTAGGCATTCACATCTTATCCTGATATGAAACATAGATATGCACAAATAATATCATCATAATTTCACTTTTTAGAGAGCAATTTTTCCATTAAATGAAAAAAATAGTATTTGATATTAAAATTCACAACTATTGTATAAGATTATCATAGCTACAGAAATAGTAATCAAACCAACACAAATATATGCAAAGCACACATCCACCAACTAGCTAGGATGCATTCAAATATATAAAGTATCAGTTGAGAAACATAATAACAAAAGGTATTATGATTGAATCACTTTGCCTATTGCATCGTAACTACCCTTGAATAGTCTTGCTTAGCTAACACGCTCTTGTCTTTACTCTAAAGAAACAAAAAAAATCAAAACCTCAATGCGAAACTTCAATAAAAAAAAATTTAATATACATTGCTAAAGGATGCATGTTGATAACTCCATGAAATGAGAGTTATTATGACAATTCTACACTTAAATCAAGATCACTTAGAGAGTAAATGATGTGTTTTTAGTACATTTTCGTTACATTTTGCATAAACGTTCATTTTAGTTTAGTCGTAATAAGTTTTACTTGATTTATAGTAATTTATGCTCAAAACATATGCATAACTGTAGGTTTTCAGAAGCTTATAATTCATGGAAGGGATACAGATGCAGTAGGATGGCGAAAGAGAGGAAGAACATGGCCACCAAAGAAGTGACAAAATATGGAGCAGTGTCGTGCTATAGCAATTGAAGGAGAACCCATTGTTATAGCAATCCTGGAACAACGACAGAGAAAGCTTAGTGCGAGATATCTGCAGAATAGCGATCTATAGTTTCCTAATTTGACTCATGCACACCCTATGCCTTTATTTACCTTAGTTTTCAGTTATAAAAAGGGGCACACATCACATAAAACAGCGGTAAGGAATTACTATTGAAAAATCAAGGGAAAAAGAGGAAAATAGTTAGAATTCAAGGGAACCGATTCTGCATCAGAAAAGAATCCAGCAGAGTTATTTGGGTTCAATTTTTATCATTCTCCATTTGTTCTTTTCTTTACTCTTGATTGAACCGATGTATTCCATAACCAATATTTTGCTGTTTGTTTTTCTTTTTCAAAGTATGAACTAAACTTGCTTGTGGTCGAGTGGCAAACAATCTAAATGGGTTTTTTATTGTTCTTATGAGTTCCTATATAATTGCTATAACATTTTACTCTAATAGCTTTGATAATAACTGTTATTTTGGTTGACCACCCATTTAATGGTTTAAGTTAAGATAGAGCCGCAAAAGAGCTTGTCTTAGTGGATATTATTAGAGTAATACTTGATCTTAATTTGATTTTCCTGGATTAAGGTTATCTTGAATCCTATAAGGGTTATACTTTAGAGTTAAGATTCGTGAAGAACTAGATATAGGTATTTACCCTATAGGGTAGAGAGAGAAGACGCTTATAATGCCATACTTTAAGTAGAATAGTAACTGGTCATTGTTAAGATATTTAAAGGTATGAGAGATCCAACATGCTACAGTTGAGGATGCAAAATAAATTATGCCCAGTGCTATAGGAATTGTTGTAGCAACTGGTGCTAAGTTAATAAAAAGCAATCAACTCATAAAGAGTTTAATCATTCAACTACTTCATTCTCATTTGATTCTTCTACGTAATTTATTTAATTTACTTCATTACTACGTTTCTTTATTTTATTTCTTTACAATTGTTAAGTTCGGTAGTAATCAACTTTAAATTTGTTCATCTTGAAATAGAGTCAGATTGTACTACTGTGATTGTTGTGGCATTTCTAGTAACATCAATCCTTGTGGAGATTATCTTGAATATTCATCACTTTTTTGCTTGTTGTGTACACTTGCACAGTAGCATCAATAGCAATTGAGTAAGAAATTAACCAACACGTTTTTGGTGCCGTTGCCGGGGATTGATTGTTATTTTTAAAGTGTGAAGTAAATCTTGATAGTGCAAATTTAATCTGATTTGTTTTATCTATTAACAGATCAACACTTGAATGTGAAAAGACAAATCTATTGTATTCCAATTTGATCCTAAGATTGAAAGGACTGTAAGGAGACTGCGAAGAGAGCAAAGGAATTCAAAAACTGTTTCAGACACGGATAATCTGCAGGATGTGGGAACTTTGGACCCTCATGGGCCATTGCAACCTGTCAACATTCAAGAGGAGCAGAATGAGCATGTTAATTAGAGACAGCAAGGCAACAATAATATCATTTACATAGCAAAAGACAGAGATAAGGCTATCAGAGATTATGTTGTGTTAACTCTTCAAGTTGTACATCCTGGAATAGTCAAACCTAAAGTGGAAGCTGCAAACTTTGAATTGAAACCAGTGATGTTTCAAATGCTGCAAATAATAGGTCAATTTAATAGACTACCAACTGAAGATCCTCATCTCCATCTTAAGTTGTTTTTAGAAGTGAGTGACGCTTTTAAAATTGCTAGAGCAACACAAGATGCTTTAAGACTAAGGCTTTTCTCTTACTCCTTAAGAGATCGAGTAAGAGCATAGTTGAATTCCTTACAATCTGATTCCATCACTCCATGGAATGAATTGGCTGATAAATTTTTAATGAAATATTTTCCACCAACCAAGAATGCAAAATTGAGGAATGAGATCACTTCAATTGGAAACCTTTTACAATGGGCTGAATCCAAGTATGAAATTGATGGTTGATGCGTCAGCAAATTGAGCCTTATTATCTAAATCATACACTGAAGCTTATGAGATTCTAGAGAGAATTGCTAACAATAATTATCAGTGGCCACCAACTAGACAGCCAGCAGCAAGAGGAATAGCAGGGGTACATAATATAGATGCAATTACAGTATTATCAGCACAAGTAACCTCATTGACTAATATAGTGAAAGCCATGATGTCTGCTTCAGCAGCAGTAAAGCAAATTGTTGAGCTGACTTGCGTGTACTGTGGTAAAGAACATGAATTTGATAACTATCCTAGAAATCCAGCATCAGTCAACTATGTAGGTAATTTAAACCAACAACCTCAAAACAACCCGTACTCAAATACTTACAACCCTGGATGGAAGCAACGCCCAAATTTCTCATGGATTAATCAGAATCAAAATGTTCCAACTTTGAGGGGATAAAACAGAAATAGTCAACCACCTGGTTTTCATTAGCAGAATCAAGGGTAAAAACACACTAGCCATAATCCTCTCACTTCATTAAAAACACTGATTAAGGAATACATTGCGAAGAATGAAGCAATTATGTAAAGTCAATCAGTATCTCTAAGAAACTTGAAAAAAAAATTGGTTAGCTTACCACATCATTGAGTAGCAGATCTCAGGAAATCTTGCCTAAAAACACTGAAGATCTAAGAAGAGAAGGAAATGAACATTACAAAGTAATCAACTTAAGATCTGGAAAGAATATTAATACCCATGTGGAAGTGACTAAAAAATTGGTGGAATTTAAGCCCTCACAAGAACCAGTTCAAGATGACAGCATGTTATAGCAACCCAGCCATCAAGATACTGGTATTAGTAGTCAAGCTGCAGCAACTATGGAAGAGAATCAACCAATAAATGATGACAACGAATTTGCAATACTAGTGGCAACATCTTACAATAAACCAAATAAGTAGAGATTGGTACCTTCTGAAGCTACCCAGCAATTTAGACATCCACTTCATTTCCCACAAAGATTCCAGAACTAAAAACAAGACAAGCAGTTTAGTAAATTCTTAGAAGTGCTGAAGCAATTACACATCAACAACCCTTTTGTGGAAGCATTGGAGCAAATACCTATTATATGAAATTTCTAAAAGACATCGTGGCAAGAAAGAGAAGGTTGGGAGAATTTAAAACCGTTGCTTTAACACAGGAAAGAAGTCACATGCTCCAAAGTAAGATTCTTAAAAAATTGAAGGATCTAGGAAGCTTCACAATATCATATTCCATTGGAACTAGGTACAATGGCAAAACACTCTGTGATTTAGGATCCAATATTAATTTGATGTCATTATCTATATTTAAGCAGTTAGAAGTAAGAGAATGCAGGCCAAAAACAGTCAATCTGCAGTTAACTGACAGATCCCATGCATTTCCTGAAGGAAAAATTGAGGATGTACTGGTGAAAGTTGACAAATTCATTTTTCCAGTGGACTTCATTGTATTAGACTTTGAGGATGATAAAGAGGCACCCATTATACTTGGAAGACCTTTCCAACTCTGATAGATGTGCAAATATAAGAGCTAATAATGAGGGTGAATGATCAACAAGTCATATTCAATGTACTAAAGGCTATGAAGAACCCTGATGAGGTAGAAGATTGTAATTTCCTGAGTGTTATGGACTTTGTTGTAGCAGACAGAATCAACAGATGCTGCAGTAAAGAGATCAACAAAGTTGCCACCTTTGAGAGCTTTGAAGAAGAAGATGTTGCTGCAAATTAGATAGATTGGATGAAAGCAAAGCAATATAACATACATAATAGATTTGTTGAACATCTGAATCTTTTAGACAGGGAAGTAAAAATAACTTTACCATCTATTGAATCACTTCACATTCTTGAATTAAAATTGTTGCCCTCACATTTGAAATATACTTATCTTGATCAAAATAACACACTCCCTGTAATAATTTCATCTACTTTGGATGTAGGTCAAGAACAGAGTCTGGTAAATGTGCTTGGGAAATACAGAAAAGCAATTGGATAGATTATGGCAAACATTAAAAAGATCAGCCCATCTATATACATGTATGAAATTCTATTAAAAGACTACTACAGCAATTAAGTGGAGCAACAAAGAAGACTAAGCCCTATTATGAAGGAATTTGTAAAGAAAGAAATCATCAAATGGTTGAATGCTGAAATCATATACCCAATATCAGACAATTCATGGGTAATCCCAGTTCAATATGTACAAAAAAAATGAAGAATAACAGTAATGGAAAATGAGAAGAATGAACTTATTCCAACAAGAACAGTAACTGAATGGAGGGTATGTATAAATTACATGAAGCTCAACAAAGCCACTAAGAAGGATCACTTCCCACTTCTATTCATAGATCAAATGCTGGACAGACTTGCTAGAAAACAATATTATTGCTTCCTAGATAGGTATTCAGGCTGCAACCAAATTGCTATAACTCCAGAGGACTAGGAAAAGACTACATTTATTGGTCCTTATGGAACTTTTGACTTTAGAAGGATGCCCTTTGGGTTACGTAATGCTCCAACAACTTTTTCAGAGATGTATGATGTCTATTTTTTTCAGATATGGTGGAGCAAACATTGGAAGTCTTTATAGATAATTCTCAGTCTTTGGAGAGACATACACTGATTGTTTGCACGACTTGGAAGAAGTTCTAAAAAGATATGAGATAACTAACTTAGTACTTAATTGGGAAAAATATCATTTCATGGCGTAAAAAGGCATAGTATTCGGTCATAAGGTGTCCAAGAAGGGCATAAAGGTAGATAAAGTAAAGATAGAAATGATAGATAAATTGTCACCTCCCACTTCAATCAAGGGGATTAGAAGTTTTTTGGGTCATGCTGGATTTTACAGAAGATTCATAAAAGATTTTTCCAAGGTAGCTAAACCATTATGCTCATTGCTAGAACATGACAAACCTTTTTCCTTTTGATAAAGATTGCCTTCAAGCCTTTGGAGAATTAAAGAAAGCTTTGATCACTGCACCAGTGGTTATATCACCAGATTGGCCTCTACCATTTGAACTGATGTATGATGGCAGTGACCATTTTATTGGGCTAGAGGAAGGATAAGATTTTCCACTCTATATACTATGCCAGGAAAACTCTTACTCAAACTCAGATTAATTACACCACTACAGAGAAAGAGTTGCTAGCAGTAATATTTGTTTTTTATAAATTTAGAGCTTATTTGGTGAGTACACAGACCATGCAACCATCAAGTACCTAATCTTAAATAATGATGTTAAAGCAAGATTAATAAGATGGATCTTATTGCTTCAGGAGTTTAATCTAGCAATTAAATATAGAAAAGGGCCTGAGAATTAAGTAGCAGACCATTTGTCGAGGCTAGAAGCAGATACAAGCACATTGACGAAAAAGGATATCACTGAAACTTTTCCTGATGAACCACTGTTAGTAGTACAACAAGCACAGATGCTGCAGCAATCAGGACCTCTATGGTATGCAGATTTTGCCAACTACTTAGTAAGTGGATTGCTACCACCTGAGTTGAATTTTCAGTAGAAAAATAAATTTCTTCATGATGTTAGAAGCTACCAGTGGGATGACTCGTATTTATATAAGTTATGCTCAGATCAAGTAATACGAAAATGTGCTTCAGAGGAAGAAATTCCTCACATACTGGAATCCTGCCATATTGCAGCATATAGAGGATATTTTAGTGGTCACAAAGCAGCTACTAAGGTTCTGCAATCAAGTTATTACTGGCCTTATACTTTTTAAGATGCTTATGAATTTATTAAATGTTGTGACATGTGTCAAAGGACAGGAAACATAACTCAAAGACATGAAATGCCATTGACAAACATTCTAGAAGTGGAGGGTTTTGATGTATGGGGAATTCATTTCCTGGATCCTTGTCCACCATCCTTTGGGAACATATATATCCTGGTTGCTGTGGATTATGTCTCCAAATGGGTAGAAGCTACAGCATTATCTACCAACAATGCTACAGCAGTAATGGATTTTCTTTAGAAAAAATATTTTTTCTAGGTTTAGCACTCCAAGAGCAATTATTAGTGATGAGGGTACTCATTTTTGTAATAAAGTATTTGCTGCAGCTATGGTAAAATATGGAGTCAAGCATAAAGTAGCAACAACATATCACCCACAATCCAATGACCAGGCAGAAGTATCTAATAGAGAGATTAAAAAAATCTTAGAAAAAGTGGTGAACTCATCAAGGAATAACTGGCCCCTATGCTTACATGACTCCCTATGGGCTTACAGAACAGCATACTAAACACCACATATGGGCCCAAGATGCTAATGTGATAAGTGCCTCTAGAGTTGCAAGATTTCCTAGTAGGAAAATAAAATCATCAGCATGATTTAGCATTTCAGTTATTCTCTCTTACATACTTGAGACGACTAACTCTTCTCTAGTCGGTGAGTCAGAACAATTGCCCAAAGGTTTTAAGGCTCTTGGAATGATGCCTAACACTCATCTTCCTCCGACAAAAGCAACTTCTGAGAACAATTTTTGTAACCCTCGATTACCTCCTATATACACCAAGTGTAATTTTCTCTCTGCTATGCTTCGACCAAGATTTATGGCTGCCTTAACGAACTCTTTATGTTTGTTGTAGTTAAATCCAGAAAGCACACAAATATTCTTGAATCGTTTATTGAGAGTAGCTGCCATTGGGATACTTTTCAAAAATAATTTGTGAGTGCTTAACAAAAAATCATATTTAAGGATCTTGGTGACAGTTGTTGACAATGGGTCACAGCTGTTTATGAGGTAGTATGTCTATGTCAATTAATGCGTAAAATACATGGCTCGAGAGTCAACAAGAAAACAGTAAAATGGAGAAAACAAACAATGATAAAATAAAATTATTAAAGACAATAATGCAAATGATAAACCAACAATGAAATAAAACAATAGTGAAGTAAAAGGATATTTACAAGTACTTGTGACTGTGGCTCACATCTTCCTCTGGTTTTACGTCCAAAAATGGTTTGAACGCCCTCTATGAATCGAGGATAGGTTTCCCATCTAATTTTCTTATAAACTGGCAAATAGGGTTGTTTATAGTCAGATTCACGAGATTGTATTGTGCACGTTCTTTCTGGAATAACGGTCATAACTGGGGAATTGCTCCTTATACATATCTACTGGGATGCATTTCAAGAGAGAAAAGGATATCATCCAATTACCCCTTATTCAAGACATCCCTAATAAATTGAATCTTATCTTCCCTGTTATTAGACATCATTCCTAAAGAACATGGTTTTTTATCTCATCTCATTCTGGCACACTTATGATAAGCAACATAAAGTCTTCGAGCTCTTCATTTTCTTGCATAATTTCCTTTACCACAACCAGACATATATGTATTAAATTCTAGAGACAACTCACCTGCCAATCTTACTTTGGCCTCGATTAACCAGCGGATGTCAACATGTATGTTATTCCCCATAAGCAATCACATGCGTTCGGACCGAGATTTACAAATTGTAAGGAGCGCATTCTGAGGAAGTGAAGGGAATCGATTGTGAAGTTTTTCTAAAATCTCATTTATGTCCATACTTTTGTCTTAAAAGATTATAAGAAACTAAAGTAACCGACTTAATTGTCACGAAATACTGTTATTCGCCACTTAACCGGGGTAACAAACTAAAACACATAAATGGAGTAACAAACTAAAACACACAAAGAAAATTACAATCGTCCTCTTATTGAATTTATCTCAAGCTACAACTGGATGCCGAAGATACCTCCCTCACTGTCTCTAAGTTATCTTTCTAAAGCCTTAACATGGGATACTAACTAGGGTGGTTGTAGATCTCAAATATAATATGTTTTACAAAATAAAAACTGGATTATGAGATGAGATTTTACACGTTGAAGTTGTCTAAGAAGGTCTAAGAGGATCTGTTTAGCTGAGGCACTCATGATTAACAATGATAAAAGAAAATTAATGGTTAAAAAAATACATTTATGTTAAAATAATTTTAATTAGCAAAAGAATAGTAAAAAGAAAGAAAAGAAAAAAATAAATCACTGAAAAGGAAGAAAAATCTCAATTCACATCTGGTGGGTCACTTAAATTTATTTCGACTTCCTCTCCATATAGTTAGTACTCTAGATATGGCTTTAATCTTTGACCATTAACTTTAAAAGTGACACCGTTCTTTGGGTCCTTAATTTTAATTACTCCATGTGGAAAAACAATGTGAATAATAAAGGGGCCAAACCATCAAGAGCGTAAATTACCTGGGAATAAATGCAAGCGAGAATTGAATAACAGCACTTTCTGATCTAGAGTGAAAGATTTTCGCATAATTTGCTTGTTATGAAAGACTTCCATTTGATGCTTGTAAATCTTAGCATCATATGCATCATTGTGAATTTCTTTAAGTTCTGCCAGTTGTAATCATCTTTCTAAGCTAGCTTGTTGTATGTCAAAGTTGAATTTCTTAATGGCACAGTAAGCACAATGCTTGAGTTCCACAAGTAGGTGGCAAACTTTTTCATACATTACCCTGTAAGGTGACATCCCAATCGAGGCTTTGAAAGCCGTTCTATATTCCCATAATGCATCGTTAAGCCTTAATGACTAATCTTTTCTATCTGGCCTCGCCGTCTTTTCTAATATGTGTTTTATTTCTCAATTGGAGATCTTAACTTGGCCACTGGTTTACAGATGATATAGGGTCGGCCACTTTGTGAGTGATGGAATACTTTGCCAAAAGTGTTTTGAATGATTTGTTATAAAAGTGGGCACCACCATCACTGATTATTGCTCGAGGAAATCCAAAGCATGAAACAATATTGCTTTTCAAAAATCCTATCACCACCTTGTGATCACTGGTTCTACATGGAATAACTTCTACTTATTTCAATATGTAGTTAACAGCAACCAATATGTATTGATAGCCAAAAGAAAGGTGGAAAAGTCCCATGAAGTCGATACCCCTTACATAAAAAATTTCAACCACTAAAATTGGATTTAGTTACATCATATTCCTTCGTGTAATGCTCCCCATTTGTTGACACCTATCACATGAAGAGCAAAATGTGTAAATATCTCGAAATACAGTTGGCCAATAGAAACCAAGAGCAAAATGTATAAGTATCTCGAAATACTGTTGGCTGATAGAAACCACATTGTAAAACTTTAGTAGCTATCTTCTTAGCGCTGAAATGACCTCCACAAGCTTGTTCATGGCAAAATGAAAGGATATTTTAAAATTCATTTTCTGGGACACATCATCTAAAAATTTAATCTGCACAAATACTTAAGCAGATAAGGGTCACCTAAAAGAAATTCTGTATTTCCACAAAAATTTGGCCTTGTCTTGCTTAGTCCATGGTCTGGAAGTTAACTTGTAACAAGATAATTAACGATATCAGCATACCATGGTAATACTTCTACACTTATCAATTGTTCATCTGGAAATGACTCATTCAATGTTAATGGTTCTGTAATTATGTCAAAATTGAGACGAGAGAGATGGTCAGCCACAACATTTTCTATACCTTTCTTATCTTTAAATTCCAAGTTGAATTTTTATAAAAGTAACACTCAACGAATTAGTCTAGCTTTTGCATCTTCTTTGAGAGAAGATATTTAAGAGCAACATGATCTTAAAATATAATTATTTTACAGCCAATGAGATAAGATTAAAATTTCTCTAATGCAAACACTGCTACTAGCATTCCTTTTTCAATGGTTGCATAGTTCAACCGTGCATCATTCAATGCCATACTAGCATAGTAAATAACATGGGAAATTCAATTAACTCTTTATCATAATACTGCTCTTACTGCATAATCAGATGCATCATACATAAACTCGAATGGTAAGTTCCAGTTTAGAGGCTGAATGATAGGCGATGATGTCAACAAGTACTTTAGTTTTTCAAATGCCACAAGAGATGAATCATCAAAGATAAAAGATACATCCTTAGCAAGTAGATTGCATAAGGGTTTAGAAACTTTGCTAAAATCTTTAATGAAACGTTTATAAAAACCAGCATGATGAAGGAAATATCTTACTTCTCTGACTGTTTTAGGTGGAGGAAGATTGGAAATGAGATCCACCTTGACTTTATCAACCTCAATACCTTTGCTCAAAATGATATGACCGAGAACAATATATTGTTTTACCATAAAATGACATTTCTCTTAATTTAAGATCAAGTTTTTCTCTATCCATCTCTACATAACTAGTGTTAAATGATGTAATCATTGATTAAATGAGTTATCAAAAATGAAAAAAGTCATCTATAAAGACTTCAAGGAATTGTTCAACCATATCAGAAAAAATGTTTAACATGTATCGTTGAAATATAGCAGGTGCATTACATAATCCAAATGGCATCCTCCTATATGCAAAAGTGCCAAAAGGGCAAGTGAAAGTGGTCTTCTCTTGATCTTTTGGTGTTATGAGAGTCTGATTATATCCTGAGTAGCCATCTAGAAAGTAATAAAATTCATGGTCTGCTAATTTATCAAGCATTTAATCGACAAATGGTAAAAGAAAATGGTCTTTACGTGTGACAGGATTTAACTTTTTATAATCAATGCATACATTTCATCTTGTAGTCACTCTAGTGGGTATTAATTCATTATCAGCATTAGTAACTACTGTGACTCATGACTTTTTAGGGACAATTTGCACAGGACTGACCCATGAATTATCATAAATGGGGTAAATGATACATGCGTCTAATAGTTTAAGGACTTCTGTTCTAACAATTTTTTTCATGTTATGATTTAGCCAACGTTGCATTTCCTTAGTAGGTTTAGCATTTTCTGTTAGTAATATGCCCTAAAGGCCAATCGAATGGTGATTTGATTGTTTAGGGAATGATTGTATTTAAATAGCATTTTGATATTTATAAAATGGCAAAGTTATCAATATTCATATATTAATTTAATGAATATAGTCCAAGAAGTAAAATAGTTAAGGAACACATTCTCGAGTATGTCGAGAATATGAAACGTGTATCATTTGTACTATACTTCTAAAATAGTTCCTAGTGGTGGATTTATGATTGGACATTATAAATTCCTATAAACACTAGTATGTGTTATGACTCCTTATGGTATGTGATACTAAGATGGATGGTGAGTTTTATATCATTGACATGAGATGTCAAGTCAAACACATAGGTACTTGTTAAGAGAACGAGTTTACTGAACTTGACCGAATATAGTAAGCCATATGGTCGTGAGTGTTAATGGCTTATTATACATTGTAACAGACACTATGTTTAGTAATGGTCTTTAGACCTGAGGCATAACAGATGTCTTATACATTGACATCTCTGATATGTGAATGCATAACGATTGATTCCTAATCACGGAAGAGATCTAGCAATAGCTGTCATGGTTGGCTATGTATGAAGACAGGTTGATGGCCAAAATGGAATTCATCACTTTGTAATATACAAAAAGGATATCCCTATGAGATAATATGAATGGGCATGAGAAATCCTTGGCCAAGGTGAAATATATTTGAAGGAGTTCAAATTATATTATCATGCCAAGTTCATTTATATTTATTTTGAGATAAAGCACAACTGCTTAACATAATAAACCATAAGCTGTGCTTTTCTCTGGACATGGATGATGAAGAAACCAAGACATAGAGATACAATGGAATAGGTTCTATAGATCCAACAATTCTTGTTATTTGGATAGTCGTGATATCCTGCTAGGTGTCACTCATGACTTGTAGAAACCTTATGATCAATATTGGTAAAGCGTATTACCAATGCATCTTAAGGTCATTAGAAAGGTTCTAATTGATGAATAAAGAGTTTAGCATCATTTAATGAATAAAGAGTTGTCATTAAAATAGTTCTACTACCTTATAACTAAGAACCTAAAAGGTCACACACAATATAGAAATGAAAAAGGAGTTACTAGAAAATGAGAAGTTAGATTTCCTAATTTTAGGAAAATCAATATTTATATTATAATTCATTGAGAATGAATATAAATATAAATATATCTTAAATATGATTTAAGATAGAAATTTAGATGTTCCATAAATAGTTTAAGGTACAAAATAAATTTCATAAATCCTCAATTAAACATTATGGAATGTCGAGCACGTAAAATGACCATTTTGGACATGTTCGGGTTCATATATGATTATGGACTTCTAGACCAATTTTGGGTTTAGAATTATGGGCTTTTATTGGATCCAATATGGATTAAGAGAAAGCATTAGAACATGTCACAAGAGAAGCCCACATTTAACCATTTGATGTGATCAAAATGGGGTTAAATGATTAATTCCGAAATTAATTAATATTAGCTATTTATTTATTTAGTTAAATAGTTTATTGAAGTGATGAGATCAATTTCAATAAATAATGGCTAAGTGGGTGGGTCTAGTACATGATAATGTTTGGTGCCATTATTAAAGATAATGGTGGCTTTATTTGGTGGAAGGAATTAACATGAGCTAGCATTCATGTTCCTTCATTATCTCTCTCATTTCTTAATGAAATTTCGAGATTCCAAATCGTCTGAACTCCTAGAACATTTCTAAGTATGGACTGATTAGAGGCATCACAATTGGGGTGCTTAAAGGATCTCAGATCGTGGCAAAACAGAAGCTGTTCGTGCAGAGCTATTTTTCTGGACAGTGTTCGGAGCTTGCTGTTTTCAGTCGTTTTCTCCTACTTCACGAAGTCATTTCTGAAACTACAAGTGAGGTAATTAAACTTCAATCTTTCCTGTTGATTTTCGTTTTTGAATGAAGTCGATCCGAGGTTTCTAGAGCTTCCGCCATCTGTTTTAATTTTACTGCGCAATAGTTGCGTTGTTAGGAACCTCATGGACAAATGTTGTCCTCCATTTTCATCAAGGTGAATGTAATGCATGTAGTCTACAGGGTTTATGTTAGTAATATGCCCTAAAGGCCAATCGAACGGTGATTTGATTGTTTAGGGAATAATTGTATTTGAATAGCATTTTGATATTTATAAAATGGCAAAGTTATCAATATTCATATATTAATTTAATGAATATAGTCCAAGAAGTAAAATAGTTAAGGAACACATTCTCGAGTATGTCGAGAATATGAAACGTGTATCCTTTGTACTATACTTCTAAATAGTTCCTAGTGGTGGATTTATGATTGGACATTATAAATTCCTATAAACACTAGTATGTGTTATGACTCCTTATGGTATGTGATACTAAAATGGATGGTGAGTTTCATATCATTGACATGAGATGTCAAGTCAAACACATAGGTACTTGTTAAAAGAACAAGTTTACTGAACTTGACCGAATATAGTAAGCCATATGGTCTTGAGTGTTAATGGCTTATTATACATTGTTACAGACACTATGTTTAGTAATGGTCTTTAGACCTGAGGCATAACAGATGTCTTATACATAGACATCTCTGATATGTGAATGCATAACGATTGATTCCTAATCACGGAAGAGATCTAGCAATAGCTGTCATGGTTGGCTATGTATGAAGACAAGTTGATGGCCAATATGGAATTCATCACTTTGTAATATACAAAAGGATGTCCCTATGAGATAATATGAATTGGCATGAGAAATCCTTGGCCAAGGTGAAATATATTTGAAGGAGTTCAAATTATATTAACATGTCAAGTTCATTTATATTTATTTTGAGATAAAGCACAACTGCTTAACATAATAAACCATAAGCTGTGTTTTTCTCTGGACATGGATGATGAAGAGACCAAGACATAGAGATACAATGGAATAGGTTCTATAGATCCAACAATTCTTGTTATTTGGATAGTCGTGATATACTGCTAGGTGTCACTCATGACTTGTAGAAACCTTATGATCAATATTGGTAAAGCGTATTACCAATGCATCTTAAGGTCGTTAGAAAGGTTCTAATTGATGACTAAAGAGTTTAGCATCATTTAATGAATAAAGAGTTATCATTAAAATAGTTCTACTACCTTATAACTAAGAACCTAAAAGGTCACACACAATATAGAAATGAAAAAGGAGTTACTAGAAAATGAGAAGTTAGATTTCCTAATTTTAGGAAAATCAATATTTATATTATAATTCATTGAGAATGAATATAAATATAAATATATCTTAAATATGATTTAAGATAGAAATTTAGATGTTCCATAAATAGTTTAAGGAACAAAATAAATTTCATAAATCCTCAATTAAACATTATGGAATGTCGAGCACGTAAAATGACCGTTTCGGACATGTTCGGGTTCATATATGATTATGGACTTCTAGACCAATTTTGGGTTTAGAATTATGGGGTTTTATTGGATCCAATATGGATTAAGAGAAAGCATTGCAACATGTCACAAGAGAAGCCCACATTTAACCATTTGATGTGATCAAAATGGGGTTAAATAATTAATTCCGAAATTAATTAATTTAGCTATTTATTTATTTGGTTAAATAAATTTATTAAAGTGATGGGATCACTTTCAATAAATAATGGCTAAGTGGGTGGGTCTAGCTCATGATAATGTTTGGTGCCATTATTAGAGATAATGGTGGTTTAGTTGGTGGGAGGAATCAAATGAGCTAGCACTCATGTTTCTTCATTATCTCTCTCATTTCTTAATGAAATTTCGAGATTCCAAATCCTCTGAACTCCTAGAACATTTCTAAGTGTGGACTGATTAGAGGCATCACAATTGGGGTGCTTAAAGGATCTCAGATCGTGGCAAAACAGAAGCTGTTCGTGCAGAGCTGTTTTTCTGGACAGTGTTCGGAGCTTGCTGTTTTCAGTCGTTTTCTCCCACTTCACGAGGTCGTTTTTGAAACTGCAAGTGAGGTAACTAAACTTCAATCTTTCCTCTTGATTTTCGTTTTTGAATGAAGTCGATCCGAGGTTTCTAGAGCTTCCGCCATCTGTTTTAATTTTACTGCGCAATAGTTGCGTTATTAGGAACCTCATGGACCAATGTTGTCCTTCAAGTGGTATCAGAGCCATCTTCATTCAATTTCGAATTTTTGAAGCATGATTTATGTTATTTCCATTTATAATAGCATGAAGGATGATCATGGAAAGACCTAGATATATTTATGTCATGTGATGATTGAATATATGCATGATTGAATGAGCTATTGATTCATTTGTTGATTTGGCCGATTTCTAAAGGCTTAAATGGTTGTAATATTTTTAAATAGGGACTTGCATGTTCCTCCTTCTATTAAGATCTGATTGTATCCCATTACCCCAGAGATTTGTACCCCAATTCTTCT
The DNA here is from genome assembly GCA_029633175.1 of Citrus glauca. Lineage (NCBI taxonomy): Eukaryota > Viridiplantae > Streptophyta > Magnoliopsida > Sapindales > Rutaceae > Citrus > Citrus glauca. The sequence continues at coordinate 12,086,488 of JAQOOD010000005.1, forward strand.
AAATATGTAATTACTACAAAGTGAGATGATTGCCAAAAGAAGGATGGCGTATTTATGGTGCGTTGGAGGATTGGAGCAAGAAGACTTCATGGATTGTTGCAGCACTTTCAATGTAATTTTGGCCTCTCAAATAGAAATCAATATTTGTAATAATTTGAGGCATAAGATGTCTCATAGTCATTATTGTTTGCTTGATACCTAGGTGGACCTTAAAACCAATTTTGGCTCAAATTGGTTTTATTAGAAAATTCCATGATCATCCTTAGTTGGTTTGTCTATAATATGCATGAGATGTATATTAGGGTGCTTAGAAATATTTGAATATTGTAAATGGAATAACATGCTAAAAAGTGAGACCATAATAATGCCCAAATACTCCCTTATTAAATAAACATAATTATTGTTAAGTTGTAATGATGGATATTGGGAATATTCATCATGGCCTACTAATACCAATGGAATATTTAAAATATTTTATGCTTGGGCTAGTCGACATGGATACATGGGCTACTCATTCATTAAAATGTTGAAAATAAACCATATATCATAAGATGATGCATAATTCATACATTAAGCTACCAAGAACTGTTAGGTGAGGTTAGTAAGATGTTTTGAAAATGTGCAAGGGTATTAGGGTAAACTTAACTAAATCATTTATACCAAGAACTGTTAGGTGAGGTATTAATGATTTAGAGGCCGAAGGATAATCGGTACATGCATGAGATGCATTTGGTAAAGAGTTACCTACTCATTATAATAAGTAAGCCAAGAACTGTTAGGTGAGGTAAACTTATGCTAATGAGAATCCGATTCCTACTAGAAACTTTTACCAATGAGAGTTTCCGTTTCTTACATATGGGAGTGTAATGAAATGATAAAATAGTGGGAGGTACTATTTGATTTAAAGACCAAAATCAAATAGATTATAATAAAATGCTAATAATTTAATTTAATATTTTCTGCAGAAATATTTAATAATGAATAATCCGCTAGCACGAATTCTGGAAAACTACCGTTTGACGGGACCCAATTACGTTGATTGGTTAAGGAATTTAAGAATTGTTCTTAATTATGAGAAAATTAGTTATGTTCTTGATACACCTAAGCCAAATGAAATTCCTGAGGGAGCAAGTGAGGAAGAACGTGTCACTTATCAGAAGTGGCAAGATGATGACCTCACTGCTAAAAGCTATATATTGGCATCGATGTCCAATGAGCTACAAAGGCAACATGAAAATATGCCTGATGCAAGTTCCATGATACTTCATCTACAAGAGTTGTATGGTGAACAAAGCAGAACAGTTAGATATGAGATATCTAAGAAACTGTTCAGAATGAGAATGACTGAAGGATCGGTCAATGAGCTTGTACTCAAAATGATTGACTACATAGAGCAGCTAGAAGCTCATAATTTCTCAATGGATGGGGAATTAGCTATCGATCTTATCCTACAATCTTTGCCAGACTCATTCTCTCAATTTATCATGAATTTTAACATGAATAAAATTGAGTGCAGTCTTGCTGAACTGCTAAAGATGCTTAATACTACCGAAACTTGCATAAAGAAGCCAAAAGATGTTATGGCTATAGAAGGACCCTCAACTAAAAAGGGTAAAAAGAAAAAGTTTCAACCCAAGGCTAAAGGTGGGATTAAGAAGGGGAAAGCTAATAAGCCCAATGACAAGGGAAAATGTTTCCATTGCGGTAAGGATGGGCATTGGAAGAGGAATTGCAAAGTTTACCTCAACAGCTTGAAAGTCAAGCCTAAAGAGAATCCTTGTGAAGGTATGCTCATTATTGAAACTAATATTTCAATTATTCAATCTACTTCTTGGATTTTAGATTCTGCTGCAACCGCACATATTTGTATGTCAATGCAGGATCTGAAAGGAAGTAGAAGACTTAAACAAGGAGAAATGTCTCTTAGAGTGGGAAATGGAGCAATGGTTGCTGCCTCAGCTATAGGGACATTTTTCTTAAAAATGACATCTGGGCATGTTATAAGTTTGAATGATTGTTTATTTGTTCCTTCTGCTGTAAAGAACATAGTTTCAATTTCATGTTTATGCAAAGACAATTATGAATTTTATTTTAGAAATAAAATTTGTAATATTTATTATGAGAATAAATATGTTGCACATGGTACTTTAGATAATGATCTTTATGTACTAAACATGAAAGAAAATAATGAGCATGTTGTGAATGTAAATACCATAACACATAAACGTGAAAGAGAAGAAATAAGCCCCAAATATAAGTGGCATTTAAGGCTAGGTCATATTGGAGAAGATAGAGTCACAAAATTGGCTAAAGATGGACTAATCGGTCCATTTGGTTTAGAACCTTATCCAACTTGTGAATCGTGTCTTCAAGAAAAAATGACCAGGGCACCCTTCGTTGGACGAAGTACAAGAGCCACTGATTTACTTGAACTTATACATACTGATGTATGTGGGCCATTTAATGAAATGGCAAGGGGTGGATATTACTACTTCATAAATTTTATCGACGATCACTCAAGGTATTGTTCAGTATACTTAATGAAGTATAAATCTGAAGCCTTTGAAAAGTTCAAAGAATACCGAAATGAAGTAGAGAAACAGACTGGAAAATTTATTAAAACCCTACGATCAGATCGAGGTGGTGAATATCTCAGTGGAGAATTCCAGTCTTACCTTAAAGAAAATGGTATTGTTTCACAATGGACACCTCCAGGTACACTAGAGCTTAATGGAGTATCTGAGAGGAGAAATCGCACACTGTTAGACATGGTGCGATCAAAGGTGAGTTATACAGACTTACCAATTTCTCTTTGGGGATATGCTCTCCTTACTACAACGTATGTACTAAACAGAGTACCTTCCAAATCTGTACCTAAAATAACATATGAGATATGGTATGGTAAACAACCAAGCCTAAATCATCTTAGGATTTGAGGATGTCCTGCTTTTATCAAGAGACTCAAGAGTGAGAAACTTGAAGCTAAAGCGGATAGTGGGAGGTTCATTGGATACCCAAAGGAAACTTTGGGTTATTACTTGTACATCCAATCTGATCAAAGGGTATTGGTCAGTAGAAATGCCATATTTCTTGAAAAAGAGTTTATTCAAGAAGGTGGGCAAGGAAGAAAATTAGAATTTATTGAGAATTCTTATGAGGATAAATCCAATGAAGAGCATGTTCAAGTACAAACACAAGGAACACAACAACTCCGTAGATCTAGTAGGATAATTCACCCACCAGAAAGATATGGTTTTCTTCATCAGATGAATGATATATTTTTATTGGGTGATACGGATCATAGAGATGATCCTACTAGTTACGAAGAGGCAATATCAGATATTGACTCTAAGAAATGGCTTGAAGCCATGGATTTAGAGATGGACTCTATGAGAACCAACCAAGTCTGGACTCTAGTGGATCCACCCGAAGGTATTGTACCTATTGGATGCAAGTGGATCTTTAAGAGGAAGATAGGCTTAGATGGAAAGGTAGAGACCTATAAAGCAAGGTTGGTAGCTAAAGGTTATCGTCAAATACAAGGTATAGACTATGAGGAAACCTTTTCACCAGTAGCCATGCTAAAGTCCATCAGAATCTTATTGGCTATAGCAGCATATTATGACTATGAGATTTGGCAAATGGATGTCAAAACTGCATTTCTTAATGGATACATTGAGGAATATATCTATATGATGCAACCTTGTGGTTTTGAATCTAAGTATGCAAGCTAAAAAGGTCCATTTATGGGCTAAAACAAGCCTCCAGGAGTTGGAACATCCGATTCGATGATGCAATCAAATCATTTGGTTTCATCAAGAATGAGGATGAACCATGTGTTTACAAAAGGGTCAGTGGGAGTGCAATAACTTTCCTTGTGCTATATGTAGATGACATATTGCTTATAGGAAATGACATTGGACAAATGTCTTCTGTCAAAATTTGGCTTTCTCAAAACTTCTCCATGAAAGACCTAGGAGATGCAATGTATATCTTGGGAATCAGGATTTATAGAGATAGATCCAGAAGATTAATAGGTCTATGTCAAGCTAAGTACATAGAAAAGATATTAAAGAAATTTAATATATGGGATTCCAAAAGGGGTTTTATACCCTTCAGACATGGAATTCATCTCTCTAAAAGCATGAGTCCAAAAACTTATGATGAGAGAGAGCGTATGAATAAGATTCCATATGCTTCTGCAATTGGAAGTCTTATGTATGCTATGCTATGTACTAGACCGGATATAGCTCATGCAGTGAGTGTCACTAGCAGATACCAGAGTAATCCGGGTGAGGAACATTAGACCGCAGTTAAGAATATCTTTAAGTACTTAAGAAGAACTAAAGATTTGTTCTTAATATATGGAGAGGGTGAGCTAAAAATTGAAGGCTTCACAGATTCAGATTTCCAATCAGATGTAGATGACAGAAAATCTACATCAGGATTTTTATTCACTATCAATGGTGGAGCAGTAAGCTGGAAAAGTTCCAAGCAAGCAACTACTGCAGATTCTACCATTGAAGCGGAATATATATATAGCTACATTAGATGCAGCAAAAAGATGTTGTTTGGATACAGAAGTTTATTCAATAACTTCAAGTGGTTCCAACCATTGCGTTGTCAACGTCATGACAACAATGGAGCTATAGCACAAGCTAAGGAACCAGGGTCTCACCAGAAGTCCAAACACATTGAGAGAAGATATAACATTATTAAAGAAATCATTGGAATGAGTGATATCACTATGCAGAAAGTAGCCTCCGCTGATAACACCGCGGATCCTCTGACTAAAGCACTTACTCAACAGCAATTAGATCGTCATCTTGAGAAGATGGGTATGAGATACCATAGCGATTGGCTTTAGTGCAAGTGGGAGATTGTTAGTAATATGCCCTAAAGGCCAATCGAACGGTGATTTGATTGTTTAGGGAATAATTGTATTTGAATAGCATTTTGATATTTATAAAATGGCAAAGTTATCAATATTCATATATTAATTTAATGAATATAGTCCAAGAAGTAAAATAGTTAAGGAACACATTCTCGAGTATGTCGAGAATATGAAACGTGTATCCTTTGTACTATACTTCTAAATAGTTCCTAGTGGTGGATTTATGATTGGACATTATAAATTCCTATAAACACTAGTATGTGTTATGACTCCTTATGGTATGTGATACTAAAATGGATGGTGAGTTTCATATCATTGACATGAGATGTCAAGTCAAACACATAGGTACTTGTTAAAAGAACAAGTTTACTGAACTTGACCGAATATAGTAAGCCATATGGTCTTGAGTGTTAATGGCTTATTATACATTGTTACAGACACTATGTTTAGTAATGGTCTTTAGACCTGAGGCATAACAGATGTCTTATACATAGACATCTCTGATATGTGAATGCATAACGATTGATTCCTAATCACGGAAGAGATCTAGCAATAGCTGTCATGGTTGGCTATGTATGAAGACAAGTTGATGGCCAATATGGAATTCATCACTTTGTAATATACAAAAGGATGTCCCTATGAGATAATATGAATTGGCATGAGAAATCCTTGGCCAAGGTGAAATATATTTGAAGGAGTTCAAATTATATTAACATGTCAAGTTCATTTATATTTATTTTGAGATAAAGCACAACTGCTTAACATAATAAACCATAAGCTGTGTTTTTCTCTGGACATGGATGATGAAGAGACCAAGACATAGAGATACAATGGAATAGGTTCTATAGATCCAACAATTCTTGTTATTTGGATAGTCGTGATATACTGCTAGGTGTCACTCATGACTTGTAGAAACCTTATGATCAATATTGGTAAAGCGTATTACCAATGCATCTTAAGGTCGTTAGAAAGGTTCTAATTGATGACTAAAGAGTTTAGCATCATTTAATGAATAAAGAGTTATCATTAAAATAGTTCTACTACCTTATAACTAAGAACCTAAAAGGTCACACACAATATAGAAATGAAAAAGGAGTTACTAGAAAATGAGAAGTTAGATTTCCTAATTTTAGGAAAATCAATATTTATATTATAATTCATTGAGAATGAATATAAATATAAATATATCTTAAATATGATTTAAGATAGAAATTTAGATGTTCCATAAATAGTTTAAGGAACAAAATAAATTTCATAAATCCTCAATTAAACATTATGGAATGTCGAGCACGTAAAATGACCGTTTCGGACATGTTCGGGTTCATATATGATTATGGACTTCTAGACCAATTTTGGGTTTAGAATTATGGGGTTTTATTGGATCCAATATGGATTAAGAGAAAGCATTGCAACATGTCACAAGAGAAGCCCACATTTAACCATTTGATGTGATCAAAATGGGGTTAAATAATTAATTCCGAAATTAATTAATTTAGCTATTTATTTATTTGGTTAAATAAATTTATTAAAGTGATGGGATCACTTTCAATAAATAATGGCTAAGTGGGTGGGTCTAGCTCATGATAATGTTTGGTGCCATTATTAGAGATAATGGTGGTTTAGTTGGTGGGAGGAATCAAATGAGCTAGCACTCATGTTTCTTCATTATCTCTCTCATTTCTTAATGAAATTTCGAGATTCCAAATCCTCTGAACTCCTAGAACATTTCTAAGTGTGGACTGATTAGAGGCATCACAATTGGGGTGCTTAAAGGATCTCAGATCGTGGCAAAACAGAAGCTGTTCGTGCAGAGCTGTTTTTCTGGACAGTGTTCGGAGCTTGCTGTTTTCAGTCGTTTTCTCCCACTTCACGAGGTCGTTTTTGAAACTGCAAGTGAGGTAACTAAACTTCAATCTTTCCTCTTGATTTTCGTTTTTGAATGAAGTCGATCCGAGGTTTCTAGAGCTTCCGCCATCTGTTTTAATTTTACTGCGCAATAGTTGCGTTATTAGGAACCTCATGGACCAATGTTGTCCTTCAGTTTATACCGTTTATGTTGGCTATAGTCCATTCTAATACTCCTTTGTGCTTTTTTAACACATCCAAGAACTTACCTTTTTATTCGTCATTTAGGGATGATGAGATGATTATTGGCAGAGTACTTTCTTCTCCCAAAAATGCATATTCCAAAGTGTTGGATAATAGTTTAAGCTCGAGTTTCAGTGGTGATTCTGATCATGAGTTGAGTTTCTTCTCTGATGGTATTAGTTGTTCAACTCTTGACTTCCATTTATTAGTGTCCATGGATGGTACTGAGTCAAGTAGGGCGTTGACCTCATCGACTAATCTGTTAATATCAAAATCCAAACCAAAGTGAGTTAAACATGTTTGTAAAGGGCCATCACTAAAGTTTGAAAGAAAAGTATTATCAACTACAATTCCATCATCTGAATTATGAGGTTGTTTGGCAATGTTGAAGATGTTTAACTCCATTATCATGTTTACCTTTCTCAACAGTCATTACCAAAGTTTGAACTGAAGAAGTAAATTGTCCCACCATCTTCTGGAGGTTTAAAACTGATTGGGCTTGTGAGTTGAAGCATGCTCTCATCTCATTTAATAGTTTATCAATGGTGCGATTATGTTGCTCAATCGTGAAGTGAGTAAGATTCTTGAAGTTTTGGAATGCATCTTCCCATGGTCTGGGTTGAGAGTAGTTCTGGTTCTTATTTTATGGTCTAAATGGTGGCTGAGAGACTTAAGGAATTAGTTACATTAGTGGAGCTAGAGCTACTGGTCCATTCTGTTGGAATCCTTTAGACCATGAGAAAATTAGGGTGGTCTCTCCATCCAGGGTTATATGTGTTACAATATGGGTGGGTTCTAATTTAATGGTTTTCTCATTACACCTATGGCATTGGCTTGATCTGAGTATAAGTCGTGGTCATGTGGTTATGTTGATTTAGCAGTCGTTAACGATGTTATTTATCGAGAAAGACCTTCAACCATCTCTTTGACTTCTTTAATTCCTGAACTTGACTCGCCAATGTGAACCTCATTCACTCCTTTAATTATTTTAGTATTCCTGAGTGATCGACTCCATTGTTGGGAATTATATACTTGTCACTAGAAGAAATCCCAAATCTCTAATGCATTTTTTGACATTAGCTCTCCTTCACTTGTTGCCATTATTCATTCTTGCACATGTGGCAATAATCCCTCCAAAAATTGGCATTAGTGTCATTTCTCGTACCCATGATGTGGACACTTCAAGAGTAGTCTATTGAATCGCTCTCATGCTTTGAAAAATTGGTCGTCTTCTCTCTGGGTAAACTCTTGAATTTCTCTATGAATAGCATTGGTTTTATGCACTAGGAAATATTTATTCAAAAATTTTGTTACCATTTGTTCCCATGATGTAATGCTATTAGCAGACAATGTATTGAGTCATGAATGAGCCCATCCTTTAAAGAAAATGAGAATAATCTAAGTTTAACATCATCATCTGAAAAATTCTCATATTTAAAAGTTTGAAAAATAGTAAGAAAATCATTCAAATGATTATATGAGTCCTCATTTTCTAGGTCATAGAATGTTGGGAAACAATTTAGCACACTAAGTTTTAGTTCAAAACTCCTAGCAGCTACATTTGGGTATCTTATGCATGATGTGCTCAAGTTAGCTAAGGGACTGAAGTAATCCTTAAATGGTCTCTCCTGTGGTGGTGTTTATTGTTGTTGTAAATCCATTTCAATTTTATTTTTAATTGCAACGTGTTTGTGTGTGCGAAGTTTTTTTTAAGTTCAAAGTCTATGGGCTTAAGATTAGGTAATAATGACCTTCGCCATGCATACAAATAACACAAAAAGAACAAAACAAATAAAAATAAAAAAGAAGAAGGAGAAATTACGATACTAACTTTATCACGCTATTACAACCTTACTATAACACACACAAAAAATAAGTGAAATAAATTAACTAAAAATAAATTAATTAGATAAGTGAAAAATTACAAAGAAAAATAACTTGAAAATTAAATTACAGAACTTTAAAGAAGAGAAAAAGAAAAGAAATTTTTAACTCAAAATGTAGATTCACTTTGTTTTCTCTCCTTTTTTTTAATAAGAAAAAAATTACAAGAAAACAGTTAAAAGAAATTATTTACAAAAATGAATTCTAAGAAATTAAAATAACTTACCTCCTCGTCAACGGTGCCAAAAACTTGTCATGCACCCAACAACTTACTTTTTTGCTCAAGATCGAGGGATGAAGAAATAATAACAGGTAGGGTGTCAGATTCTCCTAAGAATGCATACTCTAGAGTGTCGGGCAGTACTTTGAGTTCCAATTTTGGTGGTGTCGTTGCAGATAAGCTAATCTTCTTCTCAAAATGAGGCAGTGGTTCTGACTTTGTCTTTCATTTAATTGTGTCCATAATTGGAGTTGCATTGAGTAAGGTGTTGACTCCTGCAATTACACTATCATCATTAGAAGATAAATCATAGTGAGTTAAAAATGTCTCTAATGGATCATCATTGTGGTTAGAAATGAATGAATCTTTTACTAATTCCTCTACCATATTTGCTTCGACAAATTCATCTTCTTCATGTGGCTGCTTAGTAACATTAAAAATATTCACTAACAATAAAATCAACAGGATAATAAAATTTATCAATTTGTGATTAACACTAAAAAATGTACATATAATAAAAATAAAATTATTAGTTTTACATTTATTGTGTAGATTAATGTGCTCATTATTTCTAAATTATCTTAATACTCCCAAAATAAATTTTTGTATTCGCAATATGTTAATTTTTATTTTATAAATATTTTTCAAGAATAAATTAGAATTGAAACGGGAACAAAGAAGGACTACTGAAGCAATTTGGAAGCATTATTGAGGAGATGTAAACAAATAAATAAATGAAAATGAATAAAAAAGAACAAAAGAACAAAAACCAAATTGCTCACTCTCGTAAACACATTTCAATGTACATATATATATATATATATATATATGTATGTATGTATATAATAATAATAATAATAATAATAATAAAGATAATGCATGCCTTGCCTATAAAAGGCAAGAAAATGCAGTAGAGATGGGGAAGCTTGAGCCGAATTTTTGAGAGAGAACAGCCAAGGGTGTAGCTGAAGAATTTCTTTCTTTGTTTGTTTGTTTTCTTGTTTCCGTCTGTATCAATTTTCTTTGTAACATATTTTCAAAAGTTTATTAAATAAAAAGAGTGTTGTGTTTTCTTTCAATATGAGTGACTAATTTTATTAAGCTGAGATGAAGGGTGGAGCTCAATGTTTCAAACTACTAAATTTATTATTTTCTCAAATGAGTTTATAAGTTTATTTTATTCTTTTCTAGTTATTTTTATATCATGTTAATTTATAAATCTCACTAGATTTTATGATATTTTGACATAATATCGACACATTAATTGTGCCACATTAGATACTTTATTTCACATTTATCCACACACATAATTAGTTGAGAATTAAATAATATAATAATTAACTGATAAAAGTGATGCGAAAAATTAGAGAGTATTAAAATTATAGTTTGAATACTGAGAGTTGATCCTGTAGCCTTAGGTTATTTTTAAATCAATTTCAAATCATTTCTTTGACCCGCAATTAATTTTCTTTGTTTTAAATTGACTATTAGATTTTAAATTCCCTGTGGTTTGACTTCGGACTCACCGGGTTATATTATAACTAGACACACTTATACTTGGGAATAATAACAATTTTGAGTCATGTCAATTTGTATCAACACATCCTCTATAATACCACGAAATATTTTCATTGGTCTATCAACAAGTTGCAAAATAATGGAAGTTGACTTTAACTCACCTAGTCCAAGTTGCATGTAAACAGAATAAGGCAAGAGATTAACACTAGCGCCTAAATCCAATAATACTTTATCAAACAATTAGTTCCCTATCACACATGAGATAGTAGGAGAATTAAGATCCTTAAATTTTGGTGGTATTTTACATTGAAGTAAATTGTTAGTTTGTTCAATTAAAAATGCATTTTTGGTGACATGCAGATTTTTCTTTTTAGTGCATAAATCTTTCAAAAACTTGGCATAGAAAGGAACTTGCTTAATAGCATTGAGTAAAGGGATGTTTACATTTACCTACTGGAAGATCCATTTCTTTACCTTTGACAACCTTTGAGGAAAAGGAGCCTTAGGAATGTAAGCTAGTAGGCCACTTTCTTCTAAATCTTTTGGTGATGAGTCTTGTGATGGAATTGAATCTACAGAAGTAGATTCATATGTCTTTCTTGTTGGAACTTCCACCTTGTTTTTTCATACTACTGGTTTGAACTTGATCCAACTTCATGCACTCCTTTGGGATTAGGAACTGGTTGACTTAGAAATTTTCTTTTTTCTCTCTGAGCCACAGTAGTTGTTAATTGAACCAATTGATGTTCAAGCTTTAAAAGAGCTTGAGTGTTTGACTGAAAGACTTGTTGGGTTGACTAAATGAAACTTTAAAGTGTATCCTCTAAAGAAGGTTTTCTTTATTAGGGTGCAAAAAATTGAGACATTGGTTGTTGAGCTGAGGGATATACTTGGTTAGGAGGGACAAATTATTGATTGGGCATGATAAATTATTGTCCTCCTTGGTTTGATAAAGGCTGATTTTGTTTCTAAGAAAAATTAGGGTGATTCCTCCAATTGGGATTATATGTGGATGAATATGGACAATGGAAGATTTTTCTCATTTGATTTATAGCATGTACATGCTCAAAATAAGCCTCTTAATAACGGACAATTGTGTGTTGTATGAGATGGGTTGGAACAAAGAGTACAAACCTCATTAACTACATTAGGATGATGATTCATTGATTGGTTCAGAGTCAAGACATCTACTTTTCTAGAAAGCGAAGTTAGAGTAGCTTTTGAAATGCAAGTTATGCAACCCAAGAGGGGGGGTGAATTGGGTTTTTAAAAAATTATGCAATACGATTCCCACAATAAATAAATCTAACGACTTAATGAAATATAGAACAATAAATTCAAATAAGCGTAAAGATAAAAGAGTAAGGGAAGAGAAAAACAAACACGCGGATTTTTACGTGGTTCGGCAATCCCTGCCTACGTCCACGCCTCCAAGCCAACCAAGCTCGAGGATTTCACTATCCAAGCCTCCCAAGGCTTCAAGTTTTTACAATTGACTTCCAAGGTGTCAATGAACCTTTACAACCAAGAGATTATCTCCCCAATCTCTTCACCCAAGTGTTTCCCACACTGACACACTCACAAATTGATAAGAAATGAAAGTTACAACAAAAACTCCCTTTAAGAGTGAATATGCAACTAATAGCTCAAGAATGATTCAATCAATGATGATTTGCGTTTTGGAACCTCAATATATGTTGTATGATCTTATATTTGCGTGCATTAGTTCTTAAAATAAATTTTGAGTTGAATTTTTATAGAAAAAGCCCAAAAACTTGCCGTTATAGGCAAAATCCCGTGCTCAAGCGGTTAGCCGCTTGATTTATCCGGCTAGCCGCTCAGGAACAGTAATATTATCGTTATTTTTGAATTTGCTACAGGAACACTGTTCTGTAAAATTACAATTCAACCCAAAACTTTTTATAATTATATTACAACCCAAAACGTCAGAAAACTTTGCAAATAAGTCCAATTTTAGAACCTCTTAAAAATAATTGTCTTTCCCAAACTTTTTGAAATTATAATATAGCCCCAAATATGTTATTATTTTGCACAAAGGTCCTTTTCACCATAATACTTATATTTTTCGAAGTTCTCAAAACCTTTCACTTTAGTCCAAAATATTCATAAATTATAGTATGCCCCAAAACATTTCAAATGTTTATAACAATGTCCAACTCCGAAATTTAATACTTATTAAAAATAAAGATTTCAAATCTTAGCATTTAAGTCCAAATTACTTAAATCCACAAAATACTTTTCTTTATAAAAATAAAACTTTTAGTTTATGAAAAGTATTTAATTAAATTAATCTATTGAGCTTCTCAAATGCTAAATCATGCATCAACTAAATCATACCGGCTTTACAAGAATTTATCGTAATAATTTTTCCGTTGAGCTCCAAACTTTATTCTTGATTTCGCCGTTGTTCGTTGAGTGCCTTCAATCTTGATTTCACTTGATTCACTTGTATAAATATTATCCTTCAAAAACTAGTGAAGATGTGAAATATAATCTTTATTATTTTTATTAAAGACACATGTTTGTTATCATCAAAATTACATTAATGTAACCTTTTAGGCTAACAGCTTTCACATCAGAATCATCCTTAACTTCATATAGACCCTTTCTAGAAATTTGAGATTATTTTTCCCTTTGATTTGAAAAATCTCACTATTGAGAAATTTCATAAAGTGAATTAAAGAAATCTCATGCGGCCTTTTCATGTAGGTTCAAAAATCTCCCACCATTTATAAATTCTACCATAAGATGATTTGACATGGTTAAACCATTATAAATGCATTGTATAAGTCTCTATTTTTCAAAACCATTGTGGGGACACTTAAAGAGTAAATCATTGAATCTTTCCCAACACTCATAAAATTGCTCACCCTCTCTTTGATAAAAATCAATTATCTCTCTCCTAATGGCATTTGTTTTAGACATAGGGAAAAACTTAGTGAGGAACTTGTTACTCAATTCATCCCATGTAGTAATAGACCCAGCAGGAAGTGGATTCAACCAAGCTTTCGCTTTGTCTTTTAATGAGAAAGGGAACATACAAAGCCTAATTGACTCATCATTAAACTTTTAAAAACAGAATGTGGAGCATAGAAATTCTTTAATGTGAAAATATGGATCTTCTCTCTCTAACCCATGGAAAGATGGTAAAAGTTGAACAAAGGGCTTAAGTTCAAAGTGTGTTACTGTAATTTGTGGCAACACAATACAAGATGGTTGGTTCGCTGCAAATGGTGAAAAATATTCTTTAAGGGTTTTCTCTGCTTGCAATGGTGGAAGTAATGGCGATATTCTATTTTGGTCATCCATCACTTGAGAAGAACTAGCTTGATTACTCTCAATTTTTGACTCTTTTTTAACCAAATGATTTGTTGAATTGTGTTTCCAAACACTCATAAACTAACTAAACAAAGAAAGAAAAATAAAACAACAATAAAAATAAGCAGAATTGAAAATAAAAGAAATTAAACAACCAAACAATGAGTTTAAAGACAAATAATTTTTTTAATAAAAAAAAGACAACCTAAATTATAACTAGTGGAAGAATTAAATCAACCAAGATTAAACTGACTTTCTGATATCTAAACAATAAAGACTTCATAAACCCAAGCATAGATTTAGTCAAATATTAATCCTAACAATCAATAATTCATGACAGAATTGATGAAAAAATTTAATAACATCCAACTAATCATGTGAAACAAAGACCATAAATATTAAAGAATATATATAGGAAATTAATTAAATAAAAAGATAATTATTTCATTAAATAGAAGTTTATCCTTAACTTCAATATAAAAAAATTAACTAGACATACTTGAATTGGGAGCAACAAAGCAAATTAAGCCAACCATGGAGAATTAAATTAATGCTACTACCGCCATTCTTCTTCTCCTTTTCTTTTGTATTTGGCGACTCCCCCTCCTTTGTCCAAAAGCCAAAAACTTGCTTATTTAGTCTTCAAAATGGGCCCCACCTTTTCAATTCTAAAGCCGAAAGGCTTGGCCTTTTATTTGTTTTGCTCTCACACGCGCCCACCACTTAGAATTACATAAGAATTCTTTTTTTTCAATGTCATGCACATGCGGACAATAATGACAATTACTTGTCATGTGATGCATCTCTTCTCTTCTTGAATTAAATCTCAATAAATTAATTTTTGTAATTCTTTATCCTTTAATTGATTCTCAATTTAATCTCCCTTACTTTCTATATTGAGTTTCTTCATGGCTTTTTATCCATAATCTCCAATTAATTTCTTATTCAATAAAATAATTCAATTAATTAAAAATAATAAATAAAAATAACTAAAAATTATATAATTAAGGGTAAAATATGTATATATTATATTCTCATCACCTTTTGTGTTGCTAGTTTTATTGCTGAGTTTTTCCAAGGGCTCTTCACTAGCGGTAATAGCCAAGTTCAGTTGGCTGGTTTTGGTTTGATCATATTTTGGTTACGGAGGAGGATGTTGAAATATTATGTAGGGCTCTTGATTTAGAGGAGTTTCGCCAAGTGATTTTTTTTTTTTTGACCTTGATAGTGTTCCTCAGCCTACTTGTTTTTATAGTAGATTTTATCGGTCACATTCGGATATTCTAGCAGCTAATCTTCTTGTAGCAATTTTGGATTATTTCAATGGATCTATTATGCCTCGAGGCTTCTAGAGTACTTTGTTGGTTCTTCTGCCCAGGAAGGACTCCCCGACTACTTGGGCAATTATTCGACCCATCAATCTTTATAATGTCAGGTATAAAGTGCTGACTAAGCTATTGGGTGCAACTTTTTGCTTTTCTTCCTTGTATTATATCTCCATCCTAGAGTGGCCTTGTTTTGAGTCGGGTGGTATAAGATGATCTCTTGTTGCTTCAGGAGCTTATTCATGATATAAACTGCCGAATTCGGGGTGCCAATGTGATTCTTAAGCTGGATATACTAACGTTATGATAGAATGTCCTGGTCCTTTATTCTTCAGATTCTCCATGCTTTGGTTTTTCTGCTCGCTGGGTGTCTTTAATCAAGCAGGCAATTTATAAACCTTGGCTGGTTAATGGGGTTAGTCATGGCTCCTTTCAGTCAAAGTGGACTTTGACGGGGTGAACCCCTATCTTCTTGTCTCTTTATCACTGCTGCCAAGTTTGTGTCTCAGGGATTGGATCACTTATATTCTCAGTACCTTTCTCTGAGGTACACTACGACCATTCCTATGCTTGTTTCCTATTTGAGCTTTACTGATGATATTGTTATCTTTACAAATAAGTGCTCATTCAGTTTTCAAGGTCTTATAGATTTTTTACATTATTATGATCCTGTTTTGGATTAGTCAATTAGCCGAAGAGTAGTTCTATATTAGGGGTCGAGCTTTGGCATTTCGTAAGGCTATAGTTCAATATGTTTTTGGTTTCTGACCATGATATTTTCATTTAATTCTTTAAATTGTCTAGTGTGTGTGGGAGTGTGTAGATAAGGCATTTTGATGATATGATCTATAAGGTAAGGGGCATGATTTCTGGGTAGGGCAATTAACTACTTTCTTTTACAGATAAACTTGTGCTCATTCAACATGTGCTTTTGACTAAACCGCTTCATCTTTTTCATGTCCTTTGGCCACTTGCTACGATGATTCAACATGCTGAGGGGTTATTCACGAAATTCTTATGGTGAGTTATGAATTCTCGGTGGCACATTCACTAGTGCAAATGGCCATCTATCTATTTCCCAGTTGTTGAGGATGGTCTGGAGTTCGTTCTTTTTCTGATTTGGCTGATGCTTTTAAGACGAAGATGTGGTGGTGGTTTCGGGACTAGCTCTCTCTTTTGGGCTCCCTTCGTGAAGTCTAAGTATTGTATAGCCGACCACCAAAGTATAGTTCAGTTTCACTATCCCACTTCTACTCTTTGGAGATGATTATGCTATATTCATTGTATTGCTGAGCCTCATCTCTATTGGCTGGCTAGATCTGGTGATAGTAGTTTCTAGTATGATTGTTGGCTTAAGTATGTGTATCGTTTCTTTTGTAATCATATTTCAACATCTCAGCAACACGATCTTTCTTTTAAGAGTTCAGTAAAGAGACTGATAATATTATAAGTTGCAAGATGTATGATATGGTACATGACTTTTCCCAATATCTTAGTGAAGAATTAGTCATAAGCTCTTTTGATGAAAAAATTTGTCATTCAATGTTAACTTTGAGCTTCATTTTTTGTCACTGTTTGTGAGATTAAGAGATTACATATAAGTTGCAAGATGTATGATATGGTACATGAATTTTCCCAACATGAGCGAAGAATTATTCATAAGCTCTTTTGATGAAAAAGAGATTATTCCTCATTTAATAGTAGAAATCTTCTACAAGAGTTATTTGGTGAATTGACATGTTTAAGGGCATTATGTATAAGTAACAATTCTTTTGAGTGCAATAATTTAATCAAAAAGATTCCACCAAATGTAGGAAAATTGGTACATTTAAGATACCTTAATTTGTCTGGTAAATTTATAGAGACCACCGGAGTACTTGGGTGAGTTGTATAATTTACATAAGCTAGATGTCAGCTTTTGTATTAAACTTAGAGAATTGCCTTGGGGATTGGCAAGTTAATGAACTTGAGGAGTTTACTAAATTGAATTCACTAATTCGCTGAAGTAAATGCCAATTGGGATTTCAAGATTAACCGGTCTTCGAATATTGCAAAAATTTGTTGCTGGAGATCTGTTGATGATAGCAAACCATGTAGCACTCTTGAAATCTCTTTAGAAACTTCAATTCCTCTAAGATTGCAGAAAAAGTAGGCTGGGTGATGTATCAAATGCAGGTGAGGCTAAGAGATTAGGACTTCACAAAAAGAAAAACCTTCTGCTTTTGAGACTTCATTGGGGAGATGATGAAGAAGCAATGAGGAAGAATAAGTAAGATGAACAACTTCTTGAAGCCTTAAAGGAATTATGGATTTGGTTTTACAGGGTCAATTTTTTTCCCAACTGGTTGAGATTTTGCTAACCGATCTGAGAGATTTAACACCTGGCCGGTACGAAAAAATGTGAGCATTTACCTCTTTTGGGAAAATTGCCATCCATTGAAAAGCTCTTCATATGGGCACTTAAGTATAAAATTAAAGGGCAGGTGATAAGGGTTTTGGAATAGAAAGTACTTCATCATCATCATCATCTTCATCTTCATTAGCATTGCCTTTCCGAGATTGAAATCACTTAAAATTTGAGGAATGGATGAACTAGAAGAATGGGATAATAGGAGTACGAGAAAGTAAGATTTGATTAGTTTTTTATTTACCACTTTCAGTTTTAGAAGAAAGAAAGACGATTCAGGACAGAAAAGAACCAAAAAAACATTATTGAGAGAATCTAAGCTTGTTTAAGGTGAAGACGATTCAGGACAGAAAAGAACAAAAAAAAAACATTATTGAGAGAATCTAAGCTTGTTTAAGGTGAAGTTTATAGATAAAACCATTCTTTCTGTTGTGTATCCCCGATTAATGTAGCCTTAGATGCTTCAGTTGTCGATTCTAATATTGAGCGAAAGGTTATAACTATGGGTTATGTAATGCAAGTCAACCCTACTACACCAGTACCAATTGGCGGCATGGAGGAAGAGGCGTTATGTCTAGGAATCAGAAACACCATCATCATGCCATGTCTTTCTTCTTTGCAAATTGAGTCTTGCCCCAAATTAAAGATGCTACCATGCTACCTTCTTCAAACGACAAAACTGCAGGAATTGAAGATTTATTTGTGTCACATTCTAGAAGAATGGCTGTAGGAATTGATGACTGGCCTAAGATGAGAGGTCCATAAATAAATTTACAGCATTAGTGTCATATGATAGGAGGTCCATAACTAAATTCTCAAACTGCTGCAATTACTATCACCCGCAAGTAATTTTTTCTCCTCCTGTTTTACTTTGTTGTTACTTTGTTTGCAAGAAAATTAAGAAAAAATAATTTCTTTTTGAATTCAAATTATATATTTTCTAATGTTTTGATTTTCATCTAGAATATAACCAGTTACTTCAACCATTAATGACCGGATCTGCTCTATTTTTGCTTAAATGCATTCTCTAAATTCAAATGTTCTGTTAAAAAAAAAGAAAAAAAAAGAGTAGTAAAAGGAATGGTGATGGCCTAATTTGCTTTGTTTTAATTCAAGCAGCTAATGCTTTTTTTTAAATTACTTAATTATGGATGAGTTGCTTCATGAAGACATGACGAGTATCTCATGATTGTTAAGATGCATTTTGAAAAACATCCTTTCTTTTTTCTCTCTTGTTTCAATGATGGTTGTCGTAACAATTTCATCCCTCAGGTATATCATTGTTGAAGTTTCAAAGCTTTTACAATGGTTGTGGAAAGGCACATTCAATTTAGTACGTTATATGGATCTTAATGCTAGTATCATGTTGTGTATATATAGTTGCAATTAAAATTTTTAATCCCAAATCCTTAAATCTTTTATGATATTTTTCTTTAGGGCTTTAAACAATTTATAAGCCTGGACAAGAGAGCTCATATTGTGGCTGCAAAAGATTGGATGTTGACAATTATTCTTTCAAGTTTAAAATCTTAATTTGCAATATATCTTATTCTTTAGGGCTTTAAACAACAAGTACACGTGTACAGATTTTTCTGTTAATTATATGTGGACTAAATTTTTAATTATCATGTCAATCTTCAATTTTTTTTTTTAACTGAGTCTCATTTACCTGCTTCTACAGAGTACCTGTTTTGGTTGATTTGGCTAATTCATAGCAAAACTCCATTTCAATTGGTTCAAGCATAAACAGAAACAGAGCTCTGGGGAAAAGTATTCTTGTTGAGGTATGTTTCCATTGTTCCTTTTTTCATCACATTTGTTCTAATTCATGCTCCATTCAGAATACAAAGCCTTTTCCAGACAGCTTGTAGCCAAATGCATGATTCCGGCTTTGATTTTCCAATGAATAATTGCTCAGCTGGAGAATATATTGTTAAAAGGACATTTAGCTACCCAATTACCAACGATGCATTGAAATTGAAAAGGTTAATGGTTGAGGAAAGCTATTGTCTTAATTAAATTACAGGTGATAAGATGTTGCTTGAAGCAAGCTTATTATATATGGAAGATTTTGCCCCATGAGATGCTGTGATTATCGACATCAGGTTAACTAGGTAAATATTTATTATCAATAGATTCACTTCTTCACTATTTTACCACTAGGGACTAAACTTTAGTAAAGTTGTTTTCGTTAACAAGTTATGGATACTAAGCAGCATACTAAGGCACGCGTCAGGATTCAATTCACTACAAATGGTATTATAACAGAAGGATACCATGTAGTTAATCATAGTTGATAATGGAAGTATTGCATTTGACTAGAAGAACATATGATTTAATAGTATAATGCCTAGAAAAATTATTAAATCATATGACTTAATATTTTTTTGGACTTTAATAAAATTTAAGATCCTACACCAGATCAATATTGTTGGAGAATTAACAAATAAAACACACAAAACACACTATTTTATTTCTTCAACAACACTTCTCACCAATTACAACTCTTATTTTTTCACTCTCTACACCTTAGACGTTTTGCTACTTCACTTGATGATTAAACCAAAGGGGAGAGGGATATTTATACATGAAACAAACTAATCACAACCATTCATTTATTCAACTAATACACAAATCCTCACCATCCATTAAAATCTTCCACTCACCTACTTCACCAACCACACCTAACACACCTAACACACCTAACACAAATAATTCAAACCTTACCAACCATACCTACTCATGGAACCTTCCATGAGTTGGGCTTAATTTATTCATCTTGGATCAAGTTTATGATCCAGCACCTCCCCTTAAACTTGATCCTGTGACACCAAGTAAACTTCTGAATCTTACAAAGTCTTCTTGCTTGAGTGGCTTAGTGAAGATATCAGCTACTTGATCTTGTGATTTTACATACTTAATTTGCACTTCTTTTCTTGCAATACACTCTCTTATGAAATGATAGCGAGTGTCTATGTGTTTACTTCGATCATGAAAGATTGGATTCTTGGATAGGGCAATTGCTGATTTGTTATCAACACAAATCTCGGTTGGCTCTTCTTATGCCAAACTCAACTCCTTCAACAAATTTCTGAGCCAAATTGCATGACAAATACTTGATGTGGCAGCTATATACTCAGCTTCACAAGTGGATAGCGTGACAATTGGTTGCTTCTTTAACATCCATGCGAAAGCAGTATCTCCAATGAAGAACACAAATCATGTGGTGCTTTTCCGATCATCTACATCTCCACACCAATCACTATCGCTATATCCAACAAGCTTGTAGTTATTAGAAAATGAGTATGACAAGTCGAAATTAATTGTACCTTTGATGTAGCGAAAGATTCTTTTTGCAGCTTTAAAATGAGTGGTCTTTGGATTCTCCATGTATCGACTCACAAGTCCAACAGCATAAAGGATATCTGGTCTTGTGCATGTCAAATAACGTAGGCTTCCAACTAAACTTTTAAAGAATGTTGGATCTATATCTTTACCTTCATCATTTTTGGATAATTTAACTCCGCATTCCACTGGCGTGCTTATAGGCTTACAATCATTCATTTTGAACTTCTTGAGAATCTCCTTTCCATAGCTTTCTTGGGAGAGAAATATGCTTTCTTCCTTTTGCTTGACTTCAATGCCGAGGTAACATGCCATCAATCCGATGTCAGTCATCTCGAACTCTTTGATCATCACTCTCTTGAACTCTTAAAACAAGCTTGGATTACTTCCGGTGAAGATGAGATTATCCACATACAAGCACACAATCAAAATATCTCCATTTTTTTCTTTGACGTAGAGAGCATGTTCATATGGGCATTTGGTGAAGCCTTTCTCTTGAAAATACTTGTCAATTCTGCTATTCCATGCCCTTGGTGCTTGCTTTAACCCGTAAAGAGCTTTCTTCAATCTCAAAACTTTGTCTTCATATCCTTTCACCACATAGTCTAATGGTTGTTCGATGTAAACTTCTTCTTCAAGGAATCCATTTAAGAAAGCAGACTTCACATCCATTTGAAAAATCTTCCATTTGTTATGGGCAGCCAAAGAAATAATAAGTCTAATAGTTTCAAGTCGAGCTACAGGAGCAAATACCTCATCATAGTCTATGCCAGCTTTTTGACTATAGCCTTTTGCAACTAGCCTCGCCTTGTGTCTTTCAACTTCTCCCTTTGCATTTCTTTTTGTTTTATACACCTATTTGACATCGATCACCTTGTGACCTTTTGGAAGAGTAGTAAGCTCCCAAGTATCATTCTTCACAATGACTTTGATTTCTTCATCCATTGCAATTCTCCACTTCTCATCTAGTGCAGCTTCTTGGAAGTTGACTGGCTCACAATCAGCAAAGAGGCAAAAGAGAGTGAGATTATCATGTCTCTCAGTTACCTAATAGAGATCTTGAGAACTTCTTGTACGTTCTTCAGTTCTTTCATTTAAGAAAGACAGCGGTGAATCTCCGCATGTAGTTGGTGCTGGTGAGATAGGTGGAGTGGCAGGCTCTTGTTGTTCATCTACATGTTTTATCTGTGTATGATCATCTTCTTGAATGGGAAAGAAATTAAAGTCATCCACACCAGAGCCAAAATCCCATTCTCCTTCTTCATCAAAAATTACATCCCGACTAATCACGATCTTCCCGTTGTTTGGATTGTAAAGCTTGTATCCTTTGGAGTTGTTGTCGTAGCCGATGAAGATAAACTCCTCACTTTTGTCATCCAGCTTGGCTCTACTTTCATCTGGTACATGTACATGGGCAATGCTTTCGAAAACTCTTAGATGGGTGATGCCGGGTTTTCTTCTACTCCAAGCTTCTTGTTGCATCTTGCCCCACACGCTTCTTGTTGGAGATCGATTAGATAAGTAGACTGCACATACAATTGCTTCAGCCCAAAATTCTTTAGGTAGTCTCTTACTCTTAAGCATGCTTCTTGCCATGTCGAAGATGGTTCTGTTCTTCCTTTTTGCAACACCATTTTGTTGGGGAGATCTTGGAACTGTCAAAGGGCGTCGAATTCCATTTGCTTCACAAAACTCTAAAAATTCTTTGGAAGTGAACTCTCCACCTCGATCAGATCTCATGGCTTTAATCTGGTATCCACTTTCTTTTTCCATTGCAGCTTCAAACTTCTTGAAAGTTTGAAAAACTTCTAATTTTTGCTTCAAAAAAAATACCCAAGTTTTTCTTGAAAAATCATCTATGAAGAGAAGGAAGTAGTTACTTTTACCAAGGGAGTTCGGCTTGAATGGACCGCACACATCAATATGAATAAGCTCGAGTGGCTTCTGAGCTCTTGAGTTTGATTCCTTTGGAAAGCTCTTTCTGAGCTGCTTGCCAAGTAAACATCCTTCACAAAGTTGATCAGGGTGATTGATGTATGGTAAGCCTTTCACCATGTTCTTCTTGAATAATAGCTCTAATTCTCCAAAGTTGAGATGCCCATATCGAAGATGCCAAATCTAGGATGGATCTTTGTGACAGGCTTTGAGACATTTTGCAACATCATTTTGAATATCTAAAGGAAACATTCTATTTTTTGACATTTTCACCTTTGTAATTAGATTTCCTTTGTCATCTTTTAGGAAAAGACTATAATATTTTAAGTTAATATCATAGCCTTTTTCTAAAAGTTGATCCAAACTAAGGATACTGCTTTTCATATTGGGTACATAGTAAACATTCGAAATTATTTGGTGGCTACCATCTTTTGCACGAAAAAGAATGTTACCTCTACCCTTCACTGATACTTTTAAATCATCTCCAAAAGCAACACTGCCATTCACAGATTCACTTAGTTGGACGAACATGCTTCTGTTTCCACTCATATGATTGCTAGCATCTGTGTCAAGATACCATGTATTTTCTTGACCTCCACTTGTGTCGTTCCGTGCCAGTAAAAGTGTGCCATCCTCACCATTTTTTTTCTTCAACATAGTTCACTCTCTCCTCAATTCTGGTGCTTGGAGCTCTGCATTCTGAAGTATAATGCCTAAACTTTTGACAATTATAGCACTATACTTGGGATTTGTCATACCTCAATCTTGAATTGTCTCTGCCTTATCATCTGGTTGAGTTTTCTCCTTTGGCATAATTAGAGTTGTTGTTGTTGAAATTCCAACCTCGTCCATGACCACGACCTCTACCTCGTCCTCAGACATAATGTCTTCTCTCGTTGTCGGAGCTTTCTTCTCTTTTCTTTGGATTGACTTCCATCTTGAGAAGTTGTTCTTCAATTCCTTTCTTCTTTTTTTTTCTTCATAGGCTTGTAACCTTCCTTGAAGTTGCTCGATCGTCATATCCTCCAGATCTCTTGTTTTGTCAATTGTCACAACAATATGGTCAAATTTCGAGTCTACTGATCGAAGTATCTTTTTAATGATCCTTACCTCTTTTAACTCCTCGCCGTTTCTTTTTAACTCATTGGAAACGGTCACAACCCGAGTAAAGTAGTCAGAAATTGACTCTGATACCTTCATGTGTAAGGACTCAAATTCTCCTCGTAATGTTTGGAGACGAACCTTCTTTACTTACTTTGCTCCTTTGTAAGAGGTCTCTAGTTTCTCCCATGCTTCTTTTGAGGAGGTTGTACAAGCAATCTTTTCAAAAGCATCTTCATCTAATGATTGAAAGATGAGATACTTTGCTTTATTCTCTTTCTTCTTTAAGTCTTTTAAATTCTCCTTCTACGCCGCAGTTAAAGTAGCTTCATTTTCTGGTACAATAAAGCCTTTCTCCACGACATCCCATACGTCATGTGTGCCCAATAAAGCCTTCATTTTAATGCTCCAATTGTCAAACTTACTTCCCTTTAATTATGGAACTTGAAATGATATTATACCACTGTTTGCCATAACTCACAAATTGAGTGAGAATTTGGAGATTCTGACAGCACAGATGGATCCGGCACGTCAAAAAACCTTGGGAAGGACTCGAGTCAACTTTCGGTCAACGGTCAACGGTTAACGCTGGCTTGGTAGTCTTGATTTGGTCCGGATGGGTTCAGCTCGAGTTGGCTCGGTTCGACTTGATTTGGTTCAGCTCGGCTCGGCTT
The DNA here is from genome assembly GCA_029633175.1 of Citrus glauca. Lineage (NCBI taxonomy): Eukaryota > Viridiplantae > Streptophyta > Magnoliopsida > Sapindales > Rutaceae > Citrus > Citrus glauca. Next base: position 12,111,218 of record JAQOOD010000005.1, read on the forward strand.
GGTTCAGTTCGGTTCAACTTGGTTCAACTCGGTGAGTCGACTCAACTTCCGGACAGAAAACTTCCGGCAGCAAGTGTGGGCTCGTTCGGTCTCAGATCGGGATGATTTTTGTGGTGTCACGTTTCTCTCGTCGAGATCTTTGATTTGATATGCTATATGACTATATATAGCATCAACTAGCTCTGATACCACTTTGTTGGTGAATTAATAAATAAAACTCACAAAACACACTATTTTATTTCTTCAACAACACTCCTCACCAATTACAACTCTTATTTTTCACTCTCTACACCTTAGAGATTTTGCTACTTCACTTGATGATTAAACCAAAGGGGAGAGGGATATTTATACATGAAACAAACTAATCACAACCATTCATTTATTCAACTAATACACAAATCCTCACCATCCATTAAAATCTTCCACTCACCTACTTCACCAACCACACCTAACACACCTAACACAAATAATTCAAACCTTATCAACCATACCTACTCATGGAACCTTTCATGAGTTGGGCTTAATCATCTTGGATCAAGTTTATGATCCAACAAATACTCCCAGAATATGATCTGACAAAAGTATATTTCTATTTCTTATGGCTATTTTACCTTTGTCTCTTGTGTCATCATATAGATTAATTTTTATTCAAATTTAGGCTCTCGTTCAGATTGAAAACTATTTTCAGGTGGCTTGCAGCTAAAGTTTTACGCCATCAAAGATATTGTTAGGTCTAGCTCATTTGGGTGGCTCAAGCCCAAGTTTCATTAATTTGAGTATTTAAGTAATTGAAAAATGAGTAGGATTAAATAAAATTTTCCATTAAATAAGTCTTGAAAACATTATATAAAGATGAATAAGTGCAAGCATCGGCTGACATGGAGTGAGAAAAGAAGAAAAGTTGAGATAGGGAGAGAAAAATAGTGGCATGAGATTGTTTTTTTGGGGCAAGGGTTTCAATTTTTGATTGGATGGTCGGAAGATAAATTTAACTTTGTTCTCTCCCAAATTTAAAAGGTAAGTTTCTAGCATTGCCCTCTACAATCTTAGTGATCTTCATTTTTTGTTTTATCCTCTCTTTGGCTATTATTTTAAGATACCCATTTATTAGAGAGACAAATATTAGGTTGTTACTGCAAGTCAAGATTATTGAGATTCTTGATTTTTTTAGCCTCTAATGTTCTAGAAAAGAATTTATGTTGTAATCTCATTAATATAATGGAAGATTATATTAGACTAGGGTCCCGTGGTATTTTTCGTTTTGAATTTTTCACGTAAAAATATGTATCTCTTATGATTGGTTTATTGCATTGGATTTTGTTGGTTTATTTTCCTATTTATTTATTTGTGGTTTATTTTTCTACTTATTTATTTGTGGTACACATCCAATTTTAATCACACAAGGAGGGAAATAAGTTCTTTTCCGCTTAATTTACAGCTGCTTGTATGGGTTCCTTCCTAATAGAGTGGTATCAAAGCATCAGGTTGTGTGTTTCTATAACTTGTGCAGTTGGTTGAGATAGAAAAGAATGGTTGGTTGAGATGGAAGAGTCTTCAACGTGCATGATTAAATTAAAATCATGGAAGTATGGTATTTGAAATTCTAAAAAGGAAGATTTACCATACATGAAAGATTTATATGCACCTATTGAAGGCGAAGAAGCTAGATTTGCTAATTTGGATTATAAGAAATGGACTTAATTAAACTAAAAGTCTATGGGCACTATTATGTTATGGATTGGTCAAAGTGTGTACCACTATGTTGTGAAGGAATCCAAGGTTGATGATTTTTGGAGGAAATTGAAAATAATTTATTAGCAACTGACAGTATAGAATAAAGCCAATATGATGAAAAGCAAAGAGAGGCATAATATAACTTAACACACTAGTGAGTTTCAGGGCTTGGTTGATCAGTTAACTACTATGAAGATTGTTTCAGATGATGAGTTACAAGCATTGTTATTGCTTAGTTATTTGCCTAACAGTTGGGAGACATTAGAGGGGGCAGTGAATAATTCAGCATCGAACGGGAAATTAAACTTGGATCTGGCTACAAATAGACTGCGAAATGAAGAACTAGAAGAACGAGTGTTGAAATGGTTTCCTCTGAGTCAGATGCACTTGTTTTAAAAAAGCGGGAAAGGAAAGGAAAGATCTAAGTCCTAGAAAAGAAGTGCCAAGTGCTTTCACTATTAGAAAATGAGTAATATAAAAAGGGAGTGCAGATTATGGAAAAGAGAACAAGTGAAAGAAAGTCGTATGGTCATAAAAATGACAAAGAGAACATTGCAACGATAGTTAATGGTGATTTAGATATTGTTTATAATGAGATCTCTGTAAATCTCACTTGCTATAGTAGTGATTGGGTGATTAATTCAGATGCTTTGTTTCATGTTACTAAATATCGTGATTACTTCACATCCTATGTTAATAGTGATTATGGACATAGGAGATATTTGCTTAGAAACCATGTTGGCTATAAGTTGTTGCTTACAAATGTCAGATATGTACCAGATATTCACCTTAATTTAATCTCCACATGCAAACTTGATAATGATGGTTATACTAACCAATTTAGTGAAGGAAAATGGAAGCTCATGAAAGGCCTCCTAGTGTTAGCTAAGGAAAGAAAAGCAAACACTCTGTATGTAGTAGAATGCAAGATCAAAAAAGAACATGTGAATGTGGCTGTAAAAGATTTTGATATTGAGATGGCATAAAAGGCTTGGATACATTGACGAAAAAGGGTTAGAAACTTTTGCTAGAAAAGTATTTCTACACAACTTTGTAGGCATATCTCTCAAGACTTGTGTTCATTGCTTAGCTAGAAAGACATATAGATAGCTTCTAAAAGCTTTTCTCCATCTAAAAAGTCACAAATCTTTGATTTGATTCACATTAATGTTTATATGATGCAAAGTAGATCAACATGAGGTGCACTTTATTTTGTGACTTTTATTGATGACTTTTTCTAGAAAAGTGTGGGTTTTGACTTTAAAATCTAAAGACCAAGTGTTTGATACATTTAAATTCTTCCATGATTATATTGAGAGATGGATAAGAAGAAAAATAAAATATGTCAAGGCAGATAATAGTGGCGAATATGGAGGACCTTTGAGCAGTATTGTAGATCCCATGGAATAAGACTTGAAAAGATTGTACCAAAAACCCCTTAATAGAATGGTGTTGTAAAAAGGATGAATAAAACAATTAAAGAAAGAATAAGGTGCATGCTAAGAATCCGGTGTATGCTTTCTAATGCCAAGCTTCCTAAATCTTTTTGGGCAAATGCTATACATATTGCAAATGATTTAATTAACTTTTCTCCTTCAGTTCCATTAGATAGTGATGTACTTAAGAGAGTTTAGAGCGGAAAAGATATTTTTTATAAATACTTAATAGTGTTTGGTTACAAAGCATATGTTCACATCCCTAAAGATGAGAGATTGAATCTTGGTGATAAACTCAAGGAATGCATTTTCCTAGGTAATAAACATGAAGAATTTGGGTACAAGTTATAGAATCCAGTGGCAAGGAAATTGATTAGAAGTAAAGAGGAACTGTCTCTTAAAGATCAGATGTTGGTGATGCAGAGAAGAGTGATAAATCTCAGTCTTCTCCAAAGATTCATATTATTCCAACTTTAGTTTCTCCACTTCTAGTTCATGATTATCATAGGGGAGTTAGAGAGGATAATAATGATAGCTCAGTAGAACTAGTTGAGCAAGTACCTCTATAACCACCAACACCACCAATTGAGACAAAATTAAGGAGATCCACTATAGAATGGCCACCTTCTACTAGTATCCTCCACATGAGTATGTGATGCTTATAGGTGGATGAGAACCAGAATGTTTTGAAAAAGCTATGTCTTATCAGCATAAAATTTAGTGGGTTAAAACCATGCAAGATGAGATGAAACGGTTGATTGAGAATCACATTTATGACTTAGTAAACCTTCCTAAAAGAAAGAGCGCATTGAATAGCAAATGAAATTACAGGTTGAAGATTGAGAATAATTCACAACAGCTATATAAGGCTAGATTGGTTGTGAAGGGTTTCAATTAAAAGAAAGATATTGATTTTGAAGAAATATTTTCTCCTATAGTAAAGATATCTTCTATTCAAGCCGTTTTAGGATCAGCAGCTAGCTTGAATTTAAAGATTAAATAGCTTGACATAAAGACAGCTTTCTTGTACGGTGACTTGAAGGAGGAAATAAATATGAAACAACCTAAAGGGTTCAGTGTCAAAGCCAAAGAAGAATTTATATGCAAGTTGGAGAAAAATTGTATGGGCTAAAACAGGCATCAAGGGAGTGGTAAAAGAAGTTTGATTCTTTTATGGAGAATCATAGTTTTAGCAAGACAATTTGTGATCATTGTGTTTTTGCAAAGAAGTTTAGTGATAATGATTTTATCATTCTTTTGCTTTATATGGATGATGTGTTGATTGTTGGCTTAGATGTTAGTAAAATTAATAATATGAAGAAATAGCTTAATAAGTCTTTTGCAATAAAGGATTTGGGATAGATAAAATAGATTCTTGGCATGAAGATTTTCCGTGATAGAAAATCAGGAAAGTTATGGTTATCTCAAGAAGTATGTGTTGAAAAGGGGTTCTTGAAAGATTTAACATGAGCAAGGAAAAATCTATTTATTCTTCACTTGCAGGTCATTTCAAGCTTAGTTTCAAGCATTGTCCTATAAGTAAGAAAGAAAAGTAAGAGATGAAAGGAGTTCCTTATACTTCAGCAGTTGGCAATTTGATGTACGCCATGGTTTGTACAAGATTAGATATTGCTCATCCAATTGGTGTAGTCAACCAGTTTCTCTCCAATCCGAGTAAAGAGCACTAGACAACAGTGAAGTAGATTCTCATATATCTCATAGGCACTTCCAAGGCATCTTTATGTTTTGATGGTGAGAAACTTATGTTACAAATGTTCCTTGATGCAGTTATGGCAAGTGATGTTGATTCTAGAAAATTGTTATCAGGATATTTGCTTACTTTTGCAAAGGGAGCAGTCTCATGGCAATCTAGACTTCAATAATTTATCGCTTTATTTATCACCAAAGCAGAATATATTGCAATCACTGGAAGTTGGGAAAAAAGCCTTATAGATGAAGAATTGCCTATAAGAGTAGGTGTGAAACAAGATACCTATATAGTGTATTGAGATAATCATAGTGTTGTTCGCTTAGCAAATAATTTGATATATCAACTAAAATCCAAGTGTATTGATATGAGGTATCATTGGATACAAGACGTGTTTAAGAAGAAACAATTGTAACTTGAAAAGATTCACACAACCGAAAATAGATCAGATATGATGTCAAAGTCATTGCCCAATGAGAAACTGAAAAAATGTAAGGAGAGAACAAGCTTGGTAGTGCCCCCCACATGATCTGGAGAGGGAAATTTTTTAGATCCATCCCATTTGGGTGGCCCAAGCCCAACTTTCATTAATTTGGGTATTTAAGCAACTAAATAAAACAAGTGAGGTTAAATGAAATTTCCCATTAAATTGGTTTTGAAAACATTATATAAAGATGAAAAAGTGCTAGCGAAAGTTGACATTAATTGAGAAAAGGAAGAAAGGACAAGAGGGGGAGAGAAAGATAGTGGCGTGAAATTGTTTTTGGGGGCAAGGGTTTCAATTATTTATTGCATGATCAGAAGGAAAATTTAACTATGTTTTCTCCTAAGTTTCTGGCATCGCCCTTTACAATCTTGCTGTTTTTTATTTTGTTTTATCCTCTCATTGGCTGTTATTTTGAGATATCCACTTATTAGAGAGATAAATATTAGGTTGGTACTCTAAGTCAAGATTAGTAAGATTCTTAATGTTGTTAACCTCTAGTGTTATCTAGAAAAGAATTTATGTTGTAATCACATTAATATAGTGAAAGATTATATCGGACTATGGTCTCGTGATTTTTCCCATTTTAAGTTTTTCATGTAAAAATATATGTCTATTGTGGGTTTATTGCTTGAATTTTATTGGTTTATTTTTCTACCTATTTATTTGTGATACACATCTCATTTTAATCACACAAAGAGGGAATAAAATTTTTTTCTGGTTAATTTTCAGCCACTTGCGTGGGCTCCTTCCTAGCAAATATGTACTCCACACAATAATGATCAAAAGGTGGTCAATACATATATTGTGGTCAAGCCGCTTAGTTACTCATAGTATGATGCTAATATGATTTTGAATTTGAATTTTCATGAATTATTGTTAGATTGGCATAGATAATGTAATGAAATTGAAAAGCTATTAATTATTTTCATAAATTTCAGGTGATAAGATGTTGTTATGATGAAATGATGTGATTGTTACAGGCCCCATGATTAATTCAGGTTTTTATTATCTACTTTGTATTATCTTCTTCTCTATTTTGGCTAAAGTAAACTTTGGTACAGTTGTTTCAGTTTTCTGTGTAATCAGGTAATTAATAAGGCAAATGTCATATTCAATTAGTTTTAAGTATACTGAAAAAGTCGTCTCTCCTCTGGCTCTCTCCTAGAGAAACAAAATGAGAGTGGAGAGTGAGTCCATGGGACTATTATGGTCACTCACATAAGTTGGGTGTTTTGGTTTGTGATTTCCTTTTCCTTTTCTTCTTTCTTTCTATTTCAGCTCTCAATGGACACGGATGAATTAATTCGAAGGTGCCAAGAAATATCCTTGGCAGGAGATAAGAGGGGTAGAGTAGCGCTTAAAAGGAAAATGAAGACGACAGGCCAAAAAATGGTGGATGGCTGTCTTTTGGGCAAGGTGCTAGTGACTAGAGAAATCAGTATCGTAGGGCTCAAAGTAGCCTTACAACAGGTGTAGAGAACGCTACGAGAAGTACAGATTGAGGACTTGGGGGACAATATCTTCTTGTTCCAATTCGGAACATAAACAGATAAGAGAAATATTCTAGCTAGGGGGGCCATGGCACTTCGACAGAGCTCTGATAGTGTTAGTTGAACCAAGCAGTATCGGGGAGATAAAACAACAAGTCTTCACTCATGCATCTTTCTGGGTTCAGATTCATAATGTTCCCATCTTGTATATGAATGAAGAGACCATAAAAGAAATCGGGGAAGCAATCGGGATAGTGGAGGAAGTGGGAACAAATGCCTCAAGAGAATACTTTGGCAAATACGCCAGATTGCGAATCTCAATTGATATCACTCAACCTCTGATTAAACTTCTAGAGCTAGGTGATGAGGAAGCTGTGGAAGGGGAGGGTGCAACAGAAGAAGGCTCAAGAAGGGAGCCTGCAGCAATGGTAGAAACAGCAGCTAATAAGGAGGGAACAGAAACTACCGAAGGAAAGACTATCCCCCTACCGGTATTATATGAAAGGCTACCAGATTTTTGCTTTGTTTGTGGTTGCCTAGGACACCAATACAGAAAGTGCAAGCAATACAAAAACCAAACCAGAAAAGAAATGGCTTATGGGCCATGGCTGAGAGCTCTCACAATGGCTGAAAAAGTTAAGATTAACCAAGGCAAAAACGTTGGAAAGCAGAGGATGAGAAACATGCTAGTGGAATGTACAAAAAATCCAAATCGGAGGTGGCCTCAAGAATGATGGAGAACAAGCACAGAAGCAACATCAATGGAGAAGAGACTGCGGAGGGGTTGACCCGCTTGCAAATGGATCCCACATTGGATCATCCGCAGGTGGAAGGGGCGGGTGTTTCAAGGCTGTCAGAACAAAGCCTCACAAAGTAAATGCAACCTTCAGAGGGTGGTACAGTGCCTCAAATCTAGAGCCCAAAGGCAGGAACCAGCGTTTTAAATGAGAGGGAAGGAAAAACGGAAAAGGGGCAAAATAAAGACATGTTAAAGGCCATAGGGGAAAAGAAACGAATAGATCAAACTCTCGAGGCCCAACTAGTCATAAGCCCAATAGAAACCCAAGCTGAAATAAGTTGTGATGAAGGGGAGAGACTGATTAAAATATAGAATAGAACCAAGAAACGTAAATGGAAGCTTCAGGCAAGAACCATTGAAAAAAGCTCGATGGAAGATAATACTCCAAAGCTATCAAAAAAACACTCCGGAGATGCTAGTTGGGTGAACCTAGATGGAAAAAGAAGAAAAATGAGCAGTGTAGACCAAGGGGAAAATTACAAGATTGAAGCAAAGAACACGGCAGAAAGGGCAACACTGCAAGATGGAGATGTCAAAATGATAGCAATGTCAATTGATTCAATTCCGAAAAAAGAAATGGCGGTGGTTGGTAACCAGCACCGCCCACAGCAATGAGGGTCATAAGCTAGAATGTTCGGGGATTGGGGAACGACTGAGCATTCCGGGAACTCAAAACACTTCTCCAATTGCAAAGGCCTCTGTGTTTTTGTGTGAAACCAAGATGAGGGCTGAGCATATGCAGGTGACAAGTAAGAAATTAAACTTCGATAGCTGCTTTTCCGTTAGTAGTAGAGGTAAAAGTGGGGGATTAGCCCTTCTCTGGAACTCGGAGGTTGTTGTGGATATTAAATCCTATAACAGCCACCAGATAGATGCAGTGATCCATTCGAAAAATAGCAGCTATTGGAGAGGCACAGGGATTTATAGCCATCTTGAGGTAGAGCAAAAGCAACATAAGTGGGCTTTGTTGCGGAGATTAGCTAGCTTATACTCATTGTCATGGCTCTATTTTGGAGACTTCAATGAGATTATGCAGAAAAATGAGAAGACGGGAAAGATTGACAGGCGTGAGTCCAATATCAAGGACTTCCGAGATGCTGTAAAGTTCTGTGGGTTGAGAGATATGGGGTTTAAAGGCCACCCATTCACTTGGTCTAATCGAAGATTCGGTCCTCAGCTGGTGGAAGAAAAACTAGACCGATTTCTCTGCTGCAAAGACTGGGGGGAGATGTTTCACGAAGTTACAGCAGAACACCTTGAAACATGGACTTCAGACCATAATCCGATAATGATGGTGCTCAAAGAAAGAGGCAGAAACAGAAACCTAAAGAGACGCACCTTTATAAGGGTGCATTATGCTGACGTGTGGAGCCCGTATAAGAGGTCTCAAGAGATTGTTAAGCATGAATGGAGTGAGAGTAAGAGTTTGAATTGTGAAGACCCTGTCTCTCAGTTCCACAAGACAGCCAAAGACTCGCTCCCAGAGCTCAAGAAGTGGAGTCGAGGAAAAATTTGGTGGAAGGGAAAAGAAGTTGAGTAAGCTGCTGGACGATTTAAAGAACTACAGAAAGAACAATAACCACTATGGCAGTGGTAATGAAATGAAGCTAATAGAGAAGCAGATTGAAGACTTGCTTGTGGATGAAGAAATTTTCTGGAGGCAGAGGTCGAGAGCTGTTTGGTTGCGGGAAGGAGATAAAAATATGAAGTTTTTCCACTCTAAAGCCACATCAAGGAAAAGGAAAAATAGAATTGAAGGGATCTTTGATGAAAGCAATTGGTAGACTGAGGAAGCAGCCGATATTGAGAGGATTTTTTGCAAACATTATGACAACCTTTTCACCTCCAATAAGCCATCCCCGATCCAAATAGAGAGTGCTTTAAAAAACATGCCGTGCAGAATCACCGAGGAGATGAACGCCCAGCTAGACCAACCTTTTTCTGAAGCTGAAATCACAGATGCACTGAGTCAAATGCATCCGTCTAAAGCCCCTGGTCCGGATGGCTTTCCAGCTGCTTTTTTCCAAAAGCATTGGAAGTCCGTGAGCTGAGGAGTCATTGCCACATGCTTGCAGGTTCTTAACGACAGAGGTAACCTCACTCCCTTGAACCATACCTATCTAGCTTTAATTCCAAAAGTTGATAAGCCGAAGAAAGTTGGGGATTTTAGACCTATCAGTCTTTGTAATGTAATATATAGGATCATTGCAAAAACTGTCGCAAATAGGCTAAAACTATTTTTAAATGATGTAATCTCACCAGCTCAAAGTGCCTTTGTTCCAAATAGGCTCAGAACTGATAATGTAATTATTGGGTATGAATGTCTTAATAAAATAAGGCTTAGTAAAAGGAAAAAGCATGGGTTAGTGGCTCTAAAAATGGACATTAGTAAAGCTTTATGACAGGGTGGAATGGAATTTTCTGAAATGTACTTTAGAAAAGTTGGGTTTCTCTCTTGGTTTTGTTGAGTTGATAATGCGCTGCATATCTACTTCATCTTTTTCGGTATTGATAAATGGAGAAGCAAAAGGGCTGATTCAGCCTCAAAGAGGGCTCAGACAAGGTTGCCCGCTGTCCCCATATATTTTTATCCTTTGTACAGAGGCTTTTACAAACCTCCTAAAGCAAGCAGAAGCTAAACAGCTCATTCATGGGATAAAATTCAGCAAGGAGCTCTCCATTACTCACCTTTTGTTCGCGGATGATAGTTTGATCTTCGCAAGAGCTACAAGGGAGGACTACACAAATCTGAAGAAGATATTTGATTGTTATGCAGCGGCTTCTGGCCAAATTTTCAATCTCGAGAAGTCCTCCATGTTCTTTAGTAAGAGCACCAGACAGGAGCAAATCGATGCAATTAAGGCCCTCTTCCAGCTTCAAGTAGTCTCAAGGCATGCAAAGTAACTCGGGTTGCCCTCCATGGTGAGTAGGAACAAGACCAGATTTTTCAAGGATATCAAGCTCAGAGTTCTGGAAAAAATCTCGAGCTGGCAGGCCAAACTTTTTTCTTGTAGGGGAAAAGAGGTGCTGATGAAAGCTGTTGCTTAAGCGGTTCCTGCATACGCAATGACTGTTTTCAAGCTCCCATTGGGCCTTTGTGAGGATATCCAAAAGGCCATTGTTGGGTTTTGGTGGGGAAACCATCCGAATCAAAAGTCCATTTACTGGTCAAAGTGGGAAACTATGTGCCAAGCCAAAAGCAGAGGTGGACTGGGGTTCCGTGATCTATCGAGCTTTAACCATGCCTTAATTGCAAAGCAGAGCTAGAGGATTATTCAAGAGCCGGAGTCACTGGTAACAAGAGTTTTGAAAGCTAGATATTTTAAAAACTCAAGCTTCTTGCAGGCTCAATTGGGTTCATATCCTTCGTTCATATGAAGAAGTATCTTATGGGGTAGAAAAGTGATAAAACAAGGGCTTTGTTGGAGAATCGGAGATGGTCAACAGGCCCTAGTGTACCGAAGTCCATGGATTCCAAGACCTACCACCTTCCAGCCGATATCCCCCCATATCCTTAAGTGTAGATACAACTGTTGCAGATTTGATTAATGTGGATCAGGAGTGGAAAAAATGTGTGATTAGGCATCATTTTGTGGAAGAAGATGCTGCCCAGATAGTGAACATTCCACTGCCAAGACAACCGAAACCAGACCAAGCAATGTGGCACTATGAAAAAAAGGGCAATTATTCAGTTAAGAGTGGCTATCAATTGTCTTTAAAGCTGAGATTTCCGGATAAGCCAAGCTGCTCGTGGGAGAATCACAAGTCCTGGCATGCCATCTGGTATCTCCAAGTGCCAGAAAAAGTTAAAATATTCATGTGGAGGGCAGCAAACAATTTATTGGCCACGGCAGAAAACTTATGGAGGAGGAGAGTGGCCCAGTTCCCATGGTGCCAGAGGTGCAGAAAAACAAGAGAAACTATCTGTCACATGCTTTTCAAGTGCAAAGCTTCAAAGCAAATTTGGAGACAGACCCCCTTTGATGAGGACATTCAGTTAGGCCAAGTTAAAAACGTGCTTAGTTTGTTTCAGGACTTGATGACAAGAAGGAAAAAAACTGAAATGGAATTGATAGTTGCTGTGTGTTGGAGCATTTGGCACTCGAGGAATCTTGCTATCTTCAAAAATAAGAAGGAAGATTCCTAGCTATCAGTTGCGGCAGCAGAAGCACTGGTGAAATCCTACAGCAGAACTCAGATGGTTCTCATGTCAGAAAGTCCCCATCAGAATCCTGCAGCTCAACAAAAATGGAGCTATCCACCAGAGGGCTGGTTTAAAGTGGATGGTGATGCAGCAGTACAGTTGGAGCAATAAAGAACTGGGTTAGGCATTGTGATAAGAAATTCGGAAGGGAAGGTTATGGCTGCATCATTGAAGCCCACCAAGTTTCTCAGCAAAGTGGATTCTGCCGAAACTGAAGCTGCCAAGCTGGGTCTGGAGTTAGCAGAAAGGGTTGGATGTTCCCCCTAATTATTGAATCTGATTCCAATGAAGTTGTGGAATTAATCTCTCTCAAGAAGAGCACTAGAACTGAAATTTTTTGGGTCATCTCCGAAATCCAAGAGCGGATGAAGAGATTGAAAAAAGTGAAGATTCAGCACACTCTGTGAGGGTGTAATTCTCTAGCTCACTCGCTGGCACGAGTGGCGTTAGAGCTAACTGATTTTGTTTTTTGGGTAGATAATATACCAACAAGCTATTTGTACTTATTCAAACATTTGGATGAATGAAAGTTATACTTTCTCTCAAAAAAAAAAATAAGACAAATGTCATAATGTAGATTTTGCGTTACAGCTTGTATGGCAAGGATGATGATTGTTTCACTTGCCAATTTGATGGGTTTGAGATTTTACCTCTAAATAGAGCTCTCCATTTTGAGAAATATATCATCCTTTAATTTGAATTATAGAGCATATCAAGTGAAGATGAAGCTTTAAATTAATAAGACTTTCTTGTGAAAGTTTCGGTTGAGTGAATTCGGGGAAATTTAATGCTCGAGTGACAGAGAAATTAAGCATATATCAGGAATTTGGTCGTGCGTGAATGATATATTTATATTTGTACACCCTTATTTCTTTGTAAATTTTTTTTTTATCTTTAACCATCGAAGTAGACTGCAAGCTGAACCACACAAAATTATTATGCTATTCATTTTATGCTTGTTTTGCTGTTGTTATTTATGTGCAATGGAGAACGTAATTTTGTGACTATTCAACTGAGCTTCTGCAAACATGTAATATAACAAGTGACATCTCGCAGAATTTTTATTATTAAAATTGCCACAAATGCCGGTGACAGGTTTGATCACAGTTTAAATCAAGAATCCTGAGTTGCTATTCATAACTAAGAAATTGCCAATTAAATTAAGTATTTCATTCAAAAATATTCCCATCCCCGAACTTTCTCATTTGCTATTGAAAACTAATAAGAAAATGCAAATTGAGTATTTCATTAAAAAAATATTCTCATTCCTACAGTTTCTTAGTTGTCATCCAAAACTGAAAAAACTGCTAATTTAAGTATTTCATTACAAGATATTTCCAATCCTGAGTTGTTATACAAAATTAAGAATCTTCAAATTAAGACATGTTTGGCATTGAGGTATTGAGACTTTTAAACTACAATTATTATACGGGAAAAAAATTGTAGGCATTAAATTAAAATTGATAGTTATTATAAAATAATGATTTAACATAGATAATATTGATATCAAAATAATTTTATCATGCAAGTGTGTGATAAATCAACTCAACTTTAAAATTACAGCAGTTAATTTTTACCAAATACTTTTTATTCTTATAGCTTCTGTCCAACAATAATACCAAATAGGGCCTAAATATTTCATTTAATATTGTTGCCATTCCCAAATTTTCCAAGTTGCTGTCAAAAACTAGTAAGAAAATGCAAATTTAAGTATTTTATTCAAAATATTCCCATTAATTCCCAGATTCTGCATTGCAATTTTAGAAAGTAATGATTCAATGTTAAAATCATATCAGTGTATCAATACAAATTCCAGTGGTATAAAAAGATCAATAAAAATTATAAGTTTCACATAAACCTTTTTAAAATCATATAAACAACTTTGCATATTCCTCAAAAGATGGCAAAGTTCACTATTGTTTGCTTCCTACTTGCTTTCCTTCTTGTTTCTGGTATGTATATATGTCTATACACACGCGCGCAAAAAAAATTTGATCGTTGATTCAATATATGTAGTTTATTTCGATTATATATAGATAAATATAATGAAAAATTTTCAAATGTTGGCTAACAACAAATATATTTATTGTTCATAATATACAGATGGAAACATGTTTCTTGGGGCACAAGCAAATACTTGCGAGAAATTTTGGGCCTGCAACGGCGATGATCAGTGCAAAGCGGATTGTCAAAAAAATTACAAGGGAACAGGATGGTGTGATTTTCACAAGGCAATACCGCCTGAAAAATACTGTTTTTGTCAGTACAATTGTTGACTGTTAATTTCATATTATTTCTCAACGCTCCTTGAGGCTTGAAATAAATGGAAGCTGTTCCTGCTTGAAAAATCATTTTTCATTACAGATTGATATGCATTCTTCATACTTCAATGTCATTCTATATGGGCAAAGTTATGTGACAAATTTGGAGTTGGATAGTACCGGAAAAATAGTTCCACCATCGGGGGTTTTTGCCAACTTTTTATGAATATGCAATTGGTGAGAAAATTATGAAAATATGAGTGTACAACTCAGTTTAGCATCCTAAAAATTAAGTTTTGAAAAGAACGGTATATGTTCGTTTTCTGACAGTTGAATAAGAGACTTTATTTACAAGTTAAAAGAGCTATAATACTCACAAATTGCGATCCCAAATGACAGGAAAGTAAATAACGATCCCATATTCCAATGGATAACAAATCAGCCATATATAAGGAAAGAATCTCCCTTAATTACTCAAATAAGCTAACTAAATCTTAACACATCGGGTCCTAATTCAACATTGGATAGTTAATAGAATTTATCTTTTGATTCATATAATTACTTTATCTTCTGAAAATAATTGTTATATATATATACATTTTTTTATATATATTCATATATATACATTTTTTTATAAGGGAAAATAAACGTTACACGGTCCTATCTTATTAGTCCCAGTAACTCCCATTCTTAACAGTCGTTGAAAAACTTTTCAACGTGTGATTTACTCATAAGCCACTTGAAGCGCTACAAATTTGATCAGTATTTGGAGCTGTATCCTCAATTGGTGGGCCGAAAATGAAATTGTTCTGCTGTTAAATTTGCAAGACTCGGGCTGGAATTTGCTGTGTGATATTGGGCTGTCATTAGCTGTTTTCTTGGCGGACTTCTACTGACCTGTTGATGACGCGACGCTTATGTGGCGGCACTGAAGATTTGTCGAGATCTTTCCAACGATAACTTTTTCCATGTGGAGCAATAACACCGTGTTTTGGGAAAAAAAAAAAGAAAATTATATAAAATATTGATTGAAACAAATTATAATTTTTTCTATTAAAAAAAGAATAAAAGTTATTATTATCAAATGAGTAGATAATATTTTAGATATTTTAAAATTTAAAAAAAATCAACTTCTGCTTCCAAAAGATAAAAAATTGAGATTTTACTAATAGAAGTAAAATAGTTTATTTAAGTTTCAAAAACTCTACAGAAAAATTAATCAAACAAAAAAAATTTAATAAAAGATTATGGGATTAAATAAGCATTTATGATCACTAGAAAAATCATACTGAACGGGCACCTAATTTCCAAATCTTCTCTTAAAAAAAATTTACTAATGTAATCACACTAAGTTTTATTTTATTTTTTGAGTTACATTTTAAAAAGAAATGTGTAAAACAAATAGGAGTTGGTTTCGAAAAAAATTAATATATAAAATAACTACTAATTATAATTAATTATCATATAAAATTAATTGACAAATATAAGTTAAAAGCTATAAATATTATGGTTGGCAATGGATCAAGTTCAGTTCGGCTCGGCCTTATGGTCTTGGGCTTTTTTGATTTCATATTTTCACAAAAGATGAAGTTTTTCAAATTCAAAATTAAGATTTAGCAATTACTTTTTTTAAAAAAGACAAGGGATAGGAAAAGTTTAAATTCATTTTTTTAATCCTTTACCTTCCCAAGAATTTGACTAACCAAATAAAATTATTTAAAAACTACTCGACCTTGAGAACTATTAAAAATTGTTTCTAATTAACTTGTATGTTTCTAAAAGTCAAATTCGAAAACGATAATTTTTTTCCATGTGCATCAATAACATTTATTAGAAACAAATTATTGAAAAAATGATGGACCCAAATTATACATTTTTTCTACTAGTGCTACATTTTGTATTTAGAAAGCGCAGAATTAAGAGGAAGAAAAGTATCGACATCAGCCCATATCTTCCATAATCTCTTCATAGCCGGTATGACTAGTCAGGCATACTATTGAAAGAGACTCCGATTGTAATGTTGCCTGGAGCCCTTCAAGTTGAAAAGGAATTAAGAAAGTATAAGGGTCTTCGATTAAAGGCCTCTTAAGTCTGTATTTTATGTTTGTGTTATCACCTAATTATTTTGTTACATTTCCCTTGTCGAACTAAAATCATGGTTCCACCACCATTAGTATTATATTCTTATATAGCTTTTTTACTTTATTAGTTATATATTCTCTTATGAATTAATTGCACTAATTTTTTTGAATATATGGATGAGTTATATGGTAATAAATATCACAGTAGTTGAGAGACACAGTTTATATATCTCAATTCTCAATTAAATTTATGTGTAGCACAATTGAACAAAAAGAAAATCTTTTAAAAAAAAGATAAACAAAAAATATCGTTAATAAAAGTACTTTATTATTTAATAAATTTCAATTAGTTTAGTTGGCAAATTCTCTTTCACGAAAAATACAATTTTGGGATTTTCAATTCCGCTGGCACGAATAGAGAGAAAAAATTAATTAATAAACCATCCTGTTATGTTTTGATGAAAAAAAGAGTGTTTAATATATAAATTACTACTGTCGTGAACTAACCTTAACCTATTGACGTAAAATTCTTTTTCAACTTTCCTTGCCAATTACGCTCTTGTTTTTCCTATTGGAGTCCATTTGTTCAATTCTGCAGCTAGCGTTCTCGATTTTTGGTTGCGCTATGATAGTTTAGAGACTGCGCTCCCTCGTTTTGTTTAGGCTGTAGTCTCTGCTAGGCTTTGTCAATGTACTTAAAAAAAAAAAAAAAAAAAAATTCTTTTTCGACTTCGATAATATTAGTGTTCAAGCTCAAACCCCTTTTAATACTTTAAATCTCATCAATCGAACCCAGTAAGTTTCAGGGAAAAAAAAAATCTTCAATTTGACTTCATTTGATTGATTTTAACATATGTCTTCCAAATTAATTTATAGCTTTTGTTTAACCTAGATCTATGCTAATTTTCAAGTTATCAAATTGTGCCACTAACCGCCTTTTATTAAATAATTCCTTCTACGACTTTGGATTTGGAGATTAGTGATATATATGTCCTAGCAAGCATACAACCATTTAATAATTTTAATTGATTTTTTTCTTTTTTATTATTGATAGATAGTGAACTCGAAACTCAAGTACTACAAGTCGTTTAGAGGTTTGAGTCTTAACTGACATGTCATTTGAGGAACTCTGTTGTGAAAAACCAACATCCTCGTAACTGTCGTTTAACCAATAAGTAACACAAGTGATTTACACGTGTGGTGAAGCTGAAACCTTATTAGCTCAGAAACAGCGTCTGTGACTGTCGTTTTGAGCTCACTTAAGCTTTTACTTGATTCAAGCACGTGAGAGGGAGCTTCTCTTTGGAAATTGGCGGGAATGGTTGTTACGGTAACAAACCCAGAAACATAGGATATAAGCAGGAGGCACTGTCATCATCTTGTTATGATGTATGGGGAAACACTGAGAGTAGAGAGGAGCTAGAGAGAAAGAAAGGGTTTACAAATTCTTCTTTTCTGTAACTGGTTTTTTCTACTCTTGTATTGTTTTGTTGATCTCGGAATAATGAAAAGTTGTTGATTTGTTTCCAGTGGATGTAAGCACCATTGCTTAGTGATGAACCACTTAAATCTTGGTGTCTTGAGTTGTTCTTTAATGCTTGAATTGGTTGTGTGGTTGTTGCTTGATAACCTGGGTTAATCTGTCTTGAGTCATTAATACAGAACTAAGGTCTTGGGGGTATTTGGTTAGTCTTTCCGCAAGCCAAATTCACAACAAATTGGTATCAGAGCCCCTTCTTTTCTGAATCAAGGTTTAAGAAATGACTAACAAGGTGGACCTTGAGAAGTTCACAGGTCAGAATGACTTCAATATGTGGAGGATCAAGATGGAAGCATTGTTAATCACACAAGGTCTGGGAGATGCCATTGATCCAGTCATCAAGAGTGAAAATGCAGAAGCCTCTTCTTCAAGAACTCCAGAGCAGATGGCTGAGATTGACAAAAAGGCAAGAAGCACCATCATCCTTAGTCTTGGTGACTCAGTAATAAGAGAAGTTGCCAAGGAAAAGACTGTTGTTGGGCTCTAGGCAAAACTGGAACAATTGTATATGACAAAGTCCGTAGCAAACAGACTTTACATCAAGAAAAAGATGTTCTCACTGAGGATGATTGAAGGTGGATCACTTGAAGAACACATAGATGACTTTAACAAAGTCTGTGATGAACTGGAGACAATTGATGAAGGACTGAGTGATGAGAGCAAGGCTTTGCTGCTAATCAGTTCTTTGCCACAATCATATGAACACTTTGTGGATGCCTTGTTATATGGAAGGCAATCACTCTCCCTGGAAGAGGTTAAATCTGTTCTTGGTAGCAAGAGGTTAAAAGATAAACAAGATAACCCAGAGAGTGAATCAAGTGAAGGGCTAATGGCAAGAGGCAAACTTGAAAAAAGGGAATACAAAGGAAAGAAGCAGGGAAGATCAAAGTCAAAGCAAAAGAACTTGAAGTGTTTTTACTGCCATAAAGAAGGGCATTTCAAGAGGGACTGCCCTGAGAGGAAAACAAAACAAAAGGAATCAAAAGACAAATCTGGAAATGCAACAATAGCCCACAGAAGAAACCAGCTTTGAGACAGCTGAGGTCCTCATTGCCATAAAAGAGAAAACTCAAGGTCAGTGGATACTGGATTCTGGATGTACCTATCATATGAGTCCAAATAGGCATTACTTTACTACATATCAGTCCTGTGATGGGGGTATGGTGTTGATGGGAAATAACTCAGTCTGTAAGGTAGTTGGGATTGGGACTGTGAGCCTGAAGATGTATGATGGCATGATTAGAGAACTAACTCAGGTTAGGCATGTTCCTGAACTTAAGAGGAATCTGATTTCTATTGGCAAGCTTGATCAAACTAGACATGTCATTAAAGCTGAAAATGGGGCTTTAAAGGTTGTAAGGGGCTCAATGGTTATAATGAAAGGTACCAAACAAAATGGTTTGTATGTGTTGAATGGACATACAACCACTGGAGAGGCAAGTGTCATTGAGAAGTGTAAAGAGAAAGCAAGACTATGGCACTTGAGGTTGGGGCACATGAGTGAGAGAGGACTGAAGGAGCTTCAAAAGAAGGGGGTGTTTAGAAATGACAAGGTAAGCTCTTTGGGGTTCTGTAAAGACTGTATCCTAGGGAAGGCTTCCAGGCTAAAGTTTGAATCTGCAGTTCATTCTACCAAAGAAAAGCTTGCATATATACACTCTGATCTGTGGGGACCTGTACAAGTAGATTCACTAGGTGGCTGCAGATATTTTTTATCCTTTATAGATGACTATTTAAGGATGGTTTGGGTGTATGTACTCAAATCAAAAGATGAAATGTTGGAAAGGTTTAAGAGGTGGAAAACTCTGGTAAAAACACAGACAGAATTGAAAGTAA
This sequence comes from Citrus glauca, assembly GCA_029633175.1. Taxonomy (NCBI): domain Eukaryota; kingdom Viridiplantae; phylum Streptophyta; class Magnoliopsida; order Sapindales; family Rutaceae; genus Citrus; species Citrus glauca. The sequence continues at coordinate 12,130,794 of JAQOOD010000005.1, forward strand.
AAGCTCTAAGAACAGATAATGGATTGGAATTCTGCAATAAAGAGTTTGGGGACTTCTGTGAAAGACATGGAATTTTGAGGCACAAAACAATCATACACACACCTTAGCAAAATGGTCTTCCTGAGAGAATGAACAGAACTTTAATGGACAAAGTGAGGTGTATGCTGCTATACTCACAGCTACCTAAGTCACTCTGGGTAGAAGCCTTAAATACAGCATGTTATTTGGTAAATAAAAGCCCATCTACAGCAATAGAATGCAAAACACCTATTGAGCTATGGTCGGGAAGGGTTGCAGATTACTCAAAACTAAGGATCTTTGGCTGTGTTGCTTATGCACATGTCAAACAAGGCAAATTGGAGCCAAAAGCTTTAAGGTCCAGATTTCTGGGATACCCAGATGGAGTCAAAGGCTATAGGCTATGGTGCACTGATCTTAAGCCACCAAAATGCATTATCAGCAGGGATGTAACTTTCAATGAGTCAGAAATCTTGAACAAATCTAAAGCTACTGAATCCAAAGATGATAAATCAAAAACAAGACCTGGGAGTGTTCAGTTTGAGGTGGAGTCCTATGAACAAGGTTGGACTGAATCAGAAACTGAAAAAGATGCTGGGAGAGTTGCTGACGGGTCTGATGGTATTCAGGAGTCAGAACCAGCTGGAAATGAAAGTAATTCTTATCAGTTGGTCAGGGATAGAAAAAGGAGAGCTGTAAGACCACCTAAGAGGTATGCAGCAACAGATTTGATAGCCTATGCATTAATAGCTGCTCAAGAGGTAAATGAGGAAGAGCCAAGAACCTATAAAGAAGCTATAAACAACAGGGACAAGCTGAAATGGAAAAAGGCTATGGATGAGGAGATTGAATCACTAATGAAGAATGGAACTTGGAAGCTGATAACCAGACCAGAAAAAAGGAAGACTGTCAGCTACAAATGGATCTTCAAAGTTAAAGAAGGAATATCTGATGTTGAACCTAGTAGGTTTAAAGCTAGGCTGGTAGCAAGAGGTTTCATACAAAGAGAGGGGATTGATTTCAATGAAATCTTCTCTCCAGTTGTGAAACATGCCTCCATCATAGTCATCTTAGCTTTAGTTGCCATTCAAGACATGTACCTGGAGCAGGTGGATGTTAAAACAGCCTTTCTGCATGGTGAGTTACAAGAAGAAATTGTAATGGAACAGCCTGAGGGGTATGTGGTGTCTGGTAAAGAAGATCATGTGTGCCTTCTAAAGAAGTCCTTATATGGATTAAAGCAGTCTCCTAGGCAATGGTATCTAAAGTTTGACAGTTTCATGACAAAACATGACTACAAGAGATGCAATTATGATTGTTGTGTGTACTTTAAAGACATTGGTGATGGAAAGATGATTTATCTTATGCTGTATGTGGATGACATGCTTATAGCATGTCACAGCATAGATGAAATCAGTCATCTGAAGGACCTCTTGAGCAGTGAATTCGAAATGAAAGATCTTGGAGCTGTAAGGAAGATCTTAGGAATGCAAATTATTAGAGACAGGAGAAGAAAGCTTATGTTCTTAACCCAACAGAGCTATGTCAAGAAGGTTTTGCTTAGATTTAGGATGCATAAATCTAAGGCTGTTCAAATACCTCTAGCAAATCACTTTAAACTGTCTGCGGCGGTGTTCATTGCGCTTTTATCAAATTCCATAGTGCTTAGCTTGAATTTCAAAATTAATTGTTTGTTAAATGAATAAATCTAAAATTTCATTAATTTTAAATTTTTCAATAACTGTTTATTTATTTTTTGTAACTTATGTCTGATTTTCACACACTTACATTTGAATAGAAAATGTGAACTTTTGTAACTTTTATTTAAAAAGAAAAGGATCAGAATAGAAACTAAATATTATATATCAAAAATATCTCTACGATATATACTTATTTCCTAAACTATAAAACTTAATTCTCTTTTTTTTGTCTTAATTTACAAGAACATAAATATCAAATAATCATATTTAAGATTGTTTTTATTTATAAAAACAAATAGAATGTCAATTATATTCAAATACTAAAAAAAGAAAAATAAGCATAATATTCAAACATTTATATTCATTTTTCAAAAAAACCTCAGACATATTCAGACTTCAAACAAAAGAGCAAACGATGCCTAAGTTATTCTTCTACTCTTAAGAAACTTTAGATATTTTTGTATTTTTAGAGGAAAGCTAGATTCAAGATTTTTTTTTTCATTTATGAATTTAATACTTTATTTTGCAATAATATTCTAATTTTTTTTGCTTCAAGTCTCACGAGGAATCTGCAAATTAAAAATTTTTAAGAAATTTTATTTCTTCTATACTTATACATTTCCATTTCGTGAGTGACCAGTTAAACAGTTCACAAAGTGTGTTTTCTTTTATTATTGTTTCAACGAAAGAATGTGGCAAGAAATTAGAGAAAGAGTAATAATATAGCCACAAACTCTTGCACAAATTAATTTTGTATAAATTGATGTGGTATGATAAAATTAGTTGAATTAAATATCTCTGTGCCCACATGACCTACTTTTATTATTCTGTATTTTCATTCAATCAATGAATTAATACCAAATCAGTTTGTACAAGAGTTTGTAACTGTATCATCATTGATACGAAATCCCACAATGAAACTTTGCGACTCACACTTAAATTGTAGTTTCAACTTCCCAAGAAAGTTCTAAACAGATTTATGACAAACAAAACATTGACCCAATGCTTAAGAAAAGCATGAACCAAAAGTATAGAGAATGATATTGACGCCACAATCAAGAAATAAATGAGAAGGTGAGTGATAAGTCTAAATTTGGAACACCACAAAAATACAAATTCTTGATAAGTTCACTAGTTCTCAAAAGAACCAAAGAAAGAATAATCTTTCAAATTCAAATAACATTAATCTCTTAATTATCATACGTAGCAAGGTTGCTGAGTTTAAATAGGCTAAAAGAAACCCAAGATCCTAAAAATAAAAATGGAAACATTGGAACAACCCTCCAAGTATAGGTTTGTCAAATGGTGCTTTCAAAGCCTTTACCAACCCACCATTATTAATATTAGCATTGACAAACATAATTAAATCTTTATTATTTACAATAACTTTACATCATTTTTAAAAAATTATAGATCAACAAAAAGTTTGAAGAATTAATTAATTAAATCTTTATTATAATTTTTTTCTTTTATGACTTATGTCTTTTGACAATCGTCAACCATTTTAATTTTTCTTTAATATATATTTAATTTGATTATTTTATCTTCAAAATATAATACGACCAAATTACTCCACAAACATGTGCTATTGTTTCTAATAGTTTAGGTATTTATTTTTTACAATTTAATTTTTTAATTGAATTCAATAATTTTCAATATTATGTCATAAATACATTTTTTAGTTTAATTAAATATTAATAATCATATTAATTGAGTAGAACTTATGTTTTATTTTGAAACAATAAATTTTGTATAAAAAGATTGGTTAATTTAAAAAAAATGGATACTTTGGTACTTACACCTTATAAGGGTAAAGTAGTCAAATTACGCTTATATAAAAGTAATTTTAGTGGTAAAATAGAATAGAAAATCTCACGTCGTGAAAAATAAATCAAGATAGATTTAATTAATCAACACTCAAAATTTTTTCTTTATTATAATTATTTAAAAATTAATGAGAATTTATCGTAGTAATTTTTTGCAAGCAAATTTAAAAAAAAAATTGCGCGTGAAATATCCGACAAAATCAAATTTTATAGGCCTAAATTCTTTTTCACTTGGCAAACAAAAGTGTTGCTTTATGGATGTTATAAACGCTCATTAAGGAAGTGTTAGGAATTTGAGATTTCTCCCAAAATCTTTCCAAGCAATTTGTCAAGTAACAAATTAATAGAAAAATTAAATGGAGAATACACCAATTACACCACCAGATTTACGAAGAAAACTCTAAATCAGGAGAAAAACCACACCCGTTTTCAAGAGACAACTAGAGAAAAAATATTTATTATGTGAAAAATTATGACAATTACACTCTTAGAAATAATTTTCTCTTACTCAAGGCCCAAATACACCCAAAACTCTCAATTTAAAAGTAATTATATTCAACTCTTGAATTCTCTCTAAATGCAAGAGGAAATGAATTCTTTGGAATGACGAAAATTTATGAAAGGCTCTCCTATTTATAACCAAATGGATAACACTATTCAAATTGTGTTACTATTCATGTTGCGTTACTGTTCAAGCTATGTGGTCAAACTGTGTTACTGCTCACCACTTAGTCAACCGTGTTACTGTTCACTGCGTAGTCATACCCTATTTTTAAGAGTTCTCCCACTTGGAGATTAGATTAAAAACCAATCAATATCCACACTATCGTTACTGTCTTCACCTTGGTTATAATCCTCAATATAGAGAATTATCATCCTCCACCATAAAAAGTATACCACTTAGAATTAATTATCAATTCTAAGAATTTTACATCGGCCTATGTCGAAATATCCTACTGAAATTTATAGTGCAACTTCCATATTGGCTTTCTTAGAAGTTCGTCAGCCATCGACATGAATTCCACCACACACCCTGCATCAATGCCAATCATGCCTTGTGTGCAAATCTTATGGTGTTAGCAGTAACACATCCCCTTTTATGGCACTAGCGGCATACCATAGGAATGTCGTCGTCATTTATTTTACAAGGGAACATCGTCTCTCACGATGATGAGAGACTTACCACTAGCAACGCTATCAGTATCTAATCTAGAGCCACTTGCCGATCTTACTCCATTTCTCCTATGACAATCTCTTTTTAGGTGCCTCGATTGTCTACACCCTCAGTCGACTCCTTTCTTCTTAGATTTATCTTTTTTCCAATTCCCCCAACTGCCAAAGCTGAGACATCTGTATTTTTAGTACTTTCACTGCTCAACCTTCTTTCTTTTGAAATTAAAGTACTACTAACTTCTTCAAGATCTACTACTTGCTTCCTGTGCATCAAATTAGGTAACAGGTGTTTGTATAAAGTTAGAAGTGACCACAATAACCTAAGCGCCTTGTCTTCATCCTCAATTTTAACTCCAATGACTTCTAGTTCTGACACAATACCATTGAGAACACCGAGGTAATCGAAAAATTTTGTACCTTCAGCCATTCACAGCATGTAAAATTGCTCCTTTAAGTACAATTGATTTGAGATACTCTTTGTCTGATACAACTTTTCTAGCCTCTCCTGAAGCTCTTTTGCTGTAGGAATATTTCTTACATTTGCAAGAACTTCTTTGCTAGACACAGTCGTATGGCACTTGCAACTCTATCATCCAACTCTTCCCAATCTTTATCGCTTATATTAGCTTTTCCAGAGCCACTTTTGGAAGTAGGGGATGGCTTCCCTTTCAGTGACTTATGTAACCCAGATTGAATCAACACATGCTCGACTTGAATTTACACAAACCAAAGTTGATTTTTTCATCAAATTTTTCTATTTCAAATTTCACCGGACTTGAAAATTTCAATCCTGACATATTTGTTTCGCCGATTAACCTTTACTCTTCACTATGAACTATTTAGATTAGCCCTCATTGCTTCACGTAAACAATACCGTCTATGTGAATAGTGCTCCAGCACCAAAACTTCAACCAATGGCTCTAATACCACTGTTAAGAAATTGAGATTTCTCCCATGATCTTTCCAAGCAATTTGTCAAGTAACAAATTAATAGAAAATTAAAAGGAGAATACATCAATCACGCAATACAAAATTTACGTGGAAAACTCCAAATCTAAAGAAAAACTACCGCCGTTGTCAAGAGAAAACCAGAGAAAAATATTCACTATGTGGAAAATTATTACAACCACACTCTCAAAATTAATTTTCTCTCACTCAAATACCAAATACACCCAAAACTCTCAATTCAATTATAATTATACTCAACTCTCAAATTCTCTCTAAATACAAGAGGAAGTGAATTCTTTGAGATGATGAAAACTTATAAAAGACTCTTTTTTTATAACTAAATGAATAGTACTGTTCAAACCATATTACTATTCATGACATTTTACTGTTCAAGCCACGTGGTCATATTGTGACATGTTACTGTTCAAGCCATGTGGTCATATTGTGACATGTTACTGTTCAAGCCACGTGGTCATATTGTATCACTATTCACCATGTGATCAAACCCTATTTTTAACAGAAAGAGTATGTGGATGTGGCGCACTCTCCATCTATTGGTCCCAGCTTGTGAAATTAAGGGCAAGGCATGTGATACCAAAGCTCTCTAGCTTATATATGTATGCATGTGTGTCTTTGTGCGTGTATATAGTCTTTCTCTAGTGCGAGTGTCCTCATTTTTTTATGCAAACATGCATTTAAACTGTAAAGTTTAATGCAATAAGATTTTAATAATATTAAAATGCATGACTTTATAGTGTATTTAAAAAATAACTTTGTTAAGCTGCATGGCTTAACAGCATGCCCACATTAAAAAAAAAAAGGAGCCGGCACTTGAAAATGATATATATATATATATATATAAAAGGGATCCCTGATTATATGTTCTTGCAAAACACCAGACACTAGAGGATGAAATATAGATTTTAATACATTGAAGACTGTTTTTTTTTTCTGTCAGTGGCATTCTCATTTTAATAAAGTGAGAATGTCCTCACTAGAGAATGATCATATATGTTCTTCCAAAACACAACAATATACCAAAGTCGTAAGGTTTAGCCTAGTGAGGATAGAAAATAAAAATAAAGAAATAATTCATACATACAGAAAAAAGTAAAAAATAATCCCAACAACCATCAAAAGAAAAAAATATAGTGATTTTTCTTAAGCCCCAAATAATTTATATTCAAGTCCCTAATACATATTTACACTTAAATTCTCACACTCTAAATTTTTAAAACAAATAAAAAGAGATGGGCTATGCAAACTAAAATCAAGCCCAAAAACATCAATATTAATTAAATTTTTAAACATAAATATTAATATTAGTGTAGAGAGAGCATTTTCAACCATGAACATTTTGAAGAATCGGTTATGAAGCCAAATGAGAGAGCAATGGATGAATGATAGCTTGCTTGTTTACATAGAAAAAGACGTATTTAATGAAATTGATAATGAAGTTGTAATGCAACATTATCAATGTATAAAAACTCGTAAAGGACAGTTGTAAGCATATTTTGAAGTACGAAAAGTCTTTCAAATCTATATATTTATTACTTTTCTGAATTTTTTATATTGTCATTAAATAAGCCCCTAGTTAATCAATATGTTGACTCCACTCCCGAATGTATGTGATATACATAGTAAAGAAGGTAAAAAAATATTTTGAAATGTTTATTGATGATTTTTCAAAATATTGCTATGTGCTTTTATTATATTCAAAAGATCAAGTGTTAGACAAATTTAAAATTTATAAAAGCGAAGTTGAGAATTTTTGTGACATTAAATTAAATGCCTCAGAAGTGATAAAAGAGGTGAATATTTGTTTCTTGAATTTTGTGAATCTATTGGCATTCTGTATGAAACTAGTATTGTATATAAACCACAACAAAATGACATAGTTGAAAAGGAAAATAGGAAACTAATTGAAATGGTTAACACTATGCTTTTTAATTCTGGACTGAGTAAAGGTTTTTGGGGGAAGCATTTTCAACTACTTTTCATGTCTCGATTAGAGTGCCTCATAAAAAAAACAAAAGTTGACCCTTTATGAATCATGGGGAAAGAGAAAACCTACTCTTCTTATCAAAGAGTCTAAGGTTGTCAAGCCATTATAAGACTACCTGAACCTAAGATTAAGAAACTAGGAGAAGGGGACATTGAATGATATTTTTGGGATATGATGAACATAGTAAAGCTTCTAAGTTTTTTGTTAAAGAACATAATAGCTTTGTTGAGATCAATACTATAATAGAATCCAACTATGTAGTTATATATTTAATCTTGGTAGATGAGCTATTCTGTGGGGCTCAAAGAAGTAAACATGCATAGTAGACTCCACCATGGTTGCGGTATTTGTAGTTTTGCCTTCATGTAGCAAGAAAGCTGAATGGTTAAGGAATTTGCTTATTGCAATTCTTATCTAATCTAACCTAATACCTCATGTAACCATTCACTGTGATAGTGATGCATCTTTGTCAAGGACATATAGCCAAATCTATAATGAAACGTCTAGGCATATTGGTCAATAACGTAGTTATGTGATATATCATCACAATTGACTTTGTGAGATTATGCCAAAATTTGGCGAACCCTTTAACTACAGACCTTGCAAGGGACATTATATTAAAAACTTCTAAGGGGATAAGAGTAAAGCTACCGTCATCTTATTACCAATGATAAAAACTCAACACAACACTTGAAACACCAAGAGTTTGGGTTTAATGAGAAAAAGTACATCATATGTTATACATAGCAAGCACTATAATATTTTAAGATGCGTCCTAAATGTGAGTGCTTCATACTTATAACATGTGGCAAAGGTTAAGCTACTTAGCTTTTAATAGACTTATAAATGCTTGATACCTACATGAGTGTAAGAGATGGTGTCCCTTCTTATGAAACTTCACTGGTTATTAAAATGCTCATGAAAACAAGCTATAGACACAGGACCAATCCTTATGTTAGCTAAAGAATACTTAAGAATTTGAGAACATGTGTGTGAGATATGTCCGATTATTCAAAGAAGGTCATTAGTTTAAAGCTTGTCTATTGTACCATCTTGATTAACCATGATTTGTTTCACTAAGCGAAGGTTCAATCCCAAAAGAACCCTCTATTTATGCATAAGTTTTTTGAGCTTGTGTGAGATAATTTTTCAAAATTCATTTATTTTGAAAACGGTGTTGGATTTTCAAAATAAATAATATCCTATTGTGAAGACATCTCCAATTAATTATGCCTTATAAAAGATATATTTTTTCACTTAAGGATGCATCCTTTCATGGTAGCATTTCATCTAAAGATGCATCCTCTTGTGGTAGCATTTCATTTGAAATGGAGATTTCAATTTAGACCATTTATTAAAATCAAATCTTGATTTGATGGCCATGAATGAAGGGACAACTTGAAAGGTGACAACCCAAATAAGGAGACCTACAAGTATAGCTATAAATAGAGGTCATATTTAGATTATTTGGACAGGAAAAAAATGATTCTACACCATTATTTCTCAGGCCTCTTTCCTAAAATAAATTTCATCATATAACATCTATTTTTATACATCAAATTTCTAATATATTGTTCACTGCAGGAACAATATATTGATTCTTCATAAATTTGCAATATTCAAGAGTACTCAATTTGCTTTCATTGATGTACAATGCAAATAAACAAATAAGTGTTTCATTGTTTCCAGAGGCATATTTGCTTAACTCATGTCCATCACTTAATTAGTGGGGGTGAATGACATTTTAAGGAAAGTGACATTCATAATGTGCCTTAAAGTACACATTAATTTTTTCTGCAATTTAACTATTACCCTTATTTTCTTTGTACCTACAAAGTTGTACTCATAGTGCTTTATTATAAAAAAGTTCCAGAAGTATTACTGCTACATTTGTCATTCCCCACAAATATATATCCCTAATAGTAGGAAGCTCAAGTCTCAACCCCAAGACACGTTGGTTTTTTATTTAAATATGCCTCATTTGTCCTTAAATATCAAATTTATACCCCATTACATGCATATACCTCATGAAAGTGTAAAAAGTCAAAAATTACCTAAAAAAATCATCTATCTACATTTTCTTTTTCTCTCATAATTTCCACATAATAACATAACCAAAGTCAAGTATACTCGACTTTTTACCTAACTTAATTAAAATGAAATTTTTCATTTCAATTTATGTCTAGTATTCTAGACCAGTTACAGAACTTCAATGAAAAGTCAAGAATTTTGGCTGAATAAATATTGAGCAATGTTAAATTAAGGTTTAGTATTCTTCACTCGACTTACTTGAAAAAGTCGAGAATTTTTCAGACAATTTTTTATTTCAATTGAAGTCAAGTATTCTCGACTATTTACCCGAAAAATATGAAAAAGTCCAGAATTTATGCTGAATTATTAATTGTGTATGGTTTTTATTGAAGTCGAATATTCTCGACTATTTACCTGACTTCGAAAATATCTTACAGTTTTATAAGGATTAGTTGTAGTTATTTTTGTACTTTCTCTAGTTTTTAAAAATATATAGGTGTAAAATTTAGGAGTGTTATAATTTAAGTCATATATTGAGTATTTTGGAGGAAATGGGGTTATATCCCACGCAATTCTCCCAAGGCACACAATTGCTTAGCTAAGGCCTCATGTGTGGGTCTATCTCACTACGTTCAAAATGTTGAGGTGATGGCATAGTTGCACATAAGTTTCTCTTTTCCCCCAAAAGACTTTACAAAAATTACATATAACATTTATTGCAATCATTATTTTGTATCTAAAATGCAAATTATTCTTCTATCTTTTTTTCCAAATAAGAGATTGGCACAGTCCAAATTGATTTTTAGTATATTATTTTCCTTAAAATTTATATTCAGGTGGTCATTCAAAAAAAATTGCTTGAATTCACTCAAACTAGCCCCTATCACTTTCATTTTTTTATTTTGGTTAAGTTCTTTAAAGTTTTTCTTTAATTTAGTAGTCAAACATTTTTTACTCAATTTTTATAACTTAAAATTTTTTCAAAGAATGCACTTAATTAATTACAGCAATAAACTTACCTTCACATTATTTTCTTTACCTCATATAAAGCTCAAACCTTTCCGTAGTGTACTTGTGCTCAAGCGGAAATAAAGTTATTCCCCCAGAAGATCATAAGACATTATATAAAATTACAATCAAATTTCAATTTTAATCCATTAGATGATTTAAAAATCGAACATCAGTTGCAAATTACTGTTATAACTATCTTTTAGTTATTTTATCTTAACACAAGCTATTTGTTTATTTGCTTAACCAATGTTGAATAATTATATATTTGCAAGAACATACATGCTAACTTACACAAAAATTTAAAAGAAAAGGCGATTAAAGATTTTAGTTTGAATTTGGAATTAAGAAAAATGAAAATCCATTAATAATGAAAAAAATTAAATTATCTATATGATTTATCAAAAAAAGTAGAAGATTTAAAAATTAATTGATAGTTTAGTATTTCACAAAAGTCTGTATTATAATTTAAAGAGAGTTGGGTTATTTGCACTCTAAAAAGTACTTTGAATACTCATATTTGAAAAAACAAATTACAGAAATAACTATAATATATTTTACATTTAAGGAAAATTGAGTATAATTAAACATAAGATTATTATTTTAGACACCCATTAAATACACCCATTTATTTGTAATTATTCTTTATTTAAACCCTAAAACTTGCTTCTTCATGTCTAATAAAACAATTTGGAAATTATTCACGGTGTATGTATAATAAAAAAAATGTTTCAATTGTTGTAGTACAAAAAGAATAGCGAAAACAAAGAAAAGCAATTATAGGAAGGAAAAGAAAGAAAAGGCAAAATAGCAGTGAATTGCAATTAGCTAAGATAAATGTCATTGAAATTGGAGTCCCCGCAATATAGACTTAAGAATGTACTGAATATTTGTATAGATGTATAGAGTAAATAAAAATAATTAAATTAAAGATTTAAGTGAGGATTTTTTTTGTATTTAAATAGTATATAGAGTAAAACTTAAATATTTAAATTTTAGAGATAAATATACGAAGTAATAAAATGTTTAGAATGATATTTAGAGTGCAAATAATCTAACCCCTTAAAAAAATGTTATTTCAGTTTTTTTTTTAACTTCAATATGGTAAAGAGACATTTCATATTTTCACTGAAACCCACCTTACGTGGCCTTGAGCTTGCCAAGTTTTCCCTGCACAAACAAGAGTAAGGATATCTAATAATAATCAAACTCAAACAGCCCATGTATATGTTTAATTTCTAAATAATATAAAAGTAATAATTAATGTAATCGCACTAAATTTTAACTTATTTTTTGAATTACATTCTAAAAAGAAAAAATATAGAACAAATAGGAGTTGTTCTTAAAAAATTAATTATTATATAAAATTAACTAACTTATATAAGTTAAAATTAATAAATACTAGGGTTAGCAATGAGCCAGGTTGATTCGGGCTTGGGCTAGCCAGCTTGGGCTTTTTGAGCTCAAATTTTCTTAAAAAAATAAAATTTTCAAAATTTTAAATAAAGATTTATCTATTGAAAACTATATTTATAAGAAAGAGAAAATAGTGGGCAAAGTTTAAATTTATTTATTTTTAATCCCATACCTCTCTCGAGATTCAAACCTAGATAGTCTATTAAAAATTATATTCAATTAACTTGTAAGTTTCTAAAAGACAAAATATAAGGGTCTTGAATGAAAGGGCCCTTAAGTTATGTATTTTTGTGTGAGGACCTCATTAAATTTCTGTATGGCTCTTCTTGAACCAAAATCATGATTCCGTCAGTAGGTATTTATTTTTATCTTTTTTAAATAAAATTTTTTTCTTTTAAATATCCAACATATCATAAATATATTTTGTTAGTTTAATTAAATATTAATAATCTCACTAATGAAGTGTAAATTATACATTGTGTAAAATAATAAATTTTACATAAAAGAATTGGGGAAGTTAAAGATAATTTTTGGCTTTAATAGATTAATGCTCAAAATAAAAAAAATTAATTAATAAATTAAAATGAATTTAATAGATTAATGCTAAAAAAAATTCCTTAATTAAAGTTTTTTAAAAATAATGAGAAAGTGGAGTAGATTTACGAAAATGATGGGTAAAACTGTACGACCCTTATCGGAAAAAAAAAAAAGGGGGGAAGCGAAAAGTCATTTTCACTTGGGCAATCAAACATGTTGCCTTATGAATGGTATAAATGCTCATTAAGGAAGAGTATGTGAATGTGGTACAAATAGGAGTAGGCTTTGAAAAAATTTAATAAAACTTGTGGTTTGCTCATCATTCGAGGTGGAAATTAAAATATTTGATGAAACTGCAAATTAAAGATAATTTTGATTATATTAATCTAAGAATTTATATGGAAAAAAAATTTACACATACATTTTTCTCTGAATACTACAAAAAATTTATTAATAGAAAAAGAATAGAAAGAAGTAAGTTACAGACTAATCATAGGGGTCGGCAGAACATCCCACGAACTATAATATGAACAAGTAGCACCCAGGTCAAGATATCCACAACCGAATTACTTTCTCGGTGCTATGACTACAATGAAATTGCGTACACTAATTGTTACAATTAAGCGCCATTGAATTCGAAGCCGCTGTGGAGAATGAAAATGTGCGCTCAAATGGCAAGTAAGAGCCGAAACAGAATCACTCTCAAGCCAAATAAAATGCTAATCCGTAGAATCAAGGGTAAAGAAGGCGAGCCTGGACAAAACCGAGAAAGCATGGTATATGACAAAAAATTAAAATTTAACTAAATACGCGATCTTTATTTTAAATTAACTAATACGATAAATTTGTATGATACATGATTTTTTTTTTTTTTAAGTTTGATCTTTTAAGTTAGCCTAGAACTATAAAAACAACTATACTTGTTACATTATTTCAAAAGAAAATGAAATAATACTGAATGTAACTGAAAGAAACTTAAACATAACAAATAATAAGTATGCCTAGAAAGAGATTAATTTAACACAACAAATTTCTTGGGCTTAAAAGCAAAACTTTATGAGTCGCCACATGTTGTATCATTTTAAGTAGTTGAACATGGTGCAACTACATTTCATTTTCAGTCGCTCTCATAGATCATATATATCTACAAAGCGCAAATTCACTGAGTCTTTTTAGCGAGTAAGAGTTTGAGCGAAAATTCTTGAAGCTCGGGTTGCAAAATAAAAGATGAATTGGTGGTTAAGTCGATGTATTGAATGGAAGATTGAAGACAGTAAGGTCATAGAGGGACAGTTGCATGCTATTATTTCGTCAAAATTTACAAAATGACAAAAAAAATTAATCACACACGTATACAAAATAAATATGGTTGTCTGTCCCATAACCAAAACTTATGATGACAGCTGGGGCTAACTGTGGACAACTATCATACATTGATGCGGGATAAGACATCCTTCCCCCTGTGATCGGGTATATATTAATTCACTGATTAGGTATGAACCTTTCAAAAGGAAACACTAAATTGGGCTGCGTACTCTTTCAAGATTTTTTTTAGAAATTAACTACTTTTAAGTTATCGAGAAATTTTCTTAATTAATTGGTCCGAAAGCTCTTTAATTGCCGTGCTTTAGGATTTTATTAGAAACCTTCTACATAGATGGCGAGCGTATGTACATTCATACGCTCGCGCGCGCGCGCACACACACATATATATATACACATGCACACGCACATGTCTGGATGATATTAAAATATACAAAGAGTTAAAATGTAAGAAAAATATAATTTTTAATATACTATTTCTTGTATTTTAGTGCATTAAATTTTTGGTCTTTCAGTTTCGTATAAACAATTTCAAAATGTGAACATATGCATCTAAGCATGATTCTATATATATAAATTTTTTAAACGAGGGTATAACTCTGCATTTTAGTAACCTGCGAGAATCCCTATCGGAAAAGCATTACATAAATATAGTATTCTCTAGTAAGGATATCCTTATGTTACTAAAATGCAAAAAAATATAAATTTCAATACTTGGTGATTATGTTTTCTTTTTATCTACTATTGCGTTGAAATTTATATTTTTGTGATTTTAATAACTTCCTCACATTATTATATGTTAGTGGCTCCTTCCATTACCATCTCAACAAACTAAGGTGTTAAGCCAGTCCTACACAGGTTTTATTTCAGTATTAGGATAGAAAATTTAAAATTATATTATGTTAATTTTTTTCACTTTTGTGAGAGTAAACTTAAATGAGGGCACTTGTTGAATAACTGAAATGGGTACTTGACCATGTACTTATTTTTGACGGTCGGTTTGGTTTGTCTTAGTTACAATGACTCCAATCATTTATTAGAGTTTGGTTTTGGTGTTTGCAAGTTCTTTTTTTTTTTTTTAAAGATTGCCATCATAAATATTATGGTATTTCTTTATCTAAAATTATCACGCCATTTATAATTTTTTAAACTATATGACAATTTTAAATGAATTTGTCATTCTTTTTGTCAAAATAGTCAACCTAAAAATATATTTATATTTTCATAGGAAATTAGTCAACCTAAAAAAATTAGTTAATTGGATTTGATCAAGGGTTGAACCAACAATTTAACTGGTGGTGGGATATCAAATTCTGACAAGTATCAAAACTTGGACGAAGCATTACTAATTAGGGTATGGCTAAGTTACTAATTGTTTAATTTTTCTTTCAAACTGATGTTATCAGTAATTCTCTTTTGTTTAATGAAAATGGCGGTTTTATCATAAGCTCATTTTTCACCACTCATTATATTCGAAAGAAAATCGATTTTAGAAAAATACAAAAATTTGAAGAACTAAAAATATCACAGATTGTTAGGTTTAAAATTCATTATATTTATATATATTATATATACACACACTATACTTTTTGTCTGCCAGTGTACTAAAACTAATGTTTTTTTATTTATATTTTAATAATATGTTCATTTTATTAAAATGAGGATGTTTTCATTAGAGATTTATTATATATATGTGTGTGTGTGTGTGTGTGTGTGTGTGTGTGTGTGTGTGTGTGTGTGTGTGTGTGTGTGTGTGTATGTGTGTATGTATGTATTTTACAATAAGGGAATCACTTAAGAAAATAATGATCAAGCTATATATTTCAATATACTGTATCAGAGTGTATGTTTTGTCATTTTTTATCTTATCCATTATTTTATTAAAGCAAGGGACTTCCTTATTATAAAATTCCTCACACAAACACATACACACACTAAAATAATGTTTCAATGAGGGATCTTCTAAAAGATAAAGAAAACAAACACTCCAACATACTAAACAAAACACAGTGCATTACATACCTCAATTAATATTTCTTTGTGAAACCAAATTGAAGTCTAGGCAGGCTAAAAAGGTTTGCAGTCAGTTAGCTGTAGAGAATGTTTTTGTAGTGAATAGCAAGGGGAAGAGTGGAGGGTAGCTATCATGTGGAATACAGACACAACAGTTCAAATTAAGTCATATATTAGGCACCACATAGATTTACAAGTCCATAATGCTCAAGGAAAGGTGTGGAGGGGAGCAGGAGTATACGAGCATCCTAAAGCTAGTCAAAAGAAACAAACATGGACACTTTTAAGGAGATTGGAAGGTTTGTTCTCACTCCCATGGCTATGCTTTGGAAACTTTAATGAAATTCTAAATTTGAACGAGAAAATTGGAGGGCTTGATAAAAGTGTAGAGGCAATTAAAAAATTTAGAGAAGCTATTCAAGATTGCAAATTGGTTGATTTAGGAAGCAGGGGCTACCCTTTCACATGTTCAAATAGGCAATTTGGGCCTCAACTTATAGAAGAGAAGTTAGATAGATTTTTTTGTAACCAAGAGTGGAAGGCTGAGTTTTATGATGATCTTGCCACTAATTTGGTGCATTGGGAGTCTAACTACTATCCAGTATTGATGGAGGTTAAGGAGAGGCAGAGGAGTTTAATTTATGAGAAAAAAAACTTTCACTAGACTTGATTACGAAGACATGTGGATCTTATATGAAGACTATAAGAATATAGTGAAAGGGGAGTGGTTGCAATAGCACACGAGCAATGAAGAGAGTCCTGCTGAGGTTTTTAGATCCATAGTCAAAAAGTCAATGGCGTGTCTGATTATCTAGAGCAAAAAAGAGTTTGGAGGAAGGCATAAGAAGGTGAAGGAATTAATGAGGAAGTTAAATGAAGCCAAAGAGCATCATGATCAGTATAACAGAGGCAATAAAATTAGAAACATTGAGAAGTAGATTCAAAGAATTTTGATGGAAGAGTAGGTGTATTAGAAGCAGAGGTCAAGGGCTGATTGGTTAAAAACAAGGGACAAGAATACAAAATTCTTGTGTGCCAAAGCCTCATCGAGAAGAAGAAAAAACAAGATAGAAGGAATTGAAGATAATGCTGGAAATTGACTCGAGAATAAAGAAGATGTAGAAAACAAATTTTGTGAATACTTTCAAGATCTGTTCGCTACTTCAAAGCCAAGCATGGACTATATAAATGCAAATCTAGAAGGCATGGCACTAAAAGTGAGTGCAGAGATGAATATGCTTCTGGAACAAGCCTTTACAACCAAGGATATTGAAGCAATTCTCAATCAAATATGCCCAACAAAAGCCCTTAGACTAGATGGATTGTAGGCTATCTTCTTCTAAAAACACTGGAAAATGTCAAAAAAGGAGTGATTGCAATATGCCTCAAAGTTCTAAACCAACAAGGTACTATAGCCCCCCCCCCCCCAATAATCATACTTACATTGTACTTATTCCTAAGGATGAAAAGCCAAGAAAGCCACATAATACAGGCCCATCAGTCTCTATAATGTCATTTACAGATTAATTGCTAAGGCCATTATCAATAGATTAAAATAGGTTCTCCATAAAATTATATCTCCTATGCAAAGTGCTTTTGCTCAGATAGACTAATAACTAATAATATAATTATCGATTATGAATGATTGCATAAAATTAGACATAGCAAGGGGGGAATAATGGCCTAATGGCTTTGAAGTTAGACATAAGCAAAGCCAATGATAGGGTTGAGTGGTCACTCCTGAAGCATACCATGGAGAGTTTAGGCCTTTCAATTAAATGGATAAACCTGATCATGAATTGCATCACCACTCCTATATTTTTTTCGTTATAAATCGAGCTACAAAAGGGTTGATACAACCTCAAAGGGGTCTAAGGCAAGGGTGTCCTATGTCCCCTTATTTGTTCTTACTGTGTACAGAGGTATTTCTAAACTTGATGTGGCAGGCAGAGAGATAAAATCTAATTCATGGACTGAGATTTGATAGAAACATCACAATCTCTCATCTTTTGTTCATGGATGACAGCTTGATTTTTGCAAGGGCCTCGGTTGATGATTGTAAGCAGCTAAAGAAGGTTTTTTATTGTTATGCGCTTGCCTTTAGACATGTTTTCAATTATGAGAAATCATCTATGTTCTTTAGCGAAAAAATTCCAGAAGGGCAGACAACAACAATAAAAGATATTTTCCAACTCAATGTACTCTCAAGGCATGAAAAATACTTGAGGTTACCTTCTATAGTGGGCAGAAAGAGAACCAGTTTCTTTAATAATGTGAAGCTCAAAGTTCTAAGTAAATTTTCCAACTAGCAGCACAAGCTAGTCTCAAGTGGAGGAAAGAAAATTCTCATTAAGGCAGTAACAGAAGTAGTACCTGCATATGCCATAAGCGTATTTAAGAACCCTACAGGATTATGCAATGACATCCGTAGATCAATTGCAAGATTCTGGTGGGTATCCAAGGAAGACAAGAAAGGAATTCATTGGGAGAAGTAGGAGAAAATAAGCTATGCCAATATTAGAGGAGGGTTGTGTTTCAAAGATATTTCAAGCTTTAATCAAGTTTTAGTTGCAAAGCAAGGATGGAGGCTGTTGCAAAATCTAGATTCCTTAGTAGCAAAGGTGCTAAAGACTAGATATTTCAAGAAAACAGATTTTCTAAAGGCTAAAGTAAGCTCAAATCCATCCTTCATTTAGAGGAGTATTTTGTGGGGAAGATATGTATTGTAGAAGGTTATAAGGTGAAGGATAAGGCATGGAGAGAAATCCATATTCAAACTAGTAACTAGATACCTAAACTAGCAACCTTTAGGCCAATTTGTGTGCCTTCCTTACCTACAAAAGCAAAAGCCTCAGAACTCATTCTCCTAAACCAGTAATGGAATGAAAGCTTGATCAACGAAAACTTTGCAAGGGTGGATGCTGAAATTATAAAGAGAATTCCATTCCAAGAACCCTATAAGAAGATGAGGTAATTTGGAACTATAATAGGAAGGGCTTTTACTCTGTGAAGAGTGGCTATCAATTGACACTCAAAATCAAGTTCCCTGAGCCACCAGCTAGATCCACAAGTGCTTCTCAGGGCTGGCAAAGTATTTAGAGACTTAACTTGCTAAGAAAAATAAATTTTTTTTTGGGGAAAGCCGCTAGAAATCTGCTACCAACAGGAGAAAATATGTGGAGAAGAAAAATATTACAGGAGCTGACGTGCCAAATTTGCAAAGTTAAAAGAAAAGATGTTTTCCATGCTCTTATAGAATGCAGATTGGCAAGGAAAATATAGAAATGTACTAAACTAGAGGCTGAAGTGAAAGGAGTAATGAGAGAAGATATGCTGAGTATTATGGAGAGAATAAAGAGTACTTAGGACAAGACTAAGATTGATTCTGTACTAACTATTTAGTGGGTTGCGTGGCATGCAAGGAATAAATTTCTCTTTGAAGGAAAAAAAAAACTAGATCCAGTGGTTTCAATGGCCAAGGCGATTATGAATGTGTATCAGATAATGCAATTTCAAAATCAAAAGGGACAAAGAAGCACAGAGGATTTAGAGACGCAGAGATGGAATCCACCCCCGAGCAACAAGTTGAAAGTCAATGTTAATGTGGCAATTCATGAAGATAGGCAGGTTGCAAGGTTAGAAGCAGTTATAAGGAACCCGCAAGGCTAAGTGGTAGTTGCATCAGTAAAAAGAATTATTTTTGGAGGAGATGTAACGATAGCAGAGGCTAAAGCTGTCAAATAAGGAATGGAAGTGGCAAGGGAAGCAAGTTGCACATGTGTGACCATTGAAACAGATTGCAGAATGGTAGTTGATTCAGCCAACAACAAGGTTAGCAATAAATCAGAGATTTGGTGGACTATAGCAGAAATTCATAATAGCAAGCTAGATTTTCAATCGATAACATTCCAACATATTCCAAAACATTTTAATGCTAGTGCTCACTCTTTAGTCAAAAAAGCTTTACAAAGCTCAGAATCTGGCATCTGGAAGGATCAGTTCCCCGTGAATGTTTTGTGTATGCTTGATAGTTTTCTTAATTAACTTAAACGTATATTTTCTTTTAAAAAAACACAGTGCATTAAAGTAATTAATCTCTTATTAAATAATGATTGTTTAGGGAAGATATCCTCATTTTAACAAAGTAAGCATGTGATAACTCTATGAAATGAGAGTTACCATGGCACTTTTAGACTTAAATCAATAATACTTAGAAAGTAAATATGTGTTTTCATTGTATTTTTATTATATTTTGCATAAACATTCATCTTAGTTTATTCGTAATACATTTTGTTTGATTCAAAATAATTTGTTTTCTAAATCATATGCATAATTGTCGGTGTCCAGAAGCCTAAATTTTAAGGAATGAATACTAATGCAATAGGCTTGCAAAAGATGGAAGAGAACTTAGCTACAAAAGATTTGAAATAAATCTAGAATAATGCAATTGTTGTAGCCGTTGCTGTAGCAACCATTGCTATAGCAATCCTGGAACAACGACATAGAAAATTCTACGCGGGATAATTACATAATTGCGACCTGTAGTTTCCTAATCTGACTTATGCGCGCCCTAGGCTTCCGTTTACCTTAATCTTCAGCTATAAAAGAAGCACACGTCATAAGGAATAAAGAGGGTCATCACCCAAGGAGAAAAACACAAAGAAACAAAGAAAAACAAGATTCAAGAGAGAAATTAAGGGCTGCACAAGAGAAAAAATTACAGAGATCAATTGGGAGCTCAATCCTTCTTATCCTTCTCTTACTTTCACGTTTTCTTTTTATTCATGGGGATGTGTTTCATGGTTGAAACTTTGTTCTTTGTTTTTCTTTTGCAAATCATGAACAAAATTCATTTGTAGTTGAGTGATAGACAATCTTGATGGTTTATTGACTGAAAATAATGTTACTGCATATTTGTTGTAGCATTTTATTTGATAGAATTTATTTTTATTCATTATTTTGGCTGATCACCCATTTAATGATACAAGTTAGGAGAGAGTCACAGAGGGCCTATCTTAGTGGAACATATTAGAGCAATACTTGGTTTTAAATTGAGTTTCTTGGATTGAGTTTAACTTATGCCAACAAGGCCATCCTTAATCTAAAATTAGTGATAAACTAGACATACGGATTCACCTTGTAGCATAAACAGAACCTAAGCCTGTAATGCTATATTTTATGTTGGCATAACAATTGATCACTGTTAGGTTACATATAGATATAAGATATCCAACATGCGACGGCTGAGGATACATAAGGATTCTGCCCAGTGCTGTAGCAGATGCAACAATAACCGAGCCAAACATTACAAAAATAGTCAATACCATTAAGAGAGTTTATTCACTCAACTACTCTATATTCCCATTGGGGTTATCCTTGAGTTTGACGTGATAATTTACTTTGTTGAATTTTATTTATTGCATTTTTATATTAATTAGTATATTAATTTCATTAATTGCTTTATCTTAATTTAAAATAAAATATGCACTGTTAAGATTGTTGTAGCAAGTCTGATAGCATCAATCCATGTGGAGACGATTTTGAATACTCATCACTTTATTACATATTGTGTGCACTTGTACATTGACATTAATAGTATTAGTATTTATACCCAACAAATTTTTAGCGTCGTTGCCGGGGATTCATTGTTCATTGTGATTTGTGAAATTAGTTTTAACGGTGCTAATTTTTAATTTTATTTTGATTTGTTTGTTTTGTTGACGTAGGTGATCTAACAACCCTTGCATGCGCAAATATAAATCTGTTGAATTCTAGTTTGATCTAGAAATTAAAAGAACTGCAAGGAGATTAAGAAGAGAACATCGAGAATTACATGTTGCAGTAGTAATGGATGATTTGCAAGATTGAGAAACTTGAATTGCAGAGAGGAGATAGAACCAGTCAATGACATGAAGGTCTGAATGGACAATGTGTTTAACGGCAACTAGGGAACAACAACATTATTCACACGGCGAACGATTGAGATAAAGCATTCGAGACTATGCAGTATTGACTCCTCAAGCCATACATCTGGGAATAGTTAGACCTGATGTTCAAACTAACAATTTTGAACTCAAACCCTTGATGTTTCAGATGCCTCAAAAAGTGGGGCAATTTAATGGTTTGCCATCCGAAGATCCTCATTTACAATTTAAGTAATTTTTGGAAGTGAGTGATGCTTTCAAGATTACTGAAGCATCGTAGAAACCATTGAGACTCGGAATTTTCTCGTTTTCTTTGAGAGACCGAGTAAGAGCATGGTTGAATTCTCTACCACCAGATTCTATCACTACATGGAATGATTTGGCTGACAAATGTTTGATGAAATACTTCCCTCTAACCAAGAATACAAAGTTGAGGAATGAGATCACATCTTTCCATCAACTTGAAGATGAGAGCTTGTGTGATGTAGGGAGAGATTTAAGGAGCTACTCAGAAGATGTCCTCATCATGGTATTCCTTGCTGTATATAATTGGAAACTTTCTATAATGGTCTCAACTCAAGCACTAGATTGATGGTGGACGCTTCAGCAAATGGGCCTTGTTATCTAAGTCTTACAATGAGGCTTATGAAATTTTGGAGAAAATAACCAACAATAACTAGCAGTGGCCATCAACTAGACAAGGTGCAACAAGAGGAACAACATGAGTTCATAATGTAGGTGCCTTGACAGCCTTTCCAACCCAAGTAACTTCATTAACAAACATTGTGAAAGTAATGACCACTACTCCAGCAAGTGTCAACCTAGTTTCCGAGGTCTCTTGTGTTTATTGTTGAGAGGGACACTTATTTGATAATTGTCCTGGAAATCTAGCTTCAGTCAATTATGTGGACAGCTTCAATAGACAGAAAAAAGACAATCTATATTCAAACATTTACAACTCTGGATGGAGACAACACCTGAACTTTTCATGGAGTTATCATAATCGGACTGCTGCAGCACCTAGTGGACAGAACAAACCTGCTCAACCACCTGGAGTTTATCAGCAAATCAAGAGTAAAGAAGCATCAGCAATGATCAACTTAGCTCCCTTGAAATTCTGATTAACAATTATATTGTGAAGAATGAAGTAGTTGTCCAACATCATGCTGCATCTTTGAGAAACTTGAAAAATCAAATTGGACAACTTGCTACAGCAGTAAGCAACAGACCTCTAGGCATTTTACCCACCAACACAAAGAATCCAAGAAGAGAAGGGAAAGAGCACTGCTAAGTGATACACTTAAGATCTGGAAAAGAGGTTGATAGTGCAGTTGGTGTACGAAAAAGAAGAATTGAGTCTAACCAAGGCCAAGAAGACACTCAAGTAGAAGAGTCACAGTCTTCCACTTTTCAGAATGCAAATCAATACAATTCTGCTACAGCATCTACAAAAATTTATGACCCAGCACTTGGTGGTGAAGAAGCTATAGCACCAGCAGTAACAGACCTGAGTAGAGCAAAAGAGAAGTAGTCTACACAACCTGCTGCAGAACAACAATTTAGACATCCACCACATTTTCCTCAAAGATATAAGAAGTAAAAATAAGACAAGTTGTTCAGCAAAATCTTGGGAGTGCTGAAACAGCTACCTATCAATGTCCCTTTTATGGAAGCTCTAGAGCAAATGCCAAATTATGCGAAATTTTTTAAAGATATTTTGATAAAGAAAAGAAGACTTCGAGAGTTTGAAATAGTTGCTCTAACAAAAGAGTGCAGGCGAATGTTTCAGAATAAGATACTGCAGAAGATGAAGGATCCATGAAGCTTTACAATCCCTTGCTCTATAGGCACTAAATACAGTGGCAAAACACTTTGTGATTTAGGGGCTAACATCAATCTCATGCCTTTATCAGTGTTTAAGCAATTGGGAGTTGGTGAATGTAGACCAACAACAGTGATTTTACAACTTGCAGACAGATCTTATGCATATCCAGAAGGGAAGATTGAAGAAGTGTTGGTGAAGGTGGATAAATTTATTTTTTTAGTGGATTTCATTATGCTAGACTTTGAGGCAGACAAAGAAGTGCCAATCATTCTAGGGAGACCTTTCTTAGCCATGGGAAATACTTTAATTAATATTCAAAAAGGAGAATTAATTATAAGAGTGAATGACTAGCAAGTTACATTTAATGTGTTGGATGCCATGAAGAGTCCCGATGAGATTGAATATTGTAATTTTATCAGTGTTGTGGACTTTGTTGTAGTAGAGAGAATACACAATTGCTACAGTAAAGAAGAAATCAATGTTGTAACATTTGAAGAACTTGATGATGAAGATCGTGGAGCAGCTAACATAGAATGGTCAGGAGAAAAGCAACCCTTCAAAATTGACGAACAAATCTAACAAAGGGAACTCACTCCAGACGAACAAGAATTCAAGGTTAATGGGTTAAAAGTGGAGCACTACATGGGAGCTAAGGTGAACAACCTACAGAAGCATCTATTCTAGAAAGATCCAGGTTGAGCGAACAAGAAAGGTCAGGCTGAAAGACCTAAAATCAAGCACTAATTGGGAGGCAACCCAATAAGGAAGTTGTTTTAAGTCTTTAAAGCATTAAATTTAGTTTTTAAATTATTTAATTTGTCTTTTTTTTTTAAGTGTGCATCTAATTTTTTATGTCTTTTGTGTTAAATTGCAGCATGTAAAATTAAAAAAAAAAGTAAAAAAGAAAAAGCATAAGGGAATTGTTATAGCATTACTTACAGTATAACATATAACAGAAGATTCTAAAACAATAGAGGCATTTCTTGTTTTTGTAGCAGCAAATGGATTGATCATATTTTATAATAAGGACCGTTTGAGAAGTGGATCAAAGAAAAAGTGACCCTTTACAGCCTATGCTGCAGCAGTGCTTGCAGCGACAGGGGAGTACCCATACCCACTAGTTTATTTTACTTCTTTCTGAAAAAATTTTCTTTCATTTAGTTTTAATTTTCTGATTCATTCTGCATGTCCTTTTATTTAGTGTATGCATGTCTGGTTTATGTGGTTTTGTTTTGTGTGCTTGTGAGGACACAACACCACTCAAGTTTGGGGGGGTTGTGTTTCTAAATGCATGTGTTTATTCTTATGTTGTGTGTTGTGTAAAGCTTTATTATCTAATATTTGTGTATGAATTTTAAAATCTAATGAAGATCAATTGAGTGTTATTCAATATTTATGAGAATGCCCAGTAGGGATAGTTATAAATAGAGGTTGAAATTTTGTCTCGACACTTAGACTTTGGTTGAGTTTTATGACAATGTTGTAGCAGAGCCAAGAAAACATAAAAGAGTAGAAAATATCTCAAGTTTGGGGGAAAATATTTTGTTGAATTGTGCTTGTTATGAAATAAATTTTGCTCCAATGGCTTAAGTTGCTGAGTAACCAAGGCTGAGTATGTACCTCGTATGCAGAGCCAAGGCTGAGTATGTACCTCGTATGCAGAGCCAAGGCTGAGTATGTACCTCGTATGCAGACTTAAGCCCAAAGGCAACAAGAGTTATAAGCATTGCTATAGCATCTATAGCTGAAAAAAAACTAAAAAAAAAAAGTCATTTGTCTAAGACATTGAGTAGCCAAGTCCGTTCATAAGCCCCATGTTCAGCCTTAAGTTAAAGATATCTTTAGATAACAATATGTTATCAGCATTGCTACAGCAACTCTGATCTGTGAATTGGTTGAGTAATTGGGTGTCATCATTACAAGTGATCGACATTCACATAAAAAATAAATGTTACATTGAAGAGGGGTCAAGTGAAAAACAAAAAAAAATTATTATTGTCGTAGCACAGTTTGAGTTTATTTGTGAATTTTGCTCCTCCATATGTGAATATATTTGTGTTCTACCTTTGAATTATATGCAATGTCTCTATAATGTTGTAGCACCTCTGGAATTTGATCAAAGTGGCACACACACATTTTGGATAGAATGCAGCCTAAGCATAAAACTGAACTGCTATGGCTATTTTGCGTGATTAAGAATGTGATCTGAGGGTGGAAAAATCCTTGCAACTTTTATGATAGAGCTGAGCTATTTGTTGCATGATTGGGTGATTGAAGTGTTAGCATTGTTGTCATTACTTGAGGACAAGTAATAGTTTAAGTTTGGAGAGTTATCATGGCACTTTTAGACTTAAATCAATAATACTTAGAGAATAAATTATGTGTTTTCATTACATTTTTATTATATTTTGCATAAACACTCATCTTAGTTTATTCGTAATACATTTTGTTTGATTCAGAATACTTTGTGTGCTAAATCATATGCATAATTGTAGGTGTCCGGAAGCCTAAATTTTAAGGAATGAATGCTAATGCAATAGGCTTGCAGAAGATGGAAAAGAACTTAGATACAAAAGAATTGAAACAAATCTAGAACAGTGCAGTTGTTGTAGCCGTTGTTGTAGCAACCATTGCTGTAGCAACCATTGCTGTAGCAACCATTGCTGTAGCAATCCTGGAGCAACGATAGAGAAAATTATGCGCGGGATAATTGTAGACTTGTGATCTGCAGTTTTCTAATCTGACTTATGAGCACCCTAGGCTTTCATTTACCTTAATTTTTAGTTATAAAAGAAGCATACATCATAAAGAACAAAGAGGGCCATCATCCAAGGAGAAAAACACAAAGAAACAAAAGAAAAATAAAATTTAAGAGAGAGATTAAGGGCTGCACAAGAAGAAAAATTGTAGAGATCAATTGGGAGCTCAATCCTGCTTATCCTTCTCTTGTTTTTGTGTTTTCTATTTATTCATAAGGATGTATTTCATGGCCAAAACTTTGTTCTTTATTTTTCTTTTCCAAATCATGAACTAAATTTATTTGTAGTTGAATGATAAACAATCTTGATGGTTTATTGACTGAAAATATATGTTACTACATGTTTGTTGTAGTATTTTTTTATAGAATTTATTTTTATTCATTTTTTTGGCTGATCACCCATTTAATGATATAAGTTAGGAAAGAGCCATAAAAGCGTCCATCTTAGTGGAACATGTCATAGCAATACTTGGTTTTGATTGGGTTTCCTAAATTGAATTTAACTTATCCTAAAAGGGTCATGCTTAATCTAAAATTAGTGATAAACTAGACATAGAGATTCACCTTGTAGGGTAAATAGAACCTAAGCGTGTAATGTTATATCTTATGTTAGCATAACAACTTATCACTGTTAGGTTGCATATAGATATAAGATATCCAACATGAGATGGCTTATGATACATAAGGATTCTGCCTAGTACTGTAGTAGATGCTGCAGCAACCAAGTCAAACATTACAAAAATAGTCAATACCATTAAAAGAGTTTATTCACTCAAGTACTCTATATTCTTATTGGTTTTATCCTTGAATCTGACGTGATAATTTATTTTGTTGCATTTTATTTATTGCGTTTTTATTTTATTAGTTTATTAATTTTATTAATTGTTTTATCTTAATTTAAAACAAAATGTGCACTGTTAAGATTGTTGTAGCAAGTCTAATAATATCAATATCTGTGGAGACGATCTTGAATACTCATCATTTTATTACTTATTGTGTACACTTGCACATTAACACTAATAACATTAGTATTTATACCCAACAATAGGCACACTAAAATATTAAAAAAAATACAGATTTCAATATATTGGAGACTATTTTTTTATATGTTAATGATATCTTCAATTATAAACACACGTGTGTTTTCATATTTAGTAGTTTAAAATAAGTGATAACACTCCATTAGATTATTGTATCAACGATGTGCTGGTTCTTCTTGCATAATTTAGACTTTGTCCAAAGAGGAAGTTCATTTATCTTGTTTAAAAAGACTATTAACATTTTTTTTTGTTAATAAAGACAATTTCAGGTAGCATTTATATCTTTATTAATTAGCATTTTTCCCCAATGGGTTAGGCAGGCCCTCTTAATAAGTTACGTCAGGCTAGGGTACGAAATAGCCGTTTACTGGTGCTCTAGCTAATTAAATTAGCTGAAGAGGAAAATCCTTAGTTGGGTGCCTATAGTTCTTGGAAAATAAATAGAAAGGCACAATGTAGTGCCATGATGCCATGCATTTTCTAAAATTATTTTGAGAGCTTGAGATAACAATACCCTACATATTCTTCTCTATACTCATCAAACACTCTCCACTCATCAGCCCTTTCACTCCCATCTCTACCTTCCTTCTCCACCAAATGGCCGCCGTTGCTGCTGCTGCTGCTGCTGTTTCCTTAAACACCACAACAACCGCGGCACTGCTGAATATAAAACCTCTATATTGGCTTGTGAACCACCCAAAAATCCTCAACTTTGCATGGACTCAAGGGGAGACTCTCGGCTCCTCTCCACAATTCCTTACACTCACTGTCCTCTCTTATCTCTCTCTCACTTTCCTCCTCTACCAAGTGCCTATCTCCCTTGAATACCACCTCCGGCGACGGATCACCGTCGTCCATAACCTCTTCCTCATCACTGCATCCTCAATCATGGCCCTCGGTTCCTCTCTCTCCATTCTCTCCCGATCACCAACCATACAGTACATCATTTGTTTCCCCAGAAATACCAAGCCAAACGGACCTCTCTTCTTCTGGGCATACATGTTCTATCTTTCCAAGATTTATGAATATGGTGATACCCTTCTGATCCTGGTGAGCAACCCCATCAAACGGCTCTCGTTCCTCCACGTGTATCACCACACAATAGTTGTGATCATGTGTTATTTAGGGGTAAACTATGCACAATCCTCCTTACCATTGGTGGTTCTCACCAATTGCTTGGTGCATGTTTTCATGTACTTCTACTACTTATTATGTGCATTAGGGTTTAAGCCAAAGTGGAAAAGGCTTGTCACAGATTGCCAAATACTTCAGTTTCTTTCGAGCTTTGTGATATTCAGCTTGATTTTTGGGTATCATTTCACCACTTCAGGCTGTGCAGGCATTATTTCTTGTTGCTTCTCTGCTGCATTCATCATTACACTTTTGTATTTGTTCTTTGATTTCCACTCCAAAAATTACTCAGCAAAAGCAGGTACCAAGGATCAAATCAAGAAAGCATAAAATTTCGCGAATGGGTCGTTTGTTAACTTAATCACTTAGTTAATATTTTTCATTTTATTAAATGTCCTACGAGATCGGGAGCTTGCATTTAATAATTTCTGGGTTTCCTATAGCTGGATGGATATGTACTCCTTTATTTCTCCATTTGTTTGGTCGAAAATTATAAATTTGTATTTATAGTTTATCTCTCATATAGCAGCCATTTGAAACGGTCGTCAGTGACACATTATTTCACTCATCAAAAGTTGTGGTTGAGTTGATATGTTAATGGTCCCAATAATTTATTTGAAATATTTACTGTTTCTCTTTTCAAAGGTTCTAGTTGTTGCTAGCTGAAAAAAATAATAGAAATTTTGAGTAGTGCTTCATTGAATAACTATCTACTGTAACTGTAATTTGTCTGTAATTAACGTGCTAAACTTACACAAAGATTGAATATTATTAAGTTCCACTGTACAACCGAGTTGAGTTGCTAGGCAGAGAAGAATTACTGAATCAATAATATACGTAACATGGGCTTTCAAATAATTTCAGGTTTACCGACTCCTATATCGTGGCGTGTGGGAACCCGGCCCTTATGTCGAAAAATATTTCAGAGAAGATAAGAGTCATAAATGAAAATTTATTGGCCTTCTAATTAAGTTTACAGATTTTTTATTTTGACTTCTCAGTTTATGGTATTTTCATTCTTTATTTTTACGCGGATTGTTACATTACCGAAATATGCATTATCATCTCCTTACTGTCAAGACCTCTCAATGTACATCAATGGCGAATATTGTTTTACATTGGCAGCTACATTTCTAAAGTCCTGCAATTCAAATTGAAGTGTCATTTTAACCCTTTTTTTTTGTTTCTTTAGATTAGCAGAGTCAGAAATTTGGCTCACAAGAGGCAAGCTGAATAATAAATAACATAAAAATTTTTAATAAAAGGATTATGAAAAAAAAAAGGAAAGATAAACAAATTTTATAAAGTAAAATAGTAAAAAATGTTATAATTAAATTCTTGTTATATATAATTATGTCTCTCAGTGGAAAAGAAAAAAAAAATTATGAAGGCAATTATATATGTGAACTCTTAGATTAAGCCTCCGACTTTTTGTTATTGTTTTTATTGTTTCAACACTAGAGATTAAACGGCTTGTAAAAAAATTTCAAAATACCTGAGCAATAAAAACAATGACCAATATATTATTATTATTCGTATAGGACATTTCCAATGTAAACAGTTAATTAATATTTCAAAAACAACAACATTCATATCTGCCAAATTAACTAAACACATTCAATTTAGACAGAAGGCTAAAATGAACAGCTAAAAGCATGATCAGAAACTATGAGCTTCCTGCAAAATATTTCACTGCACCAATAAATAAGTACAATAATGATTTTCTTACTTCAAGAAAGCTGTTCGATTAAATGTTGGTAGCCAGATGCAGCACCTTTACTTTAATTTTTCACTGATCATATTTGGTTGATGAGGCAGCCTTTTTATGGCTAATCTTGTTAATCTACTATTCCACTGTTTACGAAGCCAGTAATAGAGCAGAATAAATCTGAAGAAACTGGTGAAGAGAATAAAGGAGCCTCTGAAACTTTTCAAACATGTGAGTGAAGTAGCGGGAATGAGATTACCATACAAACCCTGAAATCTCTAAAATATCCAAATTTCTCACCCTTGAGAGAATTCGAATTTTTAGATCGGGGCTTCTTAATAAACAGCTAAAATTTAAGTCACTGATGTCAGTTAAAAGCTTATCTCTTACAATTTTGCATTAAATATTATTGTTTGTAAGTATAGAAGTAAGTAATAGTCGTCCCCATAGAAGATTTTTCTCAATTAACAAGTTATTAATACAAAACATACAAACTGACTACTACGAAAATTGAATTAAAATATTACTTAACGAAATTAACTCAAACTTTTAAGATCTACTAAGGACACATTATCGAACATGCATACAAATTCTTGGGGCATTTGAATTGTTTTGTTATATAAACTAAACTAAAGAATTTAAAGAAGAAAATATGAAATTATGAAAATATTTTTAAGGAGATTTATGTATAATGCAAAATATGGTTTAAGGAATCATTCTCCACCATTAAAAAATTAAATTTTATGTCAATTATCAGACTTATCATTCACTACCTAGCTATCAAGTAAAACAAGCTCTTTACTTAATCTCTTTCCATAAAATAACTAGAATAAGCTCTCCAAATTCAATTTAATGAAAGTTTTAAAATCAAGAAAGATATAAGCTGAATCAAGAAACAAAAATATTCCATAATATTAATCACAATCTACTACCTAGGTTTAGTTCTTTGACAATTATGGATAAAAAAATCCTAAACTTGGAATCAAATCACCAACAAATTCATCTAGTTGGCTAGCTAAACAAACAACTAGCAATTCTTGAACATTAAAATCAATGAAATATAAAATTTTTAGAGAAAGATGAAGAAATTCTAACTCTAAAAATTTATTAATAAAAATTCATATCTAGGGTTTCGAATCAACCCTAACTAATAAAAAGATCAATCACTTATGTCTAAATTATTTAATATCAAATTCATTAAAAAAGAAATGCTTATTGATTGAATTATAACTATGATAGCCAAGTCTTCCCTCCAATTCATCTACTCCTCTCTTCCTTGTGATCTTCTCACTTCTGAATTGGTGCTTCATATTTTTTCCTTATTTTTGTTCAGTGCTAGGCTTGTTCCTACTGGTGTTTATATACTTCTTTAGTCCTAATTCTTGCAGGACTTGTAAAATTTGTGTAAATCTCCTTTTCCGAGTGAGAAAAGAGCTTGGAACCTGGAAAATAGCTTACGTGTCAAAATATCTCTAAAATGTTTTTTTAGTGTGGGCCCAAACAGAAAATATGACTCGGCCTTCAAAATCAATTTTTATTGACCAAATCTAATCCTCACCCTTAGTATATATGTAACACCCCAAAAATTACCCATGAAAACTCAAGGATAAAATTGGAATGAAATCTCACATCATTTATTCTTATTAATAAATCTCAAGATAAACAATCATTATTCATATTCCAACTGAATCCTTACATAAAACATATGAAATAAATTCTCCAAATATAAAGTCTCTAATCCAAAATACAAAAGTCTAGCCAAATTTAATCTTTAAAGCAACTCCAAAGATCCACTAAGATAAATTCTCCATCTAAGCACCCAAGCCACATTTCTAATCATTCTGCAAAATATTAGAGACGAGGGGTGAGCCGTCAACTCAATAAGTAATCCATGCACAATATTTGAAAACCTTTGTCATGTATCATTAAACATTTTATAGTAACATCTTCATTTAGCATAAGGGGTGGATTCATATAAAAATATTAAAACATTTATTAAAAAAAAATTAAAACGTAAACATTGGTAGCTCATGCCTCGTAGTCATCATCAGTCATCAGTCATCATTCATCATTTAGGGTGTTATACCCTGCATTGTTCCTCATTCAAGATACTATACCCCACATTGTTCGTAATATCCTTGTGCACAAGATCATCATCATACCAGCAAGCTGGCCATAACATTTCATAACATCATAACATTTTTTAATTCACCATACATTCTTTCATAAATAGCAATTAAAGCCTTCTAAAATATTTAAGAACCTTTCTTTGATCATTTAATTCTTTTAGAAAATTCTTTAAGAAAACATTTTGTTAAAAAAACTAATTTCTTAAGAAAAATTCATTTTAAAATAATTTTATATAAATTCATTTAAAAGTGTTTTTATTTTACAAAATTCATTTAAGTATTTTAGAAATCATTTTTGTAAAAATTTCCATTTAAACAGAATTTTTGTAACGTAAATTTGCATTTATTATAAAGCGCATCATGCATGAATCTACTTACCTCGATCCGTAGCAATTAATTCAACACCTCAAGAATAACCAACAAGCTCACCCCCGTCCTATTTTCATCATAAAAATATTCTTATCAATATCATCTCTAACCTTAAACATAATCGCAATCATCCTTAAATCATAGACACTAATACTACCTTACTACTTATGCATATTCTAAACATATCCTATACTTATGAGTATCCTGCACATGCTGATTTTTTAATAACCTATACACATGTTGCAAAACCATGAAAATTTACAGAGGCACTGTGAACATGCATAGCATTGCATACAATATTTCACAAAAATCAGCACAAGTCAAAATCAGAGTCAGAATATTGACCTTTCACCCAAGTAACAAAATCTGTCCAGCACTGACCAAAACAGACCTTTTCCAATTAGAAAATTCATAAATTATTCTTTGGTACTCGAAATAATAAGCTTCTTTCTTCTAATTACAGAAGCCACATTCAAAAAGAATATAATTAAAAGTCATAATTTTTGGACTCCGGAAACTATTTTAAAACGTTTTATTTCCGAGAACATCTAACCCGTCCAGAAAATTCCAGATTTGAAAACAAAATTTCAAAAATTCGTATCTTTTATTTTACATGCCCAAAAATCATGATTCTAGTTTTTAAAGACAGAGGAAAGATCGAAATTTCATTATAAAATCCTAACATGGCCTGTAATATTCATAAACTAGCCCAACTGTTACACGTTTCAGCTTCTGAAATTCTGGAAAACAGTTTCCAGATTTGCAGCAGCCATATGTTACGATTTTTAATAATTCAACCATAAAGAATAAAACTACGAAAATGGGCACAAAAATGGGCATAATTTTAAAGGATGTGTAACCTTATAGAAAAATTTCCGGAGTTTAGAACTACTGCTGAAAATCGGAATTTCCAGCACCAGTAACCCAACTTCAAAAACCCATAACAATTTGCATACTCAGACGATTTCAACACAAAACCTATCAATGGAAAGCCTAGGATGTCTAGTTCCATGATATGTAAGATATTCATGTGATTCTAAATAAAGGAAACGATTTCAAGCAAGGAATAAAGACTGTTCATATCATCACAAGATTACAAACACACATATATTACCCAAAACATACTACAAGTAATTAAAGGCAAACAATTCCATAAAAATAAATGATATAAGTCGAAGAAATACTTAATACCTTAAGGCAAACACTAAGAAAAGAAATAATAAAACTTTCTTTTCCTTCTCCAAAAACTTATATTTCCTTCTTTTCTTTCTAGGGTTTGTAACGGTGTAAAAAAAAAATAAAAGATGGCTTCTTAAAAATATGATTTTCTCTTAAATACTTGGTAATTAATAAATATTTTTAAAAAAAATAATAACTTATGTAATTTATTTAAAACAATCCGATAAATTTACTCACACACAAACACTCAATAATAACTATCCTACTCAATTTAATAAGGGCAAAAGAGGAAAAAAATTGGGCATTACAATATATCTAATATAGGTCAATAAAGTGAATAAAGCCTAAAAATTTATCCAAGAAGCAATCAAAATCTATGAAGCCACAATCTAGTTATTCTTCACAGTAATAAGTGTCGTAATTTTTCTACTCCTTTTTGTTTCTCTACCTCAAAAGCTCCAACAAACATAAAAGACTAATAAAGATTCAAGAAGGTGATGGAAATATCAAATAACCGTAAAGAAAGTAATAAAAATTAATTGGAAATTAAGCACTTATCATTTATTGAAAGCTTCAAAAAATACATTTAGATGTTTTTGACAAGGGTGGTTGACGAAGTAGTTTCAAGCAACTTTCTTTTACTAGTTATCTGAGTTTAAATCCTAGGGGAGGCAAGAGATTAAGAATTGAATTTGAAAAAATAAAAATGTTCTTTTTAATCATGTCATCAGGAACTTTGAAATAGTATACTATTCACATAATCCAAATATTTGTAACACAAGATACTGTGTTTTTAAATTATTCCTCTCACATATCCTACATCAACGAGTTACACAATACCTCATTCAGTCACCTCTTGAAACTTATTTTTACAACTTTAAACGCTGATAAATTTTTATACAAATTCATGGTCCGAGGCTGCAAATAAAAATTTTAAATTTATCTGTTAGAAGGTAATGTATTTTTTTCTACCTCCAGTGGATCACTAAAGATGAAATGAGGTATTAAAAATTATTTAAAGGTGAATCTATTAAAGGCAGAGATAACTATTGAATTAGTAAAAAAGATTGTGGTTCCAATACCAACCCATACAGTTGGGGATGAATTGAATTTATTTCGTAAAATGAGAATTTTTTAATGTAAAAAAATAAATAAAGATATCATTCCTAGTTGATGTGGTAGCTAGCTATTTCATTTGAGGCAAAAGTGACTGGAAAAATTTGGCACTATGAGTGCAAGTTGAATACCTAATAAAATGAAAGAATCATTTGAGAAAACCAAAGACTAAAAACTGTTTGATAACTGTTAACATAATTGACAATTTCTTGTGACACATTTACAGTTTTAAAACTTTGGATGATAGTGTATCATTATCAACGTTGAATTGAGTCCATCTTTTTCCTATATTGAAAATGAGAAAGACAAGTCTGAGATTAAGAACTGATGAATTTATCAAGTGAATGAACGAAGATCAGTAAATGGTCGTTCGGTACCGATCAAATTAGCAACCAATGAAAACATTTCTGTATCAATGTTTCATTTAAACTTGTAACATTGAACAATTTGAGTCTATCAATTTTCTGTTTTAATGCATATCCTACTCTTGTTTTGTTTGCACGGTTGGTCCACAACCACCAATTCGAACAGCATTTATGTATACATGTTACCAGTCAGCTAAGAGTCAGAACAGAGAAAATAGTAATAATTATAATAACGATAATATTTAATGCTTTACTTTTATACACATATTACTAATAAACTAATGCCACTTGGGATTTTCTGATGGTAGTTGGTGGTAGATAGATTTGGTAATTTCGTCTAATTAATACATTAATAAGAGAAAATAAATTGTTCTGTCTTCCACAGAATAATTAATTGAGTACTGATATAGACATTCTAGATTCTTATTTTAAATAATGTAACATATAATGTGTTATTTATTAAATAGTATTTATGAGAGAAACTAAATTTTACTTAAGTTATAAAGTGAAAAGTTCTATAATAAGATATCTACTGGGACACTGAATGTATATATTTATAATACATCCCAAAAATTTGTCTAGCAGAATTTGAAAATTTGCTCCGACTTTTGCTGGTGTTCAAAGCCTCAACATGTGGAACGAAAACGAGTCTTGCGGAGCTCGAACTCAAACCATCAACATGAGCGAATTAACAAACGACATGAAGTTAAAGTCGTGCAGTGCACAGACGTCCTCCAATCTAATACTGCATGCCTCTCAAAATAGTATTTGATGCAAGATGGTTTTTGTTAAATAGAATCCATGATTCAGTGACTCAATCATTGTAAAAATAGGCATTCAATACCAAGATTTAGAAACAACTAATAAGTAAATAATGGTGTTTATTTGTCATTATTTCTTGGATTCTGAAAGAAAGACATTTTTTTTTTTCAAAAGGAAGAAAGAGAGTTAGATAAAGAGAGAGTGAAAATCAAATTTGATAGCATTTGCGGCATTCTAAATTTAAATTCAAAATATTTAATATAATTCATATTCAAATCATTATTTACTATCAATTAGTCCAAAAAAATTGGCTTAACCCAATTTGTAATGGTTGGGGTGGCTTTAAATATAAGTAAATAAGGTGGTTTTTTAGGGATTTATATTTAAAAAAGTCTATTTTTTGAGTATTTCCCTAATAATACTCAAATTAATAAAATTCTTTTAATTTATGTATTGTAGAAAAACTTATTTTTAGACGTCTCTCTATTCAATAATTATCTTATAATTAATTTTTTTGGAAAATGTATATTTAATAATCTTATTGTTAAAGATATAATTACTATCAAATCTTTAATTTATTCATTGTTAGTATTTCTGTTCATTATTAGTATTTTTTAAAAAAATTAAATTTTCAGTTTCTTAGGAATACTTAATTATTTAATGTTACAATCTTTGACTTTTAGTGCTCCTATTAATTTTTTTAAAAACCTTATAATCTAAAAAATTAGTAAACGAAAAAGAAATTCTTGATGTCTACAAAGCAAATGATTACAATTAATAACCCACTTTAAAAGAAAAAAATTAGTTTCTTAAAATTCAAAGTTCATGAAATACAAATCTTATAGTCATCGTTTGATCATCAATTCATTATCTTCACTTTCTACGTGCTATCATTTTAAAAATTCTACTTGAAATTAGTATTGCTCTTATATATTGATGGAAGTAATAAAATATTTTCTTGACTATTTTTTTAGCATTTCTTTTTTAAAATTTATTAGGATCTTCTTGATTATTATTGAAATTCAAAATATAATTAATGATAGAATGAATTTTAAATGTTTTTAAATATTTTTTGAGTGTTGAAGTTGTTAAATAGAATAAAACCTCGTAAAAATTCCATTAATGCGCCCAAACACTCTAAAGCCGACACTATGCAAACGAAGTTCCATCAAAGCCGACTCTGTGTAAACGAAATTCCATTAATGTGTCGGACATAGTAATTGACAACAAATGGGGCATAAAAGTTGGAAGAAAAAGAAATGAATTCATATATTATTATATATAAGTTCACCGAATATCTACTGCTATTAAATTATCAAGAAAAGTCAAAATTTTCATTGGCCATCTAATTTCTCCTATTACATTCAATAGCTCTTGACATTTGTTGCGTGAAAGGTACCGTTATAAAATGTAGCACACTTGATGTCTGCCCATTTGTTGGTTGGTGCATTAATTAAATCTTTAAGGTCGAATATTACTCATCACGTCGCAACATTACATTTGTGAGGGCTGCAATAGGGTTATGCAAACCCAATTCAATCTAATTCTATGGATCCATTTCAACTCAATTAAATGTAGGTGATTTGATTGGATCAAATTTTTTCAACTCAATTAATGATTGGGTTTGGTTGGTTTTACATTAATGAACTCTTATAGGTGTGCAAGTCCAACAAACAACCCTGATAGGTGACAAATGGAAATCACCAGAAAAATTTTCGTTTTTTCACTTTCACTTTTGTGTTATATTCTTTATATACTAAACACGTATATTTTGTTGACAATTAGATTGATATCACTAAATAATTGATAAATCAATGCCACAAGTTGGATTTTTTTTTCGCTTTCATATTATATTCTTTATTTACTAACCACCAATCACTCATATATATTTTGTTGATAATTCGTAACCACCAAATAGTTGCGATACAACTGTTTAGATTTTCATTTTTCTCCCATTTTTCTCTCTTAAAATTTTAAGTTGAAATATGATCCTTTCATAAACTGAGTCTCACAAGTTCATGAAAATGTATTATGGGTGCATTTTACATACTTTATTTGTTGTATTGCATTAAGGTACATTGCGATAAGTTGTAATGCAGTGGTATGTTTGGTGTAGCATAAACTGTATTATATAAAATAAAGATAAATGTTTGTTTAGTCCCTATATTTTTAAAAAATGTCTCAAAATATCCCTACTATTAAACATGATACACACTTATCCTTTTTTTTTTTTTGCTTTTACAATAATACTCTTACAACAATATTTTTTACATTAATTTTTTGATCTATAAAAAAAAGTTAAACAAATTAACCAAAAATTACTTATTAACAAATTTAGAAATATATATATCAGTATGAAATAACTAATATTTTTCATACCCATACAACGATCTTTCTAATCATTATTTATAAATTAATTAATACCAGGTAATTTAAAGCAGCATTTAATCCCCTTACAGTAATCTTACTAATAAGTTTTTGTAAAAACATTAATTCATCAAATTAATCCTAAAAGTAAAATAATAACAACTAATTTTTATTGTACTTTTGAGGCTAATTTGATAAATTCACATTTTCTTTTCTTTTCATTAATATCTCCAATAATATTATCGTTAGAGTATTATTATAAAAGTAAAGAAAGAGTAAGGGTAGAATTGTTTTATAATTACTAACAGCAGTCTCTTGTGTTATTTTT
This sequence comes from Citrus glauca, assembly GCA_029633175.1. NCBI lineage: Eukaryota > Viridiplantae > Streptophyta > Magnoliopsida > Sapindales > Rutaceae > Citrus > Citrus glauca. The sequence goes on from JAQOOD010000005.1 coordinate 12,169,793, forward strand.
TAAAATATAAGGTTTAAACAGACATTTAACTCAAAATAAAGGGATTAAATAGATATTTATCTTATAAAATAATATTATTTTAGATTAATGTTAAAATTAAATCAATATTGTTTAAATTTATTTAATAGTTTAGGCTTTTACTATTAATTTTTGAAATTAAGTATGAATTAATTATTTTATGTATTAATTCTTAATAATATAAAATGATTTAATTATAAACTATTATTAAATAATAAAATATTACAATCTTATGTTATATTACTAATAACATTATAATATAATATAATTTACTATAGTATAATTTAAAATTTTCTTTGTCCACACGAGGATAAGAGTTAGACTCTGTCCACTTCAATTTAAGCGGACGGATGGATGAAAGGGAATACGAATGGAAGCAGACAGGATTCGCTATTATATTGCAAAAATATATTATTATACTTTTACACAGGGTGAGGTTAGTTTTATCTAGAAATTATTTTGAGTTATAATACAAATTTATTATTATAATAAATTATTTTATTATAAAAATACTTATCATATAAGTCACTAATACGAACTTTCCATTATAAACCAATATAATATAATTAATTTAAATACTTATATTATATAGACACTCACTATTCAATATATAATTCTCTTGCCATAAACCCTAAAAATTTTGTTTTCAATCCCTTGTACAATACTTAGTTAAACAAGGAGCAAATTATTATATATTTTTCTTTTTGATTATTTTATAAAAAAATGTAGTCTTTTGCTTCTTCTTCTTCCTTTCTTTCTTTTTTTTTTAAGCAAATAGCCATTTTTTTCAATTGTTAGGTTAAGAAAGGTGGAGTGTAAAAATAAATATCAAACATATTATTTAACTAATAACATAAACTATATATACTAAATTGTTATTAATACATTTTGAATGTGCTAAATTGTTTGATTGGTGTTTTAAGCAAATTAATTTAACTAGTTTAAGTAAGGTGTTTTTGGGCATTGTAAAGAGTATGAAAAATAAAAAATAAATGTTTTAAATTTGGCACATGAGTATACAGAGAAATAAAGTTACTTCTAGAGTGTAAATAGCCTCAATTTTTTTTATATAATATAATATAAACTATATTAAATTATAAAATAATATAAATTAGAATTTTTTTATTAATGTCAAATATAATTGTTTAATTTTAAATTTAGTAAATAATAATTGATTAAATAAAATTTATGATTTTTTATTTATTATTTAATAAATGATTAAATATAATTAAAATACTATTAAGTATTTAAAGTAAAATATTTAAAATGAATTTATGTAATAAAGTAAAATAGTGTATTACCATTTTTTTAAATACTTAGGTTTATTACTATCTTATATTGTATTTAAATTAATTTTTTATTTAAATATAAATGTAAATTAATATTTAACAAATTAAAATTTGTTATATAATAAAAGTTAAATTTATATTAAAATTTGAACAATATTTTAATACAATTATCCTAAACCCTATCCCCATGAGTTTATTTTATACACCTTTCGTTATATTAGCCTCCCTTTTAATGCAGTAAAATGCAATTAGAAATAGCAGCCAAACATATGATAGCAGAAGAACAGCGTTTTCATATAATATAATATAATAAGTTATCAAACACATCCTATGCTTTAAATAGAGATAATATAACTCCTATTTTTTTTTTAAATCACCAATCATTCACATGTAATTTACTTGCAAGAAAAGCTCATAACAGGAATGAATCTCATTCTTTAACTTCAAATCAACTTCAAAGATGAGGGAGTGATTCAAGTTTCAACTAAGGAGTCACTCACAAATTGATTACGTTGTAAGTACTGGAATCTTTTATGGACCAAGAATTTTGAAACCCATTCGACATTATCTTACGAACCCAATTTTCTTTTTCTTTTTTTTTTGTAACCCATTGAGTTCAATTGGAAACTGAATTGTAACGTCCACAGAACCTTATTTAGCCTAAATGGAACAGAAAGAGATTTTTAAAAGATAAAAGAAGGAAAGCAGAAAGAAAAAGGAAAAAAATTAAAATAAGAAAAGATAAGCTAAAAATTAATCGAATTTTCAGATGGGGCAAGGTATCACTTAGTTATGCAAGTAAGCAAGGAACCATTTTGTGGTGTCACACTTTGTGCAGATTCACTCTCTGCTTCAAGTAATCTTCTCCTCTTTTTTGTTTTTAATTTTCTTATTCTTGATTTCAAAGAAAAATGTTGTTATTCTTCTTTACTAGTATAAAATGCATATCCAATGTCTGTCATCAAGTAGCAAAATTGAGTGTCTAAGATGGCTCATAATTCCAAGACTCATCTCACGTACTTGTCCATCGTCATTATCTTGGCATCAGGTAACAATTTCTCATCTTTGCACTGGGGGTTTGGTTACCAAGAAAGTAGTGTAAAAGAAGAACGCTGGCAATTCTAGCCAATCGAAAACAAATTATTGTGCATTCTATTACATGGTATTGTATGGTATAAAGTTTCCTATTTCCTACTAATATTCATTTTCTTGGACAGGGGCAAAAATGAATGCAAGTGCCAAAAATATTACCCTAGTGAATGTCTGCAAAGAGACAATATGGCCTGGAATAATAACCCAAGGAGGCAACTACCACGGTGATGGATTTACATTGAAACCAGGCCAATCTGCTTCCTATAATCCTCCTGATGGCTGGAGTGGCCGCATCTGGGCAAGAACTGGCTGCAATTTTAATAACAGCACCAGCTCTTGCAAAACAGGCAGCTGTGGCTCTTCTATAAATTGTACGAGTCCAGGCAGCTTGCCCGTCACAATTGCAGAGTTTACCCTTGGTGCCAATGTAGACTACTATGATGTTAGCCTTGTCGATGGGTTCAATGTGCCTGTCTTGGTTAGACCTTTCAATGGTAAAGGGAATTGCAGCACTGCTGGTTGTGATGGAGATTTGAGGCAAAACTGCCCCTCAGATCTGGCTGTCAAAGACAATGGAAAGGTGATCGGTTGTCGTAGTGCGTGCGATGCATTTAACAGTGATGAGTATTGTTGCAAAGGTGTGTTTGGAGATCTTACCTCATGCTTGGCTTCAAACTATTCCAAGAGCTTCAAGCAAGTTTGCCCTGCAGCATCCAGCTATGCGTTTGATGACCGTACAAGTATCATAACATGTTCCGCCACAGACTACATTGTTGGCTTCTGTGCTTCAAGGTAACTTAACATTTCTGGAGAAAAAAGTTAAGGGAAAGAAATAAAAAATCATTAGCTTCATGCACAGGTAACAAATGCAGTTCTGACTGATTTTTTTTTTGGGTATATACAGGAATCAAACCGTGTGCTCTTACCATGACAATAAGCTTTTCTGTAATGAATCAAAGGGCTCAAAAGCATTCCCTCAAAGCTGGTGGCAGCTCCTTCTGATGCTTGCACTGCCACCGATATTAAATATACAAGCTTTATTTTAGCAAACCCTGTATATAAGCGGAACCATTGAACTTTATCATGTTTGAGAAATTCCTGTATGATGTTTTTTGTTTTGTAATCCTGAGATGCATTGTTTTCTGTAATATTCATCATATTTTTTCCATCTTCCCGAGTTGATAAGCAATCCAGTCATGGTTAACTAAGACTATTGATCAATGCCCGACAGAATGCTAAATGGACAACTAGCCAGGCACAATCGTTTAATTTTAATCCTGACACTGCAAATCCTTGAACTCCCCTTCAAGGATTTTCCTTTGTCAGCTTTGAATCACACGGCTCGATTAGTAAATAAGGTGTTGTGTACAGGAAAAACCACAGAGCACAACCTGGAATCTCTTCAAATAAAATTTTATGGATTTTGATTCAAGCATGCATATGTCATTATCTCCTAGAAAGATGTGTTAATCACGACTAAAGCATGAACATGTTGCCGTCATGATTAATAAATTACTGCACTTTATTAATATACACAATCTTCTATGCAGAAGGAAAAAAGAAAAGAAAGTTATGTGTGTTGTTATTCAACCGCAGCGATATCAAATTTCTTCATAACAAAACTGTCCTGTCTGAAAGGCTGACAATCTGTCTATTCTTGCCACTGATCTAACTTCTTTTTGATTGCTTGTTCAGCTGTTTTCACTCTTTCATCTGTTGCTTTAGACTCTTCACTTTCAAATGGCAATACAATCACAGGTGCTGCAGGAATTGTGTCCCATCGCTCCTTTAAGATAGTTATGAATCTCTTAACCATTTCTCTCCGAAACTCAAGCTCCCGAGTGAATAGATCAAACAGAAGGAAAGCGAGAATGTACTTGAAAGGAACAATTAAGAGAATGGTTGCAGAAGATAGCAATACTAGGGCAACCTCAGTTGTTATCTGATAAGAATTTAAGAAAATAAAATCTTTTAATTAACAAGGTACGAGGCGGAAATGAACTCCCACAATGTATAAAGGTTGATGTTGATAATTCAAACCATTGCTGTGCCAATATCTGGCAGGAGAAAATAAACACACACACACACCCCAAATTTACAAGCTCAGGAGCTCCTGAAAACATCAGCTAACAATTCTTGGCATTTTCATTCAGTTAACAAAGTCTTACAATAGTAATGGGAACATACCTGAGGCTGACCGGAGAGAAAGATTGTGCGTATCTTAAGAAGCGTGATATTCAGATTCTGGAGATAATTCTCCACATCACGCATGGCATCTTTTACAGCTATAATCTTTTGAATAGTATTTGAAGGAGGTTGATCACGAATTGTAACGCTTCCAAAAGATCTACCCAGACGACCTTGCTCCTTCAGCCCTTTTACTGTTAGCATCCCAGCCGCCAAAACCATTAACAACATGGGAAATACATATGACAGCATATTTCTGAGAGGAGAAACCAACAGTTAGCTAAGATTTTAACCATACAAAAATGATAATACTATTGACAAGTCCAATCCAGTTCCAAGGTTATCCTCAGTCATAGATATTATAAAATAACAACCTAGTCCACCCCATGCAGTGTCAGATGAGAAAATAATTGAGTGACTACGGCAAGAAATGCTAGCATAAAAAATGGAGTTTTGTAGCAAAAAATGGTATAGAAAGAGATCCCTAACACACATGCTTCCATAAACCATTAAAGAGCTTTTCAATTGCACACTATAATAACATAACAATTGTTGAAGCAATAGAATCAAGCAGGAATTCAATCACTCAAACAAAATTAAGTAACCAAACTGAACATCAAAAGCTAAATGATCACTTAGACAAGAAAAAATTTGACAAAAATAAAAGGATATAAAAACTGGAAACAGAAATGTTATGATTTCAAGTAATCAAAGAATTCAAAATACAAAATTTATCAAGTAAAAAAAAAAATTCACCATAAGTTTATCCCTACAAACGATAAACAATGACAACCAAAAAAACACATTTGGAGTTTTGTCAATGTTCAAGATGTCGATAAGAAATGAGATCAAGTTAACAAGTCTTGCAACCAGCATATCTACCTGAAAATAATAGTATACGCAAACACAAGAAAGGAGACAGTCAGAGGTGGCTCCTCCCAGCGTTTCAGCTTTTCAAAATTCTTGACAGTTATACTCAAAGGAAGCAGAAGTTCCTGCAACAAGGAAATATACCTACCTTTTCAACAACCAATGACATGTAAGATTCACAATGAAGACTAATGCAACTAAAACATAATTGAAGAGTATATCTGTGTAGCAGAAAGGTGTTGAAAAAGATATTTACAATTGAGTTCAATGTCGCAATCCATCATTTCCTCCAATTATTCTAGCACAAACATCATTTAAGCTGAATGTTCATTGAAAAAAAAAAACTACATAGATTTGTCAGATTTTCTTCTCTGATTGTTATTTGGGCTTTCTAAGAAACCTTAAAATGGTCGCACATAAGAACAGATCGATTTGTTAGAAGAGAAAAATATCATGTTTTTTGTTGAGATGATAAATACTTTATACTAATACAGAAAAAGAAATATTAGTTGCCTACTGAACATGACAAGGAGACATTGTGAAATTACCTGTGATAAGAAATATCATGCATTGTCTATCGAAAAAGAAATATTTTTTCCCCCTCTTTTGATAAGAAAATATCATTTTATTACAAAGGAACTTTACAAGAGAAACCAAACCAGAGGCCCACTTACAAATCAAAGCCTCTAAAAGCAATGGAATCTTTCTTTACAATATAGCTCCAACCATACAAAACTAAAAAAGTCATTTCACAGCTGTCAATGAAATTTTGTTGAAACTGATGTTCAAATGGATGTAAGAAATCAACTATTAATCATTAAGTCCTAGGATCTAGAAGTCTTTCATATACTCCAGTTGAACTTTGATCATTGACAATAGCATGGACATAACTTTGAGTTGAAATTTGGTCACTGAGAGAGCAAAAAGAAATTCACAAGTGAAAATAGCAGCTCAAGAAATGCCTATCATTAAATGAATTTCCAGAACATCAACTTCAGTGGAAATTCAGCAAACCAAAAGGGTATCAATTTATAAGATTGATCTGAATAGTTATAACCCAAGGAATAGAAAAGCTACTCATCATATAAGGAGAAAGAGAAATTTTTTGTTCTCTCCAAAGAAAAGTAATAATTCCAGAAAGAAAGGGCAGAATTAGCCAAACCTTGAAAAGGTCAATGTTACTAGGTATCCCTTTAACCACTGCAGCATCAATTGTAGCTTGTGTTTTTTCAACTGCCTGGGACTTCTCTTTGCATGTTGCTGCTGCCCTTTCTACAAGAGTCAGACCACCTACAACAAGATTTTTACTTAATATTACTCCATCTTTTGTTGAAGAGTTCTTCCAGAATACGATGGAAGCGCTGGAAGCCCAAGATGGAGACCTCATCCACTTTTGCAAGTAAACACTTCCATCTATGTCAAACCTGTGATTACTACTTTCATATATCTGATCTGTATGTTTGGCTCCTTCAACAGATGGTTCCACCGTCTCCGTAAATTTAGTAACCAAAGGTCCGCCCCAGTAACTTACAGCTAAAGTTTGGCAAACAACATCACCATAGGGTGCATTTTGCAAATAGGAGAACTGAACAAGTTTGATAGGATCATCCAACAACTTGCGCATAAATTGAAGGGCCTGTAGTCTAGCAATACTATTGATGGCACTTATTACAGCACTTTCCTTCCCTTTATGAGCACCATACACATGAAATATTGATGGATCACTCTCCCTAGGCCCATACTCTCTTATAAATTTGTGTGAAGCAACAACTTCACTAATGAATGCTTGCCACACATCTCGTCTTAATTCACCTCCCAAGTCAACAAATTCTAGAAGCCATGTTTCCGACCTGGATAAATGCTCACAGTTGAGATGTAATTATCAAGAGTGAAAAAAGTGTAAAACAAACTGCACGTAAATGGAAAATCATAAGTGCCTCAAAACAAATAATCAAGTAACATTAGCAGCTGATAAAGCAGCCATTTTGATTTATGAATTCCAATTACAGAAAAAATTCACAGGTAAGAAAACTTTGTAAAGAAACATGACTGGATCCTACTGACATGAGCTTGCAGGTCCAATCAACAGGAAACTCATCTTGCCACTATATTATTGAAAAATTTAATTCAACATGCATTCTGAATCAGCAAAGCATTAATTCCAGCTAGCAAGTATCAGCGACACACACAGCCCTAAGGTCATTATTTCTGTGATAATGAAGAAAAACGAAGGAATGAAAGGCTTTTTGATTGAACTAATTTCTTATCGACCTCCGTTTTGCTTGGCAATGCCTGTCACTGTACAAGCAAGATGCCTGTAATTGTACAAGCACTGCTGCTCCTCAATCACAACTGAAAGAACTGAAGCAACCAACAAGAATGAACAAGCACGAAATGAAGATACTCAGTCCTCATAGATGCAAGGCAAGCACATTTCTAAAAGATAAACAGAAGCTATTCTGCATTGATTTTTATTACTTGCATAACATATGCAATTAGTTATTCACAAACCCTTCTCCAAATAAGCAACCTCAAAGGAAATTCTGAAGAAGCTTACTCACTCGAGGCCAGACGAAACAGAGACAGCAGAGTCAAAAAGATCAGAGCCCAAAGGTCCAACTTTTGCTTTCTCCACCCTTAAACCATATCTTGTAAGATCAAACCTCATAGCATCTTTAGGCCCGAGAAGGCCAACTGCCTACAACATTGTTGAGATGAGATAATTGATCAGGATGAAAATGCTTCGAACATGATATATAAAGTGCCATAAAACTCTATTACACATTCATAAGCCTGACTGACATTTTACTTAACTATAATTGGTATTTCAAAATATTTCAAACTGTACAATCACAAAAACAAGTACTATACCTGTGACGGGCACGGTAGCATTTACTAGAGGTCAAATCTTAAAAATCAACAAATGGACAAGTTGTACAAAAGCACTAAAACAATCTTATTTCACTACTCTATAATAACGCTATCAAGTAAGACAGTTTGTTGATGCAACTCATAAGAAGGTTTAATATTTCACTGATTGAAATTCGCAAGTCAGAAAATGCAACTAGCGTCCTACCAGATTTCATCATTTATAACAAAACAAAAGAAGGGTATTAATAGATATTAAATGTATACAAGAACATACATGCCAAGTTGGTATTGTGCTGCAACAGAATTTATGAATTTTATTTAGAACATTGATCTTTATCACAGGATTTTGGCCTCAAGGAGTCTGTTATAAGCTTATAGTACATTTCAAATTTAAATTATTAAAGTTACATACAATAATTGGGCAATGCAACTCGGTTTTATAGTAACAACAGTCAACCAGTTAAAGGTTGAAAACACATTTTTGGCATGAAAGCTATGATGCTTTACATATATATTGTTTAACGGAAATGCTTTGTACGGAAAAATTTCACGCCTTATAAACATATGCTATGGAATCCAGCAACCTATCAAAGATAAAAAGCACATTATTATGATAGGAATTGAGAAATGTTTTGAACTTAAGTCATTCTAATCCTGGAAAAAATATCAGGTGTATAAAATCAAAGGAATACTTTTTCTTTTAAGAGTGTAGACTAAACATTTATTTGTGCCATCTAAACAGTAAACTTTCTGCAGAAAAAAGATTAAACACTATGTTATTTTCCTTAATAAGATTATCCTCACATTTGTTGTGAAAATCTTTGGAATTGAGAAGGGAAAAATGGTCAATTGGTTGTTATTATGTACTTCCAGTTTCTTCGTGGAACAAGAGAAAGACTCCTAAGCTCCAACATTACTCAATAGCCAAGTAGACAATAGGAATACCTCGAAGTAGAGTGCTGTATCAGTTAAAGTCACTTTTCCAGGCCAGGCCATGTTATTCTCCCATTTTATAACTGGCCTCTTCCTGCTGGAAGCGATACATAAGATTCTCTCCGTAGAAAACTGAGGATACTCACGAATCTGGTATGAATTCCGCCCTCCATGTACTCTACATGAAAACCAGCAGGAAATCAGCTACGAAGAATATAAAAGATTATTGAACATATCAAATAAAAAGCATATTAACAAACAGCCGACAACAATCTTAAACCAATTGAGATAGCATTCTTTGCTATCGTTCTCATCTTGTCCCATACTATCAACCTGAATGCTTGCAGTCTTGTTCTAGTGTTGCAGTCTTGTTCTAGATAGCTTGAGCTGCAATTGGCAGTCCATCAATCGCCCTTTTACATTCATTTTTTTGTTAACTGAAATGGATTATGGGAGACTAACTGAAGAAGACTCTTATTATTAGTAGAGTTTTCATAGTATAATAGTCTATGTGCCAAATAGTAAAAATGCTCAAAGTCATATCCACAAACCCACAAACTCCAACCACAGTTTGTAGGATGCATTTTGAAAAGCAATACAAACAGAACCAAGCCCAAAAGTTAAACAAACAAGATCAGTCAGTAACCTAGAAAACATCAAACACATACGGCATACAAGATTGCATGCAACGAGAAATGCATCACTTTTGGAAGGTATCAATGTTTATAGCAAATATGTGAGAGTCGACCAACCATAACATATGCCAAGAATTTTAATTAAAACTCAAAGTTCCCTTATTTCATGAAAACTGCCTGATTGAGTCCCCCTACATTGCAAAACACAAATGGATACATTGCAAAACACAAAATGGATACATTGCAAAACACAAAACGGAGAGCATCACACACTAGAAAAAATGCCTGACATCACAATGAATTAAAGACAATGACGAATTACAGAACAAGCAAAATAGAGATGATCATGTAATAAGCATCTTCGAGCATTCAAAAGACAGATAACAAAGTCAGTAGTATCTTTGCAGATAAGGAAAAAGATTATAATCAAACAGTTGAACCGAGATGTTGAGGTCATAAATGGTTGGACCAAAATGTTAAGGAGAAAATTCAGATCAGATCCAACACCATATAAAAATTAAGTAAATAAAAGTTCTAAAGGAAGTTTGTGGGCTATTGGAAAAAAAAATTGCTTAAAAAGTTGAGAATGATTGATGTCAGATTGCATTCAATTCTTCTTAAGTTACATATAGAGAAGGTGAAGACAAAATATCATGCAAAAAAATGTAATAGACACTTCACTCATAACTGATTACACTACTTTTGTGAATTTAAGTCAATAAAAAAGAAGGAAATTATTTACAATTGAGACCACAAGAGCATTGCATCTCAAATAATAGTTTATCTTTCTTCTATTGACAGTAGTATCAGTACATAACATTAAATTGACAATTTGACTTCATATGAAAACTTTGAAAAGCAAACATATAAATGATATCATGAGGTGTCAAGGAGCTTACTTGAGAAGTTCATCAATATAGGTTAACCACAAGCTTAAAGAGATGCCCTGTTCATCGCCAGCAAGAGCCTCGAAAAGATTATGCACTGTTGCTCGATCAGCCAGACCAGAAATAGCTGGAGTTATACGAACAAAAGCCTCTTTTCCTACAAGCTTGCCCTGGTAACAACCAGAAATAGAAATAACACTTTGAAGTGATAAATAGAGCAGCAACTGATAATAACTTTTAACTGATACATAGAGTTGCAACTGATAATAACAAGATAAAGCAACAAATCAAACGGATGATATTGTTAATGATTATACGGGAACTAACAATTGCTGACATGATGCACGACATTATCAAAAGTGAACCAACTCAAATTACATATTGGGTTCAAAGTCACTATTCTTCTTATTGTTGTTACTATAATTAACAATTTTCAGTGATCAAGACATCGGGCATTGGTTTCAAAGAAATTTCAGGATGCTTCTTGTTTCCTCATTCTTGAAAAGTAGGGATGCTGTTTTGTGTCAAGCGTCTCTGGATTCTATGTTCCAGTGAGAAGGCGAAGAGTATGTATCGTTCAACTCATCAAAGCTGTTCACTTTCATTACGAACTTCTTTTGATTGTTTCATTAAAAAATTGTTGTATTTTTTTATAATCATCACCAACAGCAACAACAAGAATAATAACTATAAAGGATCTGAAAAAACAAACCTGAAAGAAAGCTTTATCCGGAAAATTCTCTCTGTATTCATTTTCACCAGAGTAAGGATTCTGCCATGCCAGCATTGTGATAAATATTAATCTCTGGAAAGCAGGTTCCTGCATACATATCATCCCAAGAAAATGTCAGTACCACCCACCACTTCCAGATATTGAAGCAAAAGTTTAAAGTGAACAAATTTATTAGCGGATTTTCTTAAGCTTTATGAAGTACATTGCATATCTCATGTAGAACATAAGAAGCTGTACCCTTAAAATTTTTATTTAACAATGAAAATTTCCATCAAAAAGGTTCAACCTAACTAAAATGGTTCAAGGATAAAAGAAATCTTTAACATAAAAGTCACATATACGAAGTCCACAAACCTTCAAGCATGGATGGATGTCTGAGTTATCCCTCGACAAAAACCTAAAACAGCAATATTCTACCAAATTACGGGCATCATTGTATACAGGTTCAGGAACGAGTGCTTTAAATATCTTCTGCACCTTCTGTCCAGTCAAGCCATTCATCCTGCATATCTTAATTCCAAAATTCATATCATATTTCCAGTGTTCGTCATACAGGTGGAGAAAACTCAGCCAAAATGAAATTGTTTCTCACTATCAGTCACAATGATGCTATCAAATGAAAGTTCAACATTCAAGCTAAGATATTAAAAACATGCATGCGCACACTTTCACAAAACATACAACTACAAATGTAGATTTGTAATGCACATGGATCCAAACTGTGATAGAAGGAATAATTGTTCCAAAATCGCAAGAAAAGTACTGGAGGATGCATATTTATCAAATACCCACGTTTCTTCAAAAGTCAGCAGACATGATGCCTTCTAAGAAAATTAAACCATAACTTTAGAACTACAATTCCAAAGAAATGAAAACTTGCTTCCTCTCTCTGATTCCAAACCGAACATAACTTCAACCCCAAGAATGTAGAATGTAACATCTTCTACAGTAGATCATTAATATATGTGGCCCATTACATCAATTGATATAAACAAAAACTTAATGGCTTAAATATTTTTCAACTCTGAAGTTTATTTATCTCCTTTGCTAACTGTTGCAAGATATTAATTCAAACCAAAGAAAATTGTACCAAAAATAGAGTTATTAGAATTGATCTATTTTTCTAGAATAGCTGCGTGTATAGTTGTCAATTAGCTAGGATAGTTTCCTAAATTAGTTCATTGTAAAGCTATATATTTGTACTATTGTATTCTGATCAAATATACAGAAATACAAGTTATTCACCTATATTAACCAACAAGTTTAGTATAAAGAATGATGATTGTACTAGGTCATTACATGGAATTTCATTATGCGAGAAGAAATGACTACCCTAGACCACTACTTGTTGTATAGGTTCTATTTCTTTGAAACTTTTTATAAAGGAAATTTGTTACGGAATTCTATAATTTCATAAGTCGTTACAACTATCGTTAATTAATAAGAATCTCAGACAAATAACGCAAGTTCATAAATCCAATTCAAACCAAGTAGTTGCACCTGCTGAATTGCTCAATTGATACAATAGCTGCCAAAGAGAGATTCCCATTTGGTGTTCTGCCATCAATGGTCTGTTCTGCCATAAATATGTCCTCCATATCCTGAGCATCAAATGCATGTTCAGGAACACGCTTTCCACTTTGACCTGTTTTCACCAGTCTCTCACTGAAAAAATTTTGGGTCTTCGATAGCCATGAGTACAATCTTTCTTGCACGGCATCTGTTGAAACAAATGAACATTAGAACCACATGCCCCACAAACAAAATACAACAAAAGGGTACTCCATAACCTTCTCAGAATCAAAAAGTTTTTTTCACTTAATATGTATCTATGAACTCCATCAGAAATATAAACATAGGGTGTGTTTGGCAGTGCTTTTTTGGAAAGTGCTTTCCAATTAACACTTAAAAAAGCTCCTTCTTTTCAAGAAAGTCCCTACTATATGTCTCTTCCCCAACACAGTTCAAGTGCTTTTATGACCTCAGAAGTGTTTTTCAGAGTAGTGCCCATGAAATGCTTCTTCGAAAGTAATTCAATTGCTTTTTCGTCTCCAAAAGCACTTTTTCCTACTGTACCAAAACACTACAAATGATAGACAGAAGCGTTTTCAACTACTCAAAAGAAAGTACTCTATCAGACTACTAGTCACTTAAAACGAAAAAAAAAAAAACACCCTTTACATCTTCTTAGCAGCAAAACGAAATACCAGACGGTAATTAAAAAGCTCAAAAGCAAAAAATAATGTTTACAAAAGCAAAAAAAACCACTTACGTGTATCAATATCTTTGAGCTTCCATCTATCTCCAAGGGACTGACCCACAACCTTAAACCTTAACCCCTGCTCCGAACAAGAATTCCTCGGAAAATATCCAAACCTACACAACTCTTTATGCCTCAAAACTACAGAATTGGACACAGCTGGTGATGATTTCAATTGGGTAACTGAAAGTCTTGATACCATCTCCAGTGATTCTATTCTGTTTTTGCTTCTCAAGATTCAAAGTCGAAGAAGCACATTATTATTCAAATTTAAAGAAGGAAAGTACATATACGCAAGCAAAAGTGAGACAGAGCAAAAGCGCTGTACAAGCGCCACAACCCACGAGGAACACGCCATCGTGGTGCTGTGCTGAGTCAGCAAAGATAACATTATTGAGTCGCCAATGAAGCACATTTTAAAATGTTACTCGAATAAGAGTGTTTAAGTAAGGAGGGGACTTTGAAATTAAGTAGATTTAATTTAAATAGGTTATTTTATAAAAAGAACTGAATAAAAATTAAAGTCAATAAGAATGGAACTTAAATGGTTCTTTTTGAATTGGTTTGGTTCGGTTTGGTTTTTTTAGTTTTGGGCCTATTGAACCTATTTTGAATTTTTAAATTTTTAGCTCATTAGGCCTCATGAATGTAATAATTTTTTTAGTAATTAATTTATCTTAATTTTATTACAAGTATTAACAATAAATACAAAGTATTCAAAATACATTTATCACTAATATCTTACTAACTATTAATAAGATACTCCTAAAATATGAAATATTAAAATTTTAAAATACATAACTAAACTCCAATACTCCATCTATATAAACATAATCATAGTGTTATAAAGAGAAATAACACATGTTTGATTTGAATAAAATCATGTTTGATTTGAGTAAAATTATTAACACATATTTGATTTGAATAAAATCAAAAAATAATTCAGTTTTTCAATTCAGCTAAACGAACCGAATATCGAACCGACATTTCGATTTTTTTTACAAACGATATATTTCGGTTTTTTTAAAATAAAAACCGAACCGAATTAGAAAAAACTGTCGGTTCGGTTCGTTTTTTTAAGACTACAGTTTTTTTGTCCACCCCTAGTTTAAGTTCATTTAGAATTGAGGAGAGCTACAGTTATTGTGTAAAAAAATTGTTATTATAAAATAAAAATTAATAATATGTAATAAATTTAAATTTTAAATTTAAATTTTAATAAAATTATTAAAGATATAATAAATTTTTTATTATACAAGTAAAAAATTATATTAATATAGTTTTCAAATTACAACAGATAATATTTATCAAACAGTTTAATACTGTAACTTTTACGTTACAGCTAAGAATCTTAATGCTAGACGTACCCCTAGTGTTACAAGTGACTTTTTTTTATTTGTTTGTTTGTGTTTGGTTGCTTTGGAGAAAATCTAAAATAGTTGCTCAAAAACGCGCTAAGATGGTATTACATTGGACTGGAATAAATTATAAAAAAAATTAGTACATAATCATGTTTAGTGTGATATAATTGTATTAAAACAGTTAAATTTAATCATTATTAAAGAAAATTAAATGTTGTCGACCTAAAAGTTAGAATTCACAGTAGTGAAAAAAAAATTGTTTGTGGAAACAAATCGAATCTTTCTATCACATGTAAAACGAAATCTTGTGGATTTTATTTCTAATGGGTAGGTCCATGGATCAATCAAATGAATTTCATTTTGTTACGATATAATCCTGCTTTGTGCAAAAAATATGCTAAACATGCTCAATAGGGTGAAATTTAAATAAAAACGGTGGGATCAAAGTTTTAAAATGCAAAGAAGTTTCATTTCGAAAATTATAAGAACACAGTTGATGTTTTAACCATTTTCTGAAATTTTCCCTTTGTTGGCCCCTTTGTAAATTATTTTGGTATTGAGTTAAATGTTTTTAGGGTATGAGCAAGGTGTATTTAAATCATATTTTAAAAAAAAAAAAGTATTGTCAGAACTAGTTTTTATAAACTTTTGAAAGACTCGCTTCTTTTTTGCTCCTGTGATAGTGAGATGGGGGCATGCACAAAAATGTCGACCCAACATTTTTTTTTTAATTTTAAAGATCTTATGATAGATTAGGGGGTGTTCGCGGATCGAATTTTTTTGAATTAGACATCAATTTAAATTCGATTTACGATTTTATGGATTATAATTTTTAATTTAATCTAATTTACGGATTAGTGAAATTCAATATAAATCCAATCCATACATCTACGGATCGTAGGCGTATTTGACATAATCTATATTCAATCCACTATTTTACAAATTGGTTTGCAAATTAAAAACTTTTAATCATGTCTTATCCACGAACTAATAAAATAAAAAATTAATATAAAAATAATTCTACTATTGATCAAGTTCAAAATTAAATAAGATTTAAATAAATTAATTGTTTAAATAAAGCTAAAAAACACATTCAAAATTTTAAAATATAAAACAAAAAAAAATCTCGTTTGTTTAGATCAGTACATGAAAATTAATTGCTTCGGAAGTTATATTTTTTATTTAATTATTTTTATTTTATATTATTTTTGGATAAGACATAATATAGTATTAATGTAACTATATTTTAACTTATTTATTTATTAATAAGTATAATGTCATATTTGCAAGTTTAATTTTTTATTAAATAAATATTTTTTATTTTTTACAGATTCATAAATTTTTACGAATTCACAGAAATAAATGCATATCTAATCCACCGACTGTAGATTTTTAAATTTTCAATCCAATCCAATTCATCAATCCACGAATCAAATTTTTATTAATCGAATTTCTATGAATCAGATGAATTAGCATATCGGATTAAATTTTGAACACCTTACGATAGATACTCCTTGCGTGCGGGAAGTGGAGTTTTTAATTAAATATGCCCTAAAAGTAGGGTATTTAGTTAAATATACCTCATGCTTGAATATTATCTAGATATACATTTTTATGTGGTACATTGTCTAAAATATTCCTAAAGAAAAGTATAAAACACACACAACTCACAACATTCTTTACTTCTCACTCTTTTTAACTCCACACAATAAAAACTCACACCACACTCAAAATCACTCACAAACAGCTAATGCACTGAGATTTTTGTTTGCAGCTGGGTGTATTATTCATCCCATGAATAAGGTATTTGAAACTTTTTTTTTATTTTGTGTTATCTAATCAATTTGTTGACATTATATTATTTTTAGAGTTTTGTTTGGTTTGTGATAAACACTAAAACAACTCATATTTTCATTACATTTGCATCATATGACTATTATTTGATGGGTTTTATAACTCCATTCGTTAAAATCTGAACTTGTTGTCAAATGTTTTTTCTACACTCGACATACACGACTATTGTCGTGTATGTATGTATTTACACGACTGTAGTCGTGAAAATGCGCAAAAAATTACAATTATTATGATACCTTATCATTCTATTGGTTCAAAAAATATATTTTTTTCACTATATATATATTTTTACTATTACTGGACTATAGTCGTGTGTGTTAATAAGTTACACGACTACTAGTGTGTACGTATAAACATACATACTATATAATTGTGTATATATGTAAAATGTTTCAATTGTTATGAGATTCCAACATTTTTTTAAGAAGAAATATGAAACATAAACAAGCCCATGTACTACTATAAACCTTATATACTTGTTATTTTTTGTTGTTTTAATTTTTTTACTATCTTTCATAGTTAGTGATAAATTTCTACCTTTTTTATTTCGTAGATGAATAAACGTGTTTGTGTGGCTTTCTAAGAATAAGTATTGAAGGGAGGCAACCAGAGACATATAAAATATGGACCGAGTGTTTGGGTTGAAGATGCCAAAAATTTATAATGAATGTTAAACAACTTCTATTGTATTACGATTTATTTACGATTTCAATAAGTATTGAATTTATGTTATTTGATAGGCAACCAGACTACAGTTAGTTTCATTTATTTGAAGTTTGATATGTTAAAGTCTATATTGATTGTGTCATCAATATAATGAATGTTTTAGAAGAGTTTTTATTCTGTGCACACACCCGAGTACAATCGTGTATTTTAGCTGTTACAGAATTGGTCACGTTTATTTCTAAATACCCGACTACAGTTGTGTATCTATACAAATACCTGATTGCAGTCGTGTATTTTCTCATAGAGAGCTTGTCATGTTTATTTCTAAATACCCGACTGCAGTCGTGTATCAGTGCAAATATCTGACTGTAGTCGTGTATTTTCTCACAGAGAGCTTGTCATGTTTATTTGTCAATACTCGACTGCAGTCGTGTATCTGTGCAAATATCCGACTGTAGTCGTGTATTTTCTCACAGAGAGCTTGTCATGTTTATTTGTCAATACTCGACTGCAGTCGTGTATCTGTGCAAATACCCGACTGTAGTCGTGTATTTTCTTACAGCGTATTCCCTGTGAATATATGGCAATCCTGTTGTATCATATCGATTGTACAAACTATCTTATCTATCATTAATATAATTAACAAAGAAATAAAATATATTAATGATGTCAAGTTATCTTTAATGTCATCAAATATCAACAACATCCTCATCATAATTATTACATCTTATATTCCAAAAAATGACACTACAAAGTTTTTTCCCATGACGTATGTCCAAATAATTTGACAGCCAAGATTTTTCGAAATTGTGTAACATGATCTTGTTGGCCATATGAATTGACATCAAGTCCATGAGTTAGGACCTCTAAGTACCGCAACAAAAATGTTCCACAATCACTATTAAAAGAATTCATATAAATCAATTGTTAAAAATCATCATTCTTATTATTATGTTCAAAACACATTATATATATAGTACATACCTTGATTTTTGTTGCGGGATGTCACACACTCGTACGATGGGCTAAGGAATTTTTTATATAACCTCACTACAGTTTGGATGTGTTTCGTGATATGTTATCTACTGAAGTACTAGAGGTATTCTTTACACTACAATTGTATTGGAGAATTCTTTACACGACTCCAGGGTAAAAGTCAGATGAAGAAATTCTTTACACAACTCCATTGGAGGCTAGATTATAATAACTAAAAAAAAGAAATTGAGCTGCAAATCACAACCATAAACTACACTTAGTATAATACAATTAATTAAACGAAATCAATAAAAAAATATAAACAAATTAATTGGATCTTCGCGTAATTCAACATGACAGGCCATCGTGTATAGGCATCTTTGTGTAGATGTTACTTGCAAATCAACATAAGTGACTTTTATTGGTATTCACCACCCATATTTGTTTTCAAAGCAAAACATGGAATGAAGGCATAATTGTCAAATGCACTAACCTGCAGCTTCAACTGATGAATTAGTTCACCCTTCTACGACTCAAGTTGTCTAGCCAAACTGCTAACTCTCACTACTTTCTCCTTTAGATCCCTTATTTCTGCAGCTTTCTCTCTACACTCAACTTCTTTATCTCATAATGAGCATCTAATACCAACAGAAAACTAACATTAAGTTAAATTCAATATAACATCATACGTATGCTAAAAAAGAATTAAACTCATTTATTTATCTCTCATAAACTCAAATTGAATAATAACAGCCGCAGCAACAACAAAATATTTATGATAATTATGATTCTAATTGCAATCAAACTTAGGGTAACAATACACCAACACACCATCTTTAGATTATACTGTCTATTGGACTGAGTAGCTAGAGACATTAAGCTTTTGGCACAGGACTTTGTACACATTTCAATACCAGCTGCAAATGGTTTTTTTCCAAGAAAATCAATAACTTGAGCTTTGAAAGTTTCAAATTTTATTTTACATTAAAACAAAAAAATTGACTTTCTAAAAGTATCTGGAGGAGGAGACGCTGAAGGAGAGTAGGGGAATTGCAACAATTGGTTTGCAGTGAAGTGGTGTCGTTTTACTTGTTTTGCCGCGTTTCGGCGAGAGTGTATAAGAGTTGTTGTAAAATGACAAGGATTTTTAAAATGGAGGAGGAAACGCTGAAGGAGAGTGGAGGAATTGCAGCTATTGGTTTGCACAAAAACGGCGTCGTTTTACTTATTTTGCTGCATTTCGGTGAGAGTGTAGAAGAATTGTTAGAAAATGACATGGATTTGTAAAATAAAGGAGGAGAAATCCAGAAGAACGGCTGAAGGAGACGCTGCTTATAAGAAAGAATTAAGAATTATGTTACACAATTGATTGTGGTAATTTAACTGATTTAAATTTTTTATTAGTATAATTTTGTAACTGCATATTAAAAAATACATATGCAAGAAATTTTTGAATATAAAAATATTTTTAAATAAATATTCTATTTTTGAGGTATACCTCGGATAAATCCCTCGCGGGAAGCACAATGCACTCAGTTCAATTTTCTATGCAAAAAAGAATTTCTGAAAATAATAATAAAAAGACGTACATCGCACTGACCACCGTACGTGGAAAATTGTATAAATCAAATTTAAAACCGTTCAAATCCTGATCGCCCAACCCATACAATAATACGAATTAGTGGTAAACGTGCATTGGGCTGTGCAATAGTGGGGTTGAATGAATGGCGTCAAAAGAGAAGGGGTAATATTGGAATTGTACTGCTACCCCAAACGGCACACAAGCACAACACGTGTACATCAAACCGATCGACCATTATTATCGGTTATTACAACAAACTGAATCTCTCCCGCTTCAAAAGAGCTTACCAATTAATCATAGTAATAATAATAAATGGCATTATCTTCATCATCATCATCACTTTGTCTACACTCTGCTACTGTCCTCACTGGCTCTCAATTTTCAACCCCACAATTACTCTTCCCTTCTAGGGTTTCTTTCTCTTACTTCCCCACTAAGCTTACCAACAATTACCAAAACAACCGCAACCTCTCAAGCAGTGAATATTATCATTCTTCGGCTTCTCAAAAATGGAGAGCCAGTGTTTCTTTCTTTCCTGCGTTCTTGAACAGAGGGAAAGACGCTAAGGTTCTCAAAGAAGAGCTCCTCGAGGCCATTGCCCCTCTTGATCGTGGCGCCGAGGCCACTCCTGAAGACCAGCAGGGAGTCGAACAGGTTACTATTTGCTTCACCATGTCGTTTTCGATCAGAAAATATATGCAATGATGCTTTACTTTACAGTTTACTTACGCTATGGCTTTCATGATAATCACCTTCATCCAGTGGTGGAACTGTCGAAAATACAAACTAAAGTAGGCCGTAACATCATATCAGTAAAATTAAGGAGTCAATTGCAGGGTCCATTCCGAATAAATCATAAATAAAGCAGTTTAAAACAAAAGTATGTAAATATTGGGGGGCCAAATGTAAAGACCTCCAAGACGTAGGTAATTTCAAGTTAGACCCTTATTTTTCCTCTAATTGCTTTTCAGCCTGTGGGCGGTACCTGCCTCTGCCTCCTCTGCCTCTTCTTCTATCCCTGGTGAAGAAATAACTAGTTGTGGAAAGTCAGTGAAGTGTTTGATAAATTATTATCTGAAAATTGACTTTGAAAAGAGATTATATTTGTTTGGAGAACATTGTGAAAGTATATAATGACTGAAATAAAATTCTAATATACACTATTTACATTTACAATTAAATAGTTTGTGCAATAATATATTTTGGTATCAATTGCATGATCTTATTTTGTCTTATAAAATTGATGCCATGCAGCTATATATTTTTTTATTAGGGTACCTTTAGTGCCTAAAGATTGAACCAATTACCCCGTTAGTCCCTATATTTTAAAAAATTATCAAAAATATTCCTGTTTTATATTCGTTTTCAATTGAGATCTATTTAATTATTTTTGGTTTTTAATTTGTTAGATGCTACATTTGTTTTGATTTTAATTTATATCAGTTAGAAATACTATTTTACCCTTGCAAACTTGGATTATGCGGCTATAAGAGTAAGGATAGAATTATTTTAAGTAACAGTTAGAACTAAAGGAAATAAGTGAGTAATAGTCCAAAACTAAGGACTAAAGGAGAATTTACTGATTAATCAAATTTCAGTTTGGTAATGCTGTCATTTTAAAATAAATATTGTCAGTCGTACTGAAAAAAAAAAAATCAACTACAGAGAGGAGTTCAATTAAAAAAATTTATAAAATCTATAGTTTTAAAAATTATTGTATGTTCCATTTGGGGGAAAAAATTGTTGCGATTTGTAAAAGCGATTATAACTGTTTGGTGAATTTCAATATCAAACTGTTGTGACTGTAAATAAGGAGTAAAATAGACATAAAAAGATGTACTATTTGCAGTAATATTAGATAATTTATGGAAGACTATGGAAAATTCATGAAACTAGTAAAACAGCTCATTGTCCGGCTCATAATTTGTTGTGAAAGACCGGTAATTTTGCCTAATGCGATCTTGAAAATACTTAATAATATCTAAATTGAAATTTATTTTTTTTTTTTTTTTAAAAAAAACACTTTTAGGCTTTAGCTATCCCAAACTGGCCCTAACTTGAATTCGTCTTTGGTCCAGATGAAAAGTAATTTGACACCGAGACTTATTGGCTTATTTTCCCTTGAGCACAGTTTGGCCATTAATCGGAAATGAAAGGTTGCAAGTCAGTTTTAGCTCCTTTTCTTCTTTTGGTTACTGAATTAGCAGGATCTGGAGAATGAAAATCATTGTCGTTAGTGATATTTAATTAAAATTGTCATTGGATAGTAATATGCCATTGTATCATCAGACATGGTGCAGGGAAATTTCTTGTTTTTATGCATTCTTTTCCGCTGATTCTTGATATTTATTTTTGAATAGATAGCACGGAAACTTGAAGGAGTGAATCCAACAAAGGAGCCACTCAAGTCTGACTTGCTAAATGGAAAGTGGGAGCTTATATACACAACTTCACAATCAATTTTGCAGACCCAGGTAAGCCAAACCTTTTTTTTCATTTTGTTTACCAGTGGAAAGCATGATTTATCATCCCCCTTATATTTAGTGTAGAAGTGGCTTTATTTAGTCTTGAGGAGATAGCCTAGTTGTTTATATTTGGTCACCTTTAGGAGAGGGTAGAGAGATTCAGCAAAACGGTTCAGTTTCATTGTGTTTGGGCTTGGGTTGTTCGTTAATATGAGGAATAGTTAGAATATCTTTCCTTTGCTTCTACAATTGAGTGACCCAAAAAGTAATGCTGTTACAGAGGCCCAGATTTTTAAGATCGGTTAGAAACTACCAAGCAATCAATGTGGACACACTTAGGGCACAAAATATGGAATCTGCGCCTTTCTTCAACCAGGTATTCTTTTTCAAATGCATCACTGGCTTGTTGACTTCTATTTAAACTTTTTTCTTTGGTTATTTCTTCGATTGCACTATTTACTGCAGGAAGAATTAATGCTGTGTTTGAACCTGATCATTGCTGTTTAATGTTTGTTTTGATTTTAAGCCTCTACGTTCTCTTTCCTCTGTCTCTAATTTTTTTGGACTTTTTAATTATCATCAGAATTGTTTGCATTTTTAACTATTTTGACAAGGTTTAGTTCTTATGGCCCAATGCAAATAAAATTTTTTGCACCAATTCTCAAAATATTGAAGATCAACTGCATATGACTTCTGATTTCCAAGCTTGAGGAAACATTATATAATAGTCACACGGCAATGTCAGGATAGAAGCATCTACAATGCTTTAACCATTTTACTAATGGGCATGTGAATACTTCTTTGTTGCCATTATCTAATAGATTTAGGAAAGCCAGGAGTGAGAAAGTGATATATTGCATAAAATGATTTTGTATAAATCGACAGTAAATTGTCTGCTTAGGCATAAGTTTGACCTTTATATATCTTATAGTGTCTCTGTTATCTTTTCAAATTCATTTTAACAAAAGATGATGACAAAATTTGAAATCAGGTCAGTTGCTGATCCAGCTATGCATTGGCTCCATCCCTGAGTCTTGGCTGGGAGCTATGTTTCAAGCTTCACCAGTTCGCTCTGTTAAACTAGCTTTGGACTTTTTAGTTTTTATATTGTACAATCATCATGTTTGCTCCCAGCCATTGTTTAGTTAAAAAAGCAAATAAAATACACTTACTAATAGTTTTTTGATTCGTAGAACCATGCTCAATCTTCACACTGTACTTGGTTTTAGCCGAAATTATAAGTAATTGCATGTTATGTCTCTGTGACAACAATTAAAATGCATGCATCTTCTATTTGCTGTAGAGTAATGATAGACATCTCAAGTTTTAATCCCAAATTTCATCTCAAATGATGCAGCATGTGCTGTGTCATTTATAAAGTGGTTGGAAATTCTTTATGAGATGCAAGTGAATTAGTTGTATTATTTTACCACCCTATTGATGAATGGCACATTATTTGGGATAGATTTTTGGGATTGAGATTTGTAGCACTACTCTTTGTTGTATGATATAGCGATATTTATACTTTGTAGGTTACAGCAGATTTGAGACCTCTGAATTCAAGGAAGGTGGCTGTACAATTTGACTATTTCAAAATTGGAGGTCTGGTAGGTTTTGTACTCCCGTTAGTTATATTCTGCTTCTTGTTCTTTTTTGTTAAATGAGATTGTAAACACAGAGTTGATCTGACCCAACATACATTCCCTCTTCTATCTTTCCTTTTCTTTGTTATTTTTAAGTAATCTGTTTCTACTCAATAGGTTCACTCCCATCATGTATTTTGTTTTATTTTATTTTCTATGCTAACCCAATTTTTCACTCTATTCTGGATAACTGAATTGTTATACTAGTAAAGGAAAACTGGAGAGATAGTACTGGAGTCCTGTAGTTCTTTTAAACCAGTGGTTCAGACATAAATTTAGGTGCTAGAATGTATTTTTGTATGTTATTTGTATGTAGTAATTAATTTATTCAGACCATTGAAGTGAAAGGCCATGACCCCACTACTTAGATACTAGTTGGACCCCGCTTTTATTAGATCACTGTAGAAACTAAAACTATCTGTCAACCATTACAAGCAATCAATGCATAACCTTTGGGGTCATTTGAACTGTTTTTATCTTCTGTAGTATGTTTGAAACAGCACAAAAAGAATGAAATGAATCACAATAAAAATTGAAATTAATATATTTCTTCTAGAGACTGATGTGTTGCCGGTGTCAAATGGCCTAGGAAAATACTACTTTAATATTTTCCCTCTTTTCTTCTACATGTATTTGGTTTCCATAACTAAAATTTTATTAGACTATAAACAACGAACACTATAAACATTATGAACTCAATGATACCTGTTTTTTGACAGTTATTCATAGTCGGTCCAAACATTTCACTAGTTATGCTATCATGTCTGCAGATACCTGTTAAAGCTCCCAATACGGCTCGTGGTGAATTGGAAACTACATATTTGGATGAAGATTTGCGGTGAGTTGACAGGCTATGAACCATAAAGTTTACTTTAATTTTTATTTTTTCACATATTACATTTTCTTTTATGCTTGATAGGGTATAACTTGAAGTTTCATGTCAATTCTATCACTGCGCTAAAATCTCTTGATACCCCTTGATTTCAAAATCCATTAGAAATCTTCCCTTAGATTTTGATTTTTGAATATCATCGTTAACCTTTCTTGAAATTGTTAATCCCTGGTCTGACAAATTTATCAGAAACCTCCTTCTTAACTGGGAGGTTTTCTGTAATTAGGCTACCTTAAGGTTGTGGATGAAATTTACATAAATATTTTTCATTATATGTTTACAAATTTTCAATTTATTCATTTTCCATGACTTCTGGAGATCACCTAATTTATATTTGAGAAGAATGGATAATTAAGTAGTGTTTTCGATTCTTTAATATGAAAGAAGATACTCTCCCACCTTACAACAAACTTAAAGAAAAAGACCAAAAAAAAAAAAATCTGATTGTTAGTGAAATTAGATGACTGATCTCTTCTTGAAATTGAATTTGAGCTCCATGGATTATATTCTGCATGACATTTCTTCTGACATGTTTGGTCCTATTCTATAATTTATATTCAAACAGTTGAATGGCTACCACATATTATTTATTATTTTTGTTTTTTCAAATTGGCTCATAATCTTTTTTTCCCCTTTTTTCCCATGGTTCCATCAATCTTCTCTGTAGTTTCCATTATTGAGAGTCCTCTTGCTTACTGAAGTGAGGTGAAGTTGAAAAGATAAAGAAAGTAGGAGTTATAAGAATTTGGCCTAACTCTATAATTATAACATGGAATTGATTTTCTACATTTAAACACTAGGAATAGACAAATCCTTACATGCAGGCCCTATCATGTACTGGATTTTGAATTAGGAGATAGACAACATGGAAGCAAAATGGGTCTCAGTTATGCTGCGTCAAGTTCTATAGCCAAAAGACAGTGGATCAATTGTAGAAAATTAGTGGAACAAAAATCTTTTAAAAGCAAGAAGACCGTGTTGAATCTACAATTTAGCTTAGTGGCCAATAAGTTAACATTGGTTTATTTATGGAAGAGCAATAGCATATGGAGATAGGTTAGGCTTAAGACAGGATGGTTAGATACCTTCTAAAGTTACTGGTGGAGCTGGTGTAATTAGTGAATGGGTCATCTCAAGGTGTTTTCGGGTGCATAAGGTTTCTTCGGACTTTCAAGATCTGTTAGGAGGCTAGGTCAGCCTGTAAGAGGTATTGGGAATTCAATTTTAGTTGGCAGGTGACTTTGTGGCCTATTCAGGTTGCTTTGGAATCTTAGCCATTAATGCGCCAAGTTAATTTCTCCTTAGGTGGTAATATTTGATTACTAATATGTTATACCCCAGAATTTTCCATTGCTGAAACCTCAAGTTTACAGTACTGTACATAATATATCATAAGTTGGGGGATAAGAATGAAAACTTGAGGTCTCAGCAACAAAAATTTTGAAAGCTTGAAAGTTTTGAACGAAAGTCAGCACTAGATTATTTTCTCCCACTTAACTCTTTGTTGGAAAATTTCAAATTTTTGAAGTTTTTTTGTTGTTGGTCCTCTAAGTTTTCGTTCATATTCCTCAACTTATGATATAATATGTGCATTACTGAAATCTTAAGGTTCCAGCAATGGAAAACTTAGGGTTTAACATAAACTAGGTATGTTCAACTGGGAGCAAGTGTTGTATCAATCAATGTTGTACACACACACACACACACACCTTGAAAGAATTTTCTGTGAAGAAAGAGTGTTTATATATTTCAATGACTTCGGTGTAGATTATCGCACTGGAATGCATTATTCTTGTCCAATTGAGGCAGATATTAAGTGAAGCTTGTATCGTGGTTCTTTTATTAGTTCCTTTTCCAGATAAGCTTAAGAACATGTGGAAAATTCTAATTCAATGTGGAGAAAATATCTTCTGAGTGTTTTTTAGCTGTCATTTGCATTTTTTGGGCACAAAAGGAAATTGCTTTACGTTATTCTTATTTAGTTGAGATGACCCATATGGTAGTATAAGGCAAATTTTTATGGTTTAATAATCTTAGGGCGGTGCTAGTGATAATTAGTTTACTTTGTAAAACCTCTTGGGACTGGGAAGAGGATTTATTTCTTCTAGAAATGAAAGATTATTATTTATTAGTGCTTTTAAGAAGCATTAGAACTAGTTGATGTTATATTGTTCTAAGAATATCAAGCATCCTGACAGAAATGGTTCATGGCCAGTTACCATTCACTTTGTTACACACTTGCACCATCATCTCGACTGAGTTATGTTTGCCTCGTAATGGTAAGCTTTTTTAGACATTTCCTACATGGTCACCTCTGCTGAATAAGGAAAAAATGAATGCAATTTTCTATTCAAAAAAGAAAATGACAGTTAGCAAATACTAGAAAGATATTTTTTCTTGTTCTAAAGTAAAAGCGCCACTTGCTTCTTGTCTATATACGGGTAGAGGACAAAAAGGTAACTTTGAGGCTCAATTCACTTAACATATATTCCTAATTGGATAAGGATAATATCTCCAAGAGGCTGCCATGTGTGTGCATCAGCTTCCATAGCGTTGAACCATGTATTTGAAGGCACTTCTCTCCAGGGGAAAAAAAAATGAAGGCAAAATCTGTCTTGTGGCTTCCATCATTTTGGCTTACATATTCCACTTTTTCTCCCATTATTTGGGCTGACATTTTCTTATTCTTCTTCTTATTATTTTCTTCAATATCATTCATTCTCCTTTTGAGCCTCATTTGTTATCTTCAAGATTAAAAGCATTCCATTTTACACAAAGCACAGTGTCTACTTTATTGCTACTTAAGCACTCTTATTCTCATTATTAATAGAGTGAAATAAACATCAAACTGCGTTTATTTTATTCATTTGATATTTTCTAATTTTGTAGTTTAGAATTAAAATTGTGTTTTACTTGAAAATCACCAAATATTTTCTAAAAGTTGTCCTACACAATCCTCTCTTCTTAACAAAAACTCGTCCTCGAGTTTGTTTGGAAGACAAAACTTGAAGTGAAGCATCAATGCATCTTGGAGCTTCAATGTGGAGCGTATCTCATCAATCTTTCTTGAAACTCAACATTCTTCATGCTTTATTCTTTTCTTGCCTTATAACTGTATGGGAAGATGAAGTCTTGTACCAACGAATCATTTCCAAGTCTATTTCTTCGTCACAATAGGTGCATTGCGTTCGGTTTTTGGTGACAAATTTTCAAAGTTCGTTGCTTAATGTTTTGGCTACAAAATTAGTTTTGTGGTAAAAACGATAAAGGCAACAAAAATTATGCTGTTAGATTTGTAGCAAAAAGAGCATTTTGCTGCTAAAAACACACTTTTGGTAATGAAAAAAACTTTGTTGCTGAATGTCTCTTTTTTAGCGACAAATACAATCCTCCCAAGAGTATAAACTATTCATTAATTTATGTGTTGAGAGTATGAGTTTTAGAGACAAGTTGTTATGTCAGTAAATTTACTTTTAGCAACGAATAATATTTCATTGTTAAAAGTATTTTTAACAATGAATAGTATTTCGTGGCAAAAAGGTATATTTTTTTAATATTTAATTTTTATGCTATGGTTAAAATATAATATTTTTATACTAAATTATAATGATAATTAACGACAATATGATAAAAAAGAAATTAATTAATTTAAAAATTATTATTATTATTGATGAAAAATACTAAAATAATGATGAAATTTAATAGCTATTTTTTTAAAGAAAATTTTTACAAATGAATGTAAATTTATTCATTTTCTTTATGCATTATTTACTTTTTTTTTTTCATTCTCTTTCTAATTATTAACTTTTGTCACTAAAAATACACATTTTAAAATGAAATTTAAATTTTGTTACAGAAGATCTAAAATTTTGGTGTCTTTAAACGAATATTTTGAGCTAGGGGTGGGCAAACGTTTCGGTTTTTACCAAACGGAACCGAAAAACCGATCGGTTCGGTTTGATTTAATTGAAAATATAAAAACCAATTTGTAAAATTCGTTCATTTCAATTTGCAAATCCCTAACACAGCAACTCATCGCCGATCTCTCTCCCACCCCTCTCCCACGCTTCTCTCCCTCGTCTCTTTGCCTTGCGTTTCTCCCTCTCCACATGGCGCCGAACTTCAGCTTAGCCCCTCTCGGTTTCTTCCTCGTGTGCATGTCTCTCCCTTGCGTCAGCTCAGCCCCTCATCCTGCGTGGACGGCCTCCTAGCATAGCCTTTCAGCAACGGCACCGCCCTTCCCCTCAAGGACAGTGACACCATCGTTAGCCCCTCACACGCGGTCATCTTTGGTGCTGCAATCTGTTTATTCATATATAGTTTATTAATATTATGTGTGTAGAGTATAGTTGAAACTTGGTAGTTAATGGAAGTGTAAATTGCAAAGTTCAGTTCAAATTAGGTGCAAAGTATAAAATCTAATAATATTAAGGTAAAACTGTAAAATCAAAAAAATGAAAAATTTGAACCAAATCGAAATATTTTGGTTCGGTTCTTAAATTCGGTTCGAGTTCGGTTCATTATCTTGAGAACCGATCGGTTTTGGTTTGGTTCGGTTCGGGACTTGAACCGAATCTATTGCCCGCCCCTATTTTCAACGACAAGTTAATAATTTTGTTGCTAAAACTACCCATCTAGCAACAAAATTTAATTTTTATCGTGAAAAGTCTAAAATTTTGGCATTATTTTAAATCATTAAACACATATTTTCAACAAATAACTTATAGTTTTGTTGCTAAAAATATACGTTTAGCGACAGAATAGGTCTACAATTTTGCTGCAAATAACTTATATTTGAATGAATATTTTTGGCCACGGATTTATAATTAATGATGGAAATGAGGCAGGTCGGGCTCAGGCTTGACTATAACTCAAAGAAAGAGCTTGAGCCTGAAGAAAGCTCAGTCGTTTGAATTTTGAGTTGGGCTTGATTTGACCTGAATGAGGTCAAGTCCAAGCATGACTATAATTTTTTTAAAATTTTTATTTTGATATTTAAATAAATTAATTTAATTATATTATTTGCCTAAAACAACAATTTATATAATAGGTATGCAAATGCCCATTCAACAAAGTTATTACCCATATGTCGTTATGCACATATTATTTCGCCATGTCGTTGTCAATATGGCGAACACTTCACCATTTCTACAATTTCCAATCTCAATTTTCTTTTTTCTATTTACTTTTTCTACTGAAACAATTATTATCATTTCAAAGCTAAAATAAAAATGAATAATATATATCGTCTTAGTATTCATTGCACCAATAATTTAAGTTTTAATCAACCATGAATTTGAAAACCAGAAAAACATCATCAATCTAAGCCGCAAGCAATCCTCCGACCGACCATCACTCTTCTTTGCCACTCTTATTTAGCTTTGAAAGTCTCTTGCGTGCGGCTGGTTGGTTGGCTGTGGCGTGACAAGAAGCAGTGATGGAAGCCTCTCTCGTGCGCAATTGGTTGGTTGGCCTCTCTCATGTGCAGTTGGTTGGTTGGTGATGGCACTATGCCGTGGAAGTGTTGCGTGACGCCATTAGTTCATGCCGCCAGTTGTTGCATTCAGTGAAGGTTGGTGATTGTGTTGCCAAGTTGGTGTTTGCGGCTTGGAGCAGGGGTTTCTCTTAGTTTTCTTTCAAAGCTAATAATTTATTAGGGTTTTTTTTATTAAGAAGTGTCACGTGTGTGAATGTGTGATATGCATGTCACTATCTTTTTTTTAAGTGTTAGAGTCAAGTTGGGTCAGGTTAGGTAGGGTCCAAACCCTGACTTGAATTTAATTGGGGCGTAATTTTTTAAGCTCAAGAGCGGTCCATGACCTTTAAGTTGGGGTTAAAGCCAAAATATTTCAGGCTAGATCAATCGGGCCAAAAATTGGGTCGTATTGTTTGCCGCCCCTACGTGTATATATATATAGCGACGAATGGTTTCATCGCTAGAGAGAGACCAATGGTGACATAAGTTATTGACAAAAATATTACTTCCAGATAGTTGGTCGCTAAAAGCATGAATTCTGGTAATGGCAAAACCATTTCAATCATAGTGTCTTAAAAAACCAATGGCTTTTCCTCAGTTGGAACAGGCTGCACAATATCAATCGCATCATTAGTTGCAACACACAAATCATCGTGCAATCGCATCATTAGTTGCAACATAAACCTCGTCCATTAGCATCTCAAACGTGTCTTCTTTCTCAAGATAAGTGAACTCATTGGTACATTCTTTCGGCACTATTGTAGGGACTTGCAATTTCTCTAGTGAATCTATGATTTCATCAAGTCTTTTAATTACAACATCGAAGTCTTTGGTATTGCGAGTCAAATTGTGTGGCTAAATAAATTACATGTTGTTAAGTGTAGATATTGCATATAGGCATTTTATTTTTAATATGAAAACTTAGCCCTTTCAGAAATCTTGTAACTGTATGCACTTTAGGGTCGTAATAATATTTTTGTCCCATAGAATTGTTTAAGCTTAGAAATGTAATCAGAAATTGATCTTGTACCTTGTTGCACCAAGCAATAATTAAGAGGAATAAAATAAGAGGGATAAACTTGAATCTCAAAATGTGCTTCATATGATTCTATGATCAAATTTTGCATTTCCTTAGGTCAAGTCTAAACTTTGTAACTATTCCCACCAAATTGAACCACTTATTCCTTGTTTAGGAGCAACATAGGACACTTGATTTTCTTCAAGAATCCATCCATCTATAAACCATTGCTCAATTGTGTCCAACTAGTCAAGAAATTTCTTAGGATGCTGGTATGTAGAAAGGAGCGACATATCATAAATGGGACAGTAGTTAATTTTCTCAAAATGGCAAAAACGTAAATATCCTTAACTCTTGAGTTTGGTGATTATTGACGGCTGGTGGTCAAAATTGGAGTGGGGAGGTCCAGATTTGGTAGATATAGTGGTGAGGAAGTCAATAGTGGCAGTAGCAGAAAATTGGCTTCCATTGGTGGCAGCTTGTAGTGTTTTGGTCTGGTGGTTTTGGTTGATACCGACAAAATTTTAAATTAAACTTTTATTATTATCTAATAAAAGCTCACCACTCTAGAGGATTACAATAGGATACAGTGCGATTCACCACCCAATGGGATCCTACAAGAGATACAGGGCTTCTTAACTAACCACTCGAAGGAATCCACCCAAGAGATGCATAGTTTAAAGAAGGAATTCTAAAAAGAGAACTCTTCTAGGGTATATTATCAAAATCACTCACTCTTTTCTAAAAGTTATAACCTAATACATTTATTTAGGTAACTTGGAACATCCCTCCAAGCTTAAGATAAGATTTCTATTATCTAGAATTCAAATCCAACCTGAATTAAAAGTCTTAGCTGTCATGAGGTGGAAGGTAACAAAACAAAACTTAATTTGACTACTAGGTCGGTTTAATCAATAAATGTGAGCAATCAACACTCATTTAATCATATCTTGATGTTGAAAACTCCAAATGGAACACCAGAAAATTTATTAAACTCCTGACTCAAAGAGCTTTCTAGAGATATGAAATTTGTTAGATAGAACTTGATGCATTGATGCGAGTAAATTTAGAACTTGAGGCTTTGTGTAGAATTTTTTACGGCTGTGAGCTTTGCTGACTAAATCTTAAATTTTTTTAAGAAGAGATGTCCAAATTTGATTTCGTAAAATTCCTTAGAAACTACACAAAATTATATTTTCAACCATATATTATGCATAATTTAACTATTTCTATAACAGTACAGTTAATTTGAACAATTGGCTATTAATTTTGACTTTTGCTTCCCACTTTGACTAACCATTCCAAATGTTCACAATGATCTTCATTTTTAACCTTCAAACGTGATTAGTCTCTAATCACTCCTGTGTCAATCTCCCCTGGTTGAGAAAGACTCGTCCTTGAGTCTAAATCTTCATTTTCTTCAATATATGGGGATAAATCACAAATGTTGAAGATTTTCGAAACACCATAATTTTTAGGCAAATCAATTTTGTAGGTATTCTGGCCAATTTTTTTCAACACTTTAAATGGACTATCAGCCCTTTGTTTGAGTTTAGAAAGTTTACTTTGTGGGAACCTTTCTTTTCTGAAATGAATCCATACCAAATCTCCTTCTTGAAATTCAACATGTCTTCAGTCTTTGTTGCCACTCTTTTGATATTTCTCATTTTGCTTCATGATCTTCGTTTTAACTTCTCCATGCATCTTCTTGATGTTCTTTACTCGTACTTCAAGGTCTCCAATAAATTGATGAGTAGTTTGAAAAGGAACTAGATCTAAAGGGCTTAAAGGATTTTTACTATCTCAAAAGGACTACAACCAATTGTTTTGACTTGTGCCGCAATTGTAGGTAAATCCAAATTAACTGTATTGTTCTAAAAATAGCTAAATTATTTATAATATATGGTTGAAAATATAATTTTGTCTAGTTTTTAAAGAATTTTACGGAATCAAATTTGGACTTCTCTTTTAAAGAAATTCAAGATTTAGTCAGTAAAGGTCAAAACTGTCAGAAATTTTGCACAAGGCCGCAAGTTCTGAATTTACTGGCATCAAAGTATCAAATTCTATCTAACAAACTTCATATCTCTGGAAAGCTCTTTGAGTCAGGAGTTTAATAAATTTTAAGGTGTTTGATTTGAAGTTTTCTACATCAAGATATGCTTAAATGAGTGTTGACTGCTCACATTTGCTTATCAAACTGACCTAGTAGTCAAATTGAGTTTTGTTTTATCCTCTTCCACCTCATGACAGATAAGACTTTTAGTTCAGGTTTGATTTGAATTCTAGATAATAATTTTATCTTAAGCTTGGAGGGATGTTCTAAATTACCTATATAAATGTATTAAGTTGTAACATTTAAAAGAGGGTGAGTGATTTTGATAATATAGCCTAGAAGAATTCTCTTTTTAGAGTTCCTTCTTTAAACTCTGTATCTCTTGGGTGGATTCCTTCAAGAATATAAAAGTTTAGTTTAAAATTTTGTCGATATCATTGGTGGCTAATATTTGGACTTGATAGTGGCTGAGTTGGATGGATGCCTTGAGGGGAGTTTGATGACAATGTCATTCGACGGTAAAGGTGGTTGGATTTGGTGATCGAACAAGCGGTGGCTTGCGGGTTTGGATTGCTTTGCCTGATGGTTTCATGAGGCTATTGACAGATGGTGACAGTTGCTGTTCGTGGTAAGGGATGGTGAGTTTGGTGGTGCTGTTGATTGATGATGGTGGGAGCTAGGGCTTTTCTTTTCTTTTTTTTTTCCCTCTCAGTAGTGGAAAATGATGGAGGAAGGGTGAGGGTAACCAGGAAAGTTGTGGGATTGGCACATAACTTCTTTGATATCAATTGACCGAATAGGATAGTAGAAGCAGAATAACTATAAAATTATACTCACTCAACAAAAAGACGAGAATATATGGGTCTAAAACATTGCACAGTAAAATTAGATAATACTAAAATCTAAATAACTCTATAAGAGAGATTTTGAGATAATCTTGAAGGGAATCAACAAAGAGGGATAATTTTTATTAATCAAAATATTTGTATGAAAATAATGATAAGACCTTCTCAAAGTTTACTTAAATGGGAAACTTAATCACAATTAAACTAGAAGTAAAAGACTATAGTCACTATACACATACCTAATATTTTGCTAATTAAAATAGAAAATAACAAAAGAATAAAATAATAAAAGTCTAAAATCCTGTAAAAATCTTCCAATGTCAACTGTGCTTGTTGATGTTCTTCCATAGCACAAACAAATCTTGTCTCAGTTGGCTCCTGAGCAAAACTTTGTGGCAACACACTCTCCTTAAAACTACTCTTTTACATAATTTCAGCCGTAAGGAACTCTTTTACAATTTGTTATGTTGAATTAATCCTTTTGGGGGTACTTAGAAGCCTTGATTTTGTTAGTCTTTACAAAACAAATCTATTTCATTTTATAATCGTTAAATTGTACTTCGAATAAACTTGCTCACACCATAAATGACAATTTCTTGATTGATAGAACCCGGAAATAATGTATCTCTTTATTTTGACAGGATCTCAAGAGGTGATAAAGGCAACTTATTCATCTTGAAAATGATTGATCCATCTTACAGAGTGCCTACTTGATGTATCAATTTAGAAGCTGTATTTTAATGAATGGCAATTAAACTTTCTTGACTATTAGAATGCTTCCAAAAGTCTCTGTTGAAATAAATTTGAAATTTCTTATATACTTTCTTGTATTATAAGTTTCTTTGAGTGGCCTACATTCTACAAGGTCCTCCTGTACAGAAGGTATAGAAAGCTTCTTTCAACCATTGAATTGCATGAAAATATATGGTTGAAATTTTGTTGTGCTACCCTGCCTAAAATAAGGATTCGGCCATTTGCAAGTGGGAAAGCAGATCTTCTACTAGCATCTTATAGATTTTTGTTCTTCTCTTGATGATCAATGCTATCTAGTGTATTTACATATTTTATTTTTGATTTGATATTTCAATTCTATTCAGTACAATAGGATGTTTAGTCCAGTTCAAATTTGCACATCTTCCCCTTGAAGGATTAGAATTTTCTTTTGATATGATTTTTTATCGATCAAAACATATGATTGATGGTTAATAGATTAAAGTATAAGAATAATTAAATTTTAACTGTACATTATCATTAAAATAACAAATAGTAAGATAGGTCAATAGAAGTTAATTTATTGCCAAAAATTTTAAAAAAAAATTGATGCAATGCACATTCAATTCCAGAGGCATTGCAAAATTGAAGTGCTTCAACAAGCAGCAAGCAGACGATATAAAAAATATTAAATAATACTTCAGTACAAAATTAAAGGGTATCTATAGTGGCTTGCCAGTTGCCATTTATAAATCATTGATGTGTATCTTTCGTATTCACTCCTAGCATATTCAAATATCTAAAATAATGCAAACCGACGACTTAAGAAGATAAGACAGATGCTGATAAGCATCAAATAATTTTTTTTTAAAAAATGCATGAATATTGAATAGTGACAATCAAGGTATGGAGAGGTGGTTGCCAATCAATTCTCCTTTATCAGCTTCTTTTATAAAAACTGAAAAGAATGTATACAAGCTTGCATTATTTTATGACTTAGAAGCATGTACTTCTCATGCACCTTCATCACTTTAAGTTTAAAGCAACACCATTTCCTAACTCTCATAAGTTAGTTATTGCATTATATTTAGTGCATTTTTTTATAAGGAATTTGGTCATTTTACAATAATGAATCATCAAGAAGAACAAGAACTACTCTCTCAATCTACCTTGCCCGTTCTTTCAAGATTGGATCGCCTTGATCGTTTGGTAAGTGATTTTTTTTTGTGTGTGCATGTGTGAGTCGCTCCAGAAACTTGGCGCAATGGTTTTTAAGCAAAATTATTTGACTGGCTAGTTATATTCATCTTGAGTAAGATAGGGGACTTAAAAAAATCAATTTAAACTCTGCCTGATTGCCCAACCCCCCCATTAACTGCCCCTGCAACCCCACTCGCGCCCCCCCCCCCCCCCCCCCCAACACAGCCCCCGCAAAAAAAAAGTATGTGTAGATAAGTTTTTTTGATGATTGTATTTATGCAGCTGTTGTTGTTAGAAGAGAGGCATTGCTTGTCGACGAAGCATATTCCAAATTGTGCTATTGGAAGAATGAAGAGCAGTACAGAAGATCAATGCAAGACTTTGGCCTGTGCACTTGAAGAAGTTAATTATAAAGGCACGCTAATGGAGCGATTAACCATGCTTGAAAATCGCGTATTAGAGGTTAATTAAGAACCATCTACTTTGCTTAATGTTACTCCAATTCTGTTCTAATCTCTGTGTTCATATGAGTGCATTGTGCTCTGTATATTCAGTTGAGCCTAGTGATGGAAGAAGTAGAAAAGAGATCGAGATCAAGCTTAGAAAAGACATCGAGATCAAGCTCTTGTACCATTGAAAGGGCTGAAAAAATTGAACATAAATTAAGTTTTACATCAATTACAGGTCAAGATGAGGATACAATTAACAGCTATCAAGTAAGACGAATATCCATATTGAAAAATTAATATAGTCCATTATTAGATACCTTAATTTCTTAAAAGAGGCATTTTATTTGCTAATTGCAATTAATTGGATGATTGATAATGGTGATTATTATTCAGGGGACTACCAATTTGGTTGAAGCAAGTGCATGTGAAAGAAAATCGAAGGGTGGTCACAAAGACAGAAGATGGAGAAATGTGGCATTAATAAGACATAACAAATGGCTTGGATGGTTTCAGATGGGATGTTGATGCTATTTAATTATCTATTTTATGATCTTCTATATATAATTTCTGAACTTTTTTAACTAGCTTTTGTTTGTTTTCAGTTGTCATCCAGCGTTGATGAATTTCTTGCTTTGTTATCCTCGTAAGTCGTAACATATGACAAAATTTGATCCAATTAGTTTTACAATATTTATATTTTAGCATAGTGAGATTTATGATTTCTTTATTGCTTCAACCTAACTTTGGCCCTGTAACTATTAACTAAGGTGGCGTTTGTTTTTTTTGTTAATTTAATGACTTAAAGTGACTTAACTTAATTAATTAAATTAATTAGATGTGTTTGTTTTTATAACTTAATGAGACTTCTTAGATAATTTTGACTTAATAAAATAAGCTAATTTTTTTGGTTTTTTTACTTAATGGAGAAATTTAAATTAAGTCAATTACTTACTAATATAAAAAAATCCATGTTTTATAATTTATTTTTTACGTCTATCCCAAAACTCACCCATAGACATTTACCCCACATAAAAATATCTCTGTTTTTTCTTTCTTATATTATATACGCTTAAATTTAAAATTTATGGTATTTTATATATTAAAATTCTAAAATAATTATGTATTCTCTTGAATATAATTTTTCTTATAAATGTTAAAATATTGTGGTAGTTAATAGATTATTTATTTGACATTCAAATTTAATAAGGATACAAATGTAAAAGTACATATTTTCAGCTTTTTCAGTTGAAAAAAAAACGACTTAATACTTATTTTTCGAGATTCAGACAAAAAAAAATAAACATATTATTCAAATTCAGACATTCAGATTTATTCAAAATTCAGACTAATTAAGGTTTATTCAGATTTCAGACAAAAAAACAAACGCCACCTAACTTTATGTTATAACCTAGAAAACTTTATAAAATAACGCAACATAGTTTTATTGGATTAAAAAAATTAAGAAAATTAATTTTCGAAAGGGTGGTGTTGTTTTTTCACTGATAAATCAATACTTCCCATTAAGATATTAAAAATTATGTTATTTTATGATGAAACTCATATTTAAGAACAAAAATATTCCTCAGAAATTTATATATATATAGGTAGGGTTTTTTGCATTACAAAAATTACATTGTACACTCTATTTATTTGTAAACTCATCTATTAAATTTGCAAATTTAAGTTTTACTTTTTCTACTCATTAAAATGTCAAAAATATGTTACGTTAAATCATTAAATTAGTTTACTCAAAACAATAAAAAATATTAGGCATTAGAAAAAGATTAAAAATTTAGCATATGCTTACAACATGCTGATCAAGTCAAGTTATAAATAATTTCTTTAACACAATTATAATTATTATTTTCATTTAATAAAGAATATGAATATTGATTTTTGCACTTTTGTACTTACCAAATTCTTTAACATAACATCAAGAAGCATGAATTTTCGTCGCTTCCAATAACAATTGAAAAAAAAAATGGCCATTACATCGAAGAAGAAAAAGTTAGAAGAAGTTGATGAATTGGTTTCAAGTTCAGCTTCCTCTCTGTCTTATCTTTTTTTTTGCTTTTGTTAAATCAAAAAGCAAAAATATGACCATCTTTACAATACTTTAATTTATTTTTAAAAAAAATCAAAAGGGTCTTTCCAAATCTTATAGTCAAAATATTTTAAAATATTGATTTGCTCAAGGTTAAGTTTTGTTTAAGATACTGGAAATAAAATTTTTAGAGTTTAAAACAAAGGACTTATAGACAGGGATGGCAATAGGGAGAATAGAGGAAGGGATCAACATCCCTGCACCCATCCCCAATGTTTTTCATATATCTCTGTCCCCTCCCCGAATAATAAAAGGGGATCCCCGATCCTCGAATAACTGATACATTTTTTTATTTAATCATATTAAAATAAAAATTTAAACAAATGTAAAGTTTGACAATATATCTTAGATTAACATTAATTCAATACACAAATTACACGAAAAAATATAAATAATTAGAATAATTATCTTCCTAAACCTTTATAATCCTATAATAAAAAGAAATTACTTTGATATCAATAATGAAATAAATTAAATGGGTATAGATATTGAAATTAATATTTTTAATAAAAGTATTTACTCATGTATCTCATACTCATCATGTTCTTCCTCGAGGAATGTTGGAAATTGAGAGATAGGACCAGGTTCCAAATCTAAAAAAATAAAAATAATATATGCAATATGACTCGTAATCTAAAATAGTTTTGGGTCAAAGCCTTTGAAATAAGGTATGATCAAATAGTAATTTAGGACTACAACTAGTTAACCAGGCTTGAAATTTTTATAGTAGATGCGTATAAATATTTTGATATTTATTATTTATACTAATATTTAACATTTTATAATTTAAATTTTATTATTCATTTATTAATAATTCTAAAAAATAAAATCAAAATAAAAAATTAATATGAGGAAATGAGGAAAGGGTAGGGGATGGGGATTCCATTTCATACCCGTTCTTTCTTCGAATAAAAATATGGGTAAAAAATCATCCCCGTCCCTTCCTTGAATAAGAAATTGGGTATAAAATTATCCTCATACTCTCCCCGAATAGGAAAAATCCCCAAGAATCTCCAACCCGTGGGAATTTTTACCATCTCTACTTATAGAGTTGAATAATGGCCGCCCTATATGAGCGTTCAAAATAATCATATTACGTTAGTCTCACAATAAATTGGTGAATAAATTATAAGATGTACAATGGACATACAAATGAGTGGTTAGTTGCCGGCACGTATTGGAATGATGATATATGCATTAGTTAAATGAAGCTCGGATAAAAATGTATTTGGATTCTTGTTATAGAAAGAAAAATTATTATTCACATTAAGCTTGCATAAAAATGTATTTGGATTCCTTTTATACAAAGAAAAATTATCTAAAATAATTTCTTTTTTTTAAGACGAATTTCATCATTTTTAAAACTATCGAAATATAAAATATTAGAGGAAACTAAAATAAAATTATTGCATGATTATTATTTATTTGTATAACATACTGACTCCAGTTCAAAAGGTACCGTTCTAAAATTTCAATATCTGGTTTTCATAAGCAAAATCGTATGATTATAGAGATGCCGAGACAGTAAGTATTATTCTATTGATGTTGAGACAGTAAGTATCGGTGCTTATTGGCAGCAGAATAGAGATGTTCTGGATAATTATAGAGATGAGAAGGCAGAATAATGAGTTCCAAAGAATTACTGTCCAATATCCTCCTAGAATCTATATTAATGCTTATGCCCATTCTTTAGACAAATTCGGTTTAGAGAAAAAAGCATATGCTTGTCTGCTTAGGATCGTTTGCCAGCAGAGATTTAAAATGTACTTGATGTGTTGTGAGTAGATTAATTTAATTGTAATAAATACGATATTAAATTAATCTACTACATAACCAGTAAAACTAACATTTAAAATAAATATTAGAATATTAAAAAGAAAACAGTTATATCATGCAATGATTCATCACATCTATGGCTATCACTTATTTTTCTTCTTGTTCCTCTTCACATCTAATTTGTTTTTCATCTGAATTCACTTCGTCTTCGCTTAATTTATTCTATTCAAAACTAAATGTTATAAATTCGAACCCATTTGGTAATTTACCCCCAAAGCCAAAAGAAGTTGATTTTTCTGTTTCCGGCCAATAAAGAAACAGAGTTTTTGTCTTTTCAGGATTCTCGACCAAAAGAGTTGGGAGACTTAAGGACGAGCTTTTTTTTCATGTTGAAAAGTCAAAATAACTTTTTGAGATGCATAACCTTCTAGCCACAATGTTGGAAGCATGTGGATGGAATCATGGAAAATGAAGCCAAATGACTTGGTGAAGCATGTGACAGTTTGACAAATTCACAACAATTTTGGTAATTTAGCAAATTGTTGGTGGGCACTGAATTTATAACAGTGTAAAATACTTTTTATAAATAGAGAGAGTTTTTCATTTGTTAAGCATCCCTAAATTTATTAAGTTTATAAGTTTTTAAATTTTTTAGAGAAGTGAGAGAAGTGTGTCTAGAGAATTTATCTTTCCTGCAGAGTGTGAGAGTACTAGATATATTTGGGTTTCTAAAAAATAAGGTTTCTTTACTCAAATTTATACTCAACTAATTGTTAATAATACAATTATTTTTCTCTTATTTCTTTGAATGTAGGCATATTGTCAAATCACATAATTCTTGTGTCCTTTATTTTTCTGTGATTATTTGGGGCGCTTATTTATGCATTCTGTACACAACATTCCAGGCAATATAACCTCTTGATTGTGGCACGGATGCCTTTGTTGAGGATCGAGCACGTGTTGATTAGGTGTTTTTATTCATGCAGTTCCTTTTGAGATTTAAAAATTAAAATACCTAGCTTGTTTGGAAGCCAAGAAAGTATGAGAAAGTGAGAAAAAAATAAATGATGAGAAAACTTTTTACGAACCAAATTTGGATGACAAACAGATTAATCAAAATGTAAAATTGAAAGAATAATGCTTTGTAATAGATCTGATGATTCTCATTAATGAACGTATCTGAATCTTAGCTATTTATACATCCGCAAGGAATCAATACACTTTTAACTAACTACATAACTAATCTAAAATTAGCTAAATTTAAGCGCATGCAGCAGAGCACGTAAAACAGAATTTGCTAAGCTATGTAACAGAATTTGCTGAGCTGTCATTATTGTTGAGCTGCAGTAGCTGACTTGGCAGTATTTGCACTTGACTTATTTGACTTCTT
Source organism: Citrus glauca (assembly GCA_029633175.1). Lineage (NCBI taxonomy): Eukaryota > Viridiplantae > Streptophyta > Magnoliopsida > Sapindales > Rutaceae > Citrus > Citrus glauca. Next base: position 12,212,031 of record JAQOOD010000005.1, read on the forward strand.
TTTCTTCTTTAACTTAAGCAAGAGGAGCTACTCTCACAACAGAGAATTTTGAATGAAAAGCAATAAGAAGAAGAAGAAGAAGAAGAAGAAGAAGAAGAAGAAGAAGAAGAAGAAGAAGAAGAAGAAGAAGAAGAAGAAGAAATGATGCTGCAGCTTTTCCTTTTTTGTTTTTTGGGTTGTTTTAATGAATTAGTGAATTAATATTCTGATATTAATTATCTTGAACTTTCATAAATTTTGTGCCACATATTTTTACTGTTATTATTGTATGATTAAGATTTTATTATTTTTATTTTATATTTATTAACCATCAACTACTCGAGCGAATTTTGCTCAGATCATAAGGAAATCATGATCTTCTTTTTCGTTGGCTTGCGATTAATATGTGTGTAATTTGAAGGACATGGCAGTTTAGACGTAATTAGCACGGTAAAGTAATTATTAATGTGTATTATGGAGGTGAAAATTTTAATTCATTAACAATTAATTGATAAATAATAGTGACTAACACGATGTGAAATCCTAGCAATAGCATTAGAGCTAAATGTGTTCTGAGAGATTTGAGGTTTCTTTAAACTTTATCCATGTACTTAGTAACATCAGTTAACATTCGTTGTCACCTAATACACTTTGTAAAACTTGGAATTTTTTTCTTTCCTTTTCTCGATAGCTACGAAGACAGAGTAGCGTTAAAAAAAAAAAAAATGAAATGAGCTGGTATATGTTTAACTCTTTCCTTTTCGCCATCTAGTCCATTTGATTCTTCCAATAAGCAATTCTTATTAACATCATGCAACTGGTGTCCAATGTGAGTTTTAATTTGCTAGTTTCTTTGAATAGCAAAATCCACTCAAATACACGTGTCCAATTATATTTACTATGATGCTATATATCATTTAAGATCGTGGCTGAGATCAATGTATCAATATTTCTACAGGCCACAGCCAATTTGATACGTCGCAATTCTAGAAGAATGGCTGCTAAATATGACCACTTCAGTGTTGCGGGTTTGGTATGTCATGTGTGAGCGTAAAAATTTGTTTAGTCCTTATATTTTAAAGTTAGTGTCAGTTTAATTTTTATATTTTTAAAAATATCTTAAATTATTTTTATTATTAAATTATTGACACTCTTGCCATTATCTTTTGTTCCTTTTAACTTATTTTTATAATATTATCCTATTATAATAGTTCTTTTTATACATTATTAAAAAGAAAAAATTACTAGTTTAACACCAAAAAAAATAAAAAAATATATATTAATTTTTGTGGAACACTTTCTTGAGTTAAAATATTAATTTTTGTAAAAAAATTGATAATGTAATTTTTTAGACACACGTGAGCTTCCACAAAAATTAATATATACCTTTTTTGTTTTTATTTTATTTTTGAGTTAATTTGATAATCTAATTTTTTATTAATATCCAAAAAAGAAATATTATTGTAAGAGAGTAATATTGTAAAAGCAAGTTAAAAAGAATAAAAAATAATGACATAAGTGTCAATATTTAGCAGCAGGCACGTTTTGAGGTATTTTTAAAAATATAAAGACTAAATAGACACTAACCTCATAATATAGAGACTAAACAAGCTTTTATCCACATATGTGATGTCCCGTTTCAAATAAATATGACAGTAAAATAACTAAATTTATTTTACATTAAAATCCTTTAATCCCCTGTGGCAGATTGGCAAATTCAACCATGGTTTAGAATTTTGGGTTCAAATCCTGCTAGTGGAATTATTATGTTATAAAAAGTTTTATATTATTTTGGAAGTTCATTGTTAGGGTTCAAAAAAAAAATTAACTAATTTGAATTCGAAAACTCCTAAAACACGTTAATTCGTGATTTACAAGTTCAATTTTTTTATTTGAAAAATTAAATTTTTAAAGTATTTTTGAAAATACGTAATTACAGATAAATGGAAATATAATTATTATGTAGTAAATTTTCAGAATATGTTTGAACTCCTAATTTAGGCCTCAATAGAGTAATAGGTAGTAAGTATCTAAAAGTCGAAAGCCCCAGTAATTTATCCAAAATTTTAATTTTTTTCTATAAAATAACCAAATTTATTTTACATTAATGTCATGTAATCCACGATAGCACATTGGTAAATTCTTCGACGCTTAGAGTTCTGGATTTATATCCCCGCAGTCGAATTATTATATTATAAAAATATTTTAAATTATCTTTGAAGTTTATTGTTAGGGCTCAACCAAAAAAATAATAATAATAACAATAATAATTAATTTAAATTCCAAAACTCCTACAGCACTTTAAATCTTGATTCACCAGTTCAATTTTTTAAATTCTATAAATTAAAATTTCAAATTATTTTTGAAAATACAGAGTTACACACGAAAGGAAATACAATTTTTATATAGCAAATTTTTGAAGTCCTATTTTAGATCTGATTAGAATAAAAGCTGAATAAATGTCAAAGCCCACAAGCCCAAGTAACACCTCAATGTGTGATCCGAAAATTTAATTTAATTTTAAAATTATTTTTGAAAGTTCATTGCTAGGGCTCAACCAAAAAAAAATCAATTTAAATCCCAAAACTCCTAAAGCACACCGGTTCAATTTTTTTATTCGATAAATTAAATTTTTAAATTACTTTTGAAAATACACAGTTACACATGTAAGAAAATACAATTATTATGTAGTAAAATTTTAAAGTATTTTTACAGTCCTATTTTAGTTCTGAATAGATTAAAAGCTAAATAAATATCAAAATGCCACAAGCCCAAGTAACACCATAGTGTTTGATACAATTTTTTTTTAGTATAAAATAACTAAATTTATTTTACATTAATATCATGGAATCCACTATAGCACATTGGCAAATTCTTCTATACTTAGAATTTCGGCTTCAAATCTTTGCAGTGGAATTATTTTATTATAAAAATTTTTAAATTATTTTTGAAGTTCATTGTTAAGGCTCAACCAAAAAAAAAAAAAGTAATTTAAATTCCAAATTACCTAAAACACGTTAATTCTTGACTCACCGGTGCAATTGTTTTTCTATTCGATAAATTAAATTTATTTTAATTTTTGGCATGGGATTTGTAGCTCAGTGTTCACAACTTATAAAATTTTAGGCAACGTACTAATTATTTTGTAACATATTTTCCAAGTAAACACTGTTATCCAAAACAAAGCAACGATCTTATCAGCCTAGAATAACATTCTCAACTTTGAATTTTAAAAGCTCTAATGTTCATCTGTGATAAATTCAAAACTAATAAGCTATAGATTGTCAAATCTAATAAATTTGAAGTTCCATGGTTAACTAATCTTCAAATTTATGTTTTGATGCTCGATTTGTCTATCTTGGTGAGACACCCATAAACAGCTGATAAAAATAGAGGTTGATGCTGAAGAACTTCAATCTCACTCTCTCTTACGTCTAAACCGATGACTTCTCTTTTCTAAACTTCTTAACTCGATTTTTGTTTTTATTAGTGATAGAAGAAATGGCGTATTTTCATTGACTATTATGTCATATTCATTACATGTGAACTATTAAAGACCAATTTAGTAATGTTGTACCTTTTAAAATAATTGTTATTAACTGTGTTGTACAAATAATTAATTATATATAAAGAAAATCAATTAAATGTTTCGTAAAATTTATTTTTAGAAGTGTTATGAGTTTTAAAAATAGTTGTATGACTATAGTAAATCTTATTATTAAAATGTTATAAAAATATAATTGACTTAGTTGGACATAATATTGAATAAAATTTATTTAAATATGTATATGGATTTTTTTATATGGTGTACATATAATAATTGATAACCAAATAAATATTTTATATTATTAAATTTATTTTAATTATCTCAATATAATTGGTAATAACAAAAATATCTTTAATGCTTTTATTTCGTAATTAATATGGATATTTTTGAAATTTTATAATATATGTATAGATATATGTGAAATTATATTACGTATAAAAGTGATTTTAAAAATTAAATTTTGAATAACTATTCTTTTCAAAATTTATTGTAGAATAATATAATTTTATCAAAAGTGATTTCAAAATAATTTACTACAAATTAAAATTAATTTTTAACTTTTCAAAATCACTTTTAAACCCCTCAAAAATAATCTCATATGATGTAAATTTCATCTAATATAACTTTAAAATATTTGTGTATTACATATTTTTATAATTTTTAATAAAAACTCTTCTTCCATCAAATAAATACAAAATTTTTTAACAAAAATTCAAATCATAAAAATTTTATTTTAATAAACTGTATTTAAAAAATTATACGACACACACGTAGCTTTAGCCAAATTATCAATCAGAATCTATGCGTCAATTCCTTGGTGGGACCCGTAGAAAGGCACTGTATATCGACACTACGGAATGGAGGACCAGTCCTTATGCAATAAGCACAAGCGCTTTCGATCACCACTCAATTTTTAATTATTATTATCATTTTTTTTAATAATAACTACGCGGCCGTTTTTTCGGTTACAAGAAACAAACCGCCGTCTATCGATTTCTCTCCTCCCGGCACAATTTAATCAAAGAAGAAAAATATATATAAATAAAACAAAACACAAGACACGCACTTTCGAAATAGAAACAAAAACAAATGAAAAAATAAAAAAATAAAAATCGAATGAAACGTTAAAATGCTGTTCACTAAGAAATCCCACGGAGCCAAGCAACATTTTCCATTCATGGCTCCTTCGCTTTCTTCGCTACTCTCAAATTCCACCCACACTTTCCTTTCCGCAAACCCTAGCCCTAACTCTAATCTCATCCACAGGAGGTACCTTTCAATTTCATCCTTCACCCCAAAACATACACCAAAGAATCATAATCTTACATCTACACCCCCACCACCTCCTCCTCCTCAGAACGAAAAACCCACTTCAGAAAAACGGTCATTTGCCGTTGTAACGGGCGAGCTTTTCCTGGGAATTGCTTCAAGGTTGTTGAATCGAAGCAACAGACTTGCTGCTAACAATTTTGAAACAATCCCATTAATAGAAAGGAGCGAGAAGCTGGGTTCTTCTGGTGAAGATTACAAGGAGAGAATTGGGGCGGTGATGGAGGATGAGATTGAGCCAGAGGTGATTTGGGAGCAGAGAGTGAGGGATATTGAAGCTGAGAAAGAGAGGAGAGTTGTTACGACTCCTGGGTTTAGCTTCTCTGCTGCTGGACTTTTGTTTCCTTATCATCTTGGGGTTGCTCAGCTTCTCATTGAAAAGGGTTACATTAAGGTTTTTTGTTACATTGTGTTTAAGCTTCATGCCTTTTTCTTTTTTTTCTAGAATGGGTTAAGCTCAATTTTTGTTTATATTTATCCGGGGAATTGTTAAATTTTAGTGCCCTGAATGAGAATTATTGCAATTCATGTAAATAGAGCTCGATTTTGCTGTCAAAGACTTGAACTTTTTGGTCGATAATTTCTATATTTCATTGAATTTGCATTTTGGTTCATTGCAATGTCTTAATTTTATGTACACATCTGAATGGTTGTCTTCATTTCAGACTTTGCTAATTTTTTGGGACGTAGATATTGCTTGTAGTTGATGTGTTGTATTAGTACTTCCAAAATCTTGATTTCATTGTGTTGCTTGAATTTGATTTGGGTAAATTTGCACTTTCATTCACTTAAAATCGTTTTTTGAAGAGATGGATTAAATTGAAACACGGTTTTGGGGAAAATATTCTAGAATTATGTATAAGATCATTCATTTTCTATGGATTTTAAGTATTCTGATTGTTTTCTTGATATTGACATAGGAAACAACACCGTTGGCTGGTTCCTCAGCTGGGGCCATAGCTTGTGCAGTTATAGCCTCTGGAGCCAGCATGCAAGAGGCCCTAAATGCTACAAAAACCCTAGCTGAAAATTGCCGGCGTAGAGGGACTGCATTTCGTCTTGGGGTATGCGTATGATGTTTTAGTTTATCAATTTTCAGCCAGAATGGGTTTGGTCACAGTACCCATCACCATTTGATTGATTAATAATGTGATTTATTTTGTTAAATAGTATATTTTTAGTGAAGCATTTTTCCATATGCGGAATGCTTACCAACAATTAGTATACATATTGACAAACAAAATTCACATCTCAATGCCTGCAGATCCCTGATTTCAAACTTTTGTGATTGTTACTTATCTAGTCCAATGCATAAGTTAATTATTTGGTCGTATGTGTTCATGTCTCTATTTAGTTTAACGTAATATGCTCTGTTTTTCCAGAGTGTTGTGGTCAGATATGTATAATAACAAATTTTTCTCAATGTTGAGATAAGATCTTTTGCAAGAAAAAATAGGAAGATTTGTATCATTGATTTATTTTTCAGGTACTAAGAGAAAGTGCCTACTTATAAACATCACAAACGAGTTGAAAATCAGGATATTGGAATATTCTTCATTTCCTTTCTATATATATTGTAGTATGATCAGAACATTCAAATATGGACTAAATAAGGTGATAAAAATTGATGCCATACTAGCAAAGAAAGAGAAGAAATCATTTTTAGTGTTAACTTATCCATTTGTTTCTATATACAGGCTGTTCTTCGAGACATTCTTCAGAAATTTTTACCTGATGATGTTCACACTAGGTCCAGTGGAAGGGTTCGTGGTGAGAATAATTTCAATTTGCTATTTATATTTCTGCTTTCTCCTATAATCACGTATGTCCTGAATCAGTAGACACTTACTAGAGGGAGAATCATCTTTCCTTACGATCATTTTTTTCCCCAATTTATTTTGGTTCTGGTTTTTGTTTAATGGATCCCTTATTGTCAAAGAAAAAGAATCTAGACTCTTGAGCAGGATAAACTTGATCCTTTTCTTATATAGCCTACACATGTATATTCCAGACATCAAGGTATGGCTAAACATGCTAATACCCTGTAGCTTAGAGCCATCAATTTTTTGATAAACTTCTAGAAGCAGCTTCTTATATTGCAACTCTTATGACAGTTGCTGTAACCCAGATTCTTTGGAGGCCAAGGGGGTTACTGGTGGATCAATTTGATTCAAAGGAAGATCTAATAAATGCAGTTCTTACATCATCCTTTATTCCAGGGTAAGTGTTGTAACTGGAGTTTTGATTGCAATAATTCCTAGTGAAGTTAAACTAATAGAGTGTACTGGTGCAGATATCTTGCACCTCGACCAGCAACAATGTTTCGGAATCGACTTTGCATTGATGGTGGTCTGACTTTGTTTATGCCTCCGACATCTGCTTCTAACACGGTATTGCTTGTGTTGATTTACTTACTTGAAATTAATAATCCTCTCAGTTACATACAATTGTTTTATAAAACCTGTTATTTGATTATCTGAGAGCCTTCTTAATTATTCTGCCTGCATTTGTTGTTGGTATCCCAAGTCTAGAGTTCTTTGATGAGAAGACATTTGTTTGATTGAAACTATTTTAAAGCCATATGCATATGACTACTTTTTAATAGACTACAGTGCATCAGGGATCCCATTGTTTCCCCTGCACAGACCGACGAATATGTGCTTCCAAATGCCTTGGAAGCAAACTTGTTTTTGTGCCAGCAGGGACAGATTTATATCTGATTATGTTATGGCTGTTTGATTGTCTTTGCAGATTCGAATTTGTGCTTTCCCAGCTAGTGCACTGGGACTTCAGGGGATTGGGATTAGTCCAGACTGCAATCCTGAAAATAGGGCAAGTCGCAGAGAGGTATTAATTTTGGCTCTGTCATTGAGTGATCTGTTTTCTGTAAAAATTGGCTGCTGAACTTTTTTGGCTTGCAATTACTGCAGCTTTTTAATTGGGCATTGGAGCCTGCAGAGGATCAAATTCTTGATAAACTCTTTGAGTTTGGATATCTAGATGCTGCTGTTTGGGCTGAGAATAACCCCATTGAGAAAATAGTTGAAGATGAGTCCATCAGTTAAAAATGGTTCTCCAAAATAGATCACCAGGAAGATTATTTTTTCCCAGGTTATGCTGAAGATGGCAAACATGGGTCCTCCTTAGCAGGTTAGACGTGAACCTTTCTGTGGATTGCCAGCGGTCAATTGAAGAATTGAATAATTGGATTTACATATCTATGTATAATTGTTGTGTGGTGAAATATCAAATTATTTTATTTGAGATAGCTGATATAGGGTAAAGAAAAAGGATCTTGAGAAAAGTGGTAGAATTTAAAATTTTGGCTGTCAAAGCTATGAATATTAGTTGAATAATAAGTCCGGTTATAAACGGCAGAAATGTTAATTTACATGACATTTATACTTGTACTGATAATGATGAACTATGTAGTGAAACCAAGAGATATATGAAATAATTATGCCATTGAAGCCTAACATGGCTAGCAGAGCACCCAAAGCGAAAGTATGTGAAATGGAATCATGATATTTAGCAAAGAGGTTTGCTGTTGCTCTAATGTTAAATTTTTGGTAGTTAATTTCTAAATATAACTGTGTTTAATAGCAGAAACTCCTAGAAATTTGATTATGTTTGGAGTAAGACTACATTACATATAAAACCAATCATACAAATTCACCTACACAAATTAGTGTGACACAATATATATAATTGGAAGGATGGAAGTAAAACAAGTACAGGGCCGGCTGGAATAATCAGCAATTCCCTCTTAAAAGAATGATGAAGATTCCAGTCAAATGACCTTTCCACTTTCACCCTTCCAATCATTTTATGCCATGCATATTTGTATCAATAGTTTTGTATGATTAATTTGTATGTGTAGTATATAGTCCTGCTAGGTTGTCCATTGATTATCATGTGTTTCAAATTTTCTCTCACTTATCCTATTTGCTGATATGGTTTCTTGATTTTAAGATGATATGTATGTATATCTATGTAGTGAAATTCTACTGAATGGGTGCATGAATAATGCAATGCCCCAATCTCACCTCGGAGTCTGTTACTCTTTATGTTTTGCTTGTCTAAGGGTAAATGTGTCATCTTGCTTGCTGGATTTAAAATAGGATTAGTAGGGAATTTCTGAGTTCTGATAAAAAAATACAATAACAAAATCTTCGCAATATTTAGTGAAACGGACACTTAGAATGTTATTATTATTATTTTTTATTTTGCCAAGAATACATTAACCCTTATATCCCATTTTCATCTTGTGTTATTTCTTTGTAATTATTATGATGTAATTTATCAGTTGCTTTTGTATATGGTAATTTAGATAACAGTATGGTAGCCGTAATTACTATTTCAATCGAGGATTAGCTTTGGTATGAGATCAAAGGAATTGTGTATTTATCATACTTGTTATTTAATAATTAATAACATGGTTTCCTTCAGCAAATTATGGCCAAGAGAGTCTTTCGTATTTCTGGGCATTGCGTCTGTTCCATTTCCATTCTCATTTTCTTATGTACATGTTGTTTTTCTTACAGTCGAGACACACACGTGGCAAAAATGGTAGTGGAATTAGTGCTACACGAGAGTATCTAAGATTTTCAAGTGTTATTACTACTAATAATAATATTAAATATAATAATAAATATAAAATATACAATTCATGCGGGGCATCAAATGCACCCATTAGAGTCCACTCATGCAGAAGTTCAGTCTTGTTCTATTTAGCATCTAGACCAGCAATTCTCTGAGTAAATAATTATTAACTGATAAAATTTTGTTCAAATAAAGAGCACGGCATCAAAGCAGAAGAATTGGCAGTTTTATCTTTTAGCAATTATTTGTATAAATAAGTTGTTACTCCTGCTGAGAAGACATATGTGTGCCCAAAAGATACTTCTTACTAGCACATGTGAGCTATAATTGATTAAAGAGCAATGCAAAGGTATCTTGACATTTAAAACATAATTTGATTCCCAATTGATGTAGCATTTATCATGGTTAAGTAATTTTATTAGTTATAAAGTCCATTGTTCAATAGATAAGTGACACATAACATTGAGTCTTAGGTGTCGTTTGTTTTTTTATCTGAAATATGAATAGATCCGAATTAGCTTAAATTCTAAATAAATCTGAATGTCTGAATATGAATAATATTTTTTTTTTGTCTGAATCTCAAAAAATAAGTATTAAGTTATTTATTTTTTCCAACTTAAAAAGTTGAAAATATATATTTTTACATTTGTATCCTTATTAAATTTAAATGTCAAATAAATAATATATTAAATATCATAATATTTTAACATTTATAAGTAAAACTATATTCAAGTGAATATATAATTATTTTAAAATTTTAATATATAAAATACCATAAATTTCAAATTTTATCGCATATAATATAAGAAAGAAAAAATAAGGATATTTTTATGTGGGGGTAAATGTTTATAGGTGAGTTTTGGGATAGACATGAAAAATAAATTATAAAGTAGGGATATTTTTTACATTAGTAAGTAATTGACTTAATTCATATTTCTCCATTAAGTAAAAAGTCAAAAAATTGGCTTATTTTATTAAGTCAAAATTATCTAAAAAGTCTCATTAAATTATAAAAACAAACATCTTTAATTAACTTAATTAATTAAGTTAAATTACTTTAAGTTATTAAGTTAAAAACAAATAGCACCTTAAGTTGAGACTTAAATGTTGTAATCCTTAACATTATAATTCATTAAAATATCATTACTTTTTGTTTGGGATCAATCTTTGAAGACTCAACTACTTGCTTTAAACAGTAAATTTTGTAATATGATTTTCTTTTTTCTTTTCTTAATTAGAATTTATGTTAGTTTGCCAGCTGCAAAGTTGAGTCCTGTAGTCTAGGCATCTTTCTTTCTCTTCTTCCGGGGCAACAAGAGACACTAATCAATAAGAAAGCATTGTGGTCGTCAAACACAGAGTGTGTATTTTGATTCCAATGATGAATTATCACTGTAAATCTCAATCAATAAAGAAAATGTAATAACAGTTTAGCTGAAGGGTCTGTGTAGTAAACATGAAAATACTCAAGACTATTTTTCAACTAAATGACGAAAAGGAAATAATTAGATTCCAATACTGAGTTGAGCTTCTAGGAAGATGCGATCCGTTGTTACTAATTAAGAATATACAAGTAGCTTATTCTCAACTAGACATTGCTATAAATGTATGCAATTATGGAAGGTTAAAAAGATGAGCATACCGCAATTCAACATTGAATTCAAATTCGAGGGAACGAAAAAGAGAAAATGGAAAACAGTAGTAATGGTGTACCTCTTTATTAATAAGGACGAAGCTACGGTGGCTGGGTGCGCGCCCTGTTTTTGGTAAATTATTTTTCAGTCCCTCTTATTTGTTAAAAAGTGACAAAATTAGAAGTTTTGAAAGTTTAATAGATAAGTCCAAAATATTTCTACTATTTACACTTAAGAGTATATTTCTATTATATATATTTGAATACTAAGCCATTAATCATAGTTGATTATGAAATTCTTTAACATTGTCATTTGGTCATATTATTATTGATAAATTAAAATTTAATTATATATTTAAATTATTTATTATTGATTAAATAGATTTTATACTATTTCTAAAAATTGTTTAATATTATTGATAAATTAATATATTTTATTATATATTTAAATTATTTATTACATACTAAATTAATATTATATTATTTTCAAAAAATAAAAAAATATTTTATGTATTAATTTTTTTCAAGTTATTGACCTTATACTATCGTTAATTTTAATAGTAAATTAGATTAACTGATCAAAATATAAAATTTAAATATTATCCAAAATTATTTGTCAAATTTTTGATTATTTTACTTTTTTAAAAAAATAGGAATGACAATGTTAAAAATCTAAGAGAATATATCCATGCCATTCAAACAAGTTTTGCGTTAAATTTAATAAGCAACTCATATATGGACAAAATGCAGGGTACTGTGCACAGTAACTGGACCCTATTTGGGAATGAAAAAATTTCGGGTCGGGCTCGGGCTTGGTCAAGTTCGAGCCCAACCCGATCAAAAAAATTTGAAGTCCGACCATAAATAGACTCGAATATTTTATAGTTGGAGTCAAGTCAAGCCCGACCCGAATCAGGCCAACATCGGGTAGAGTCCAACCCAACCCTATCGAAATAATTTTTATATTATTTTAATGTTAAATAATTTTTTATGTTCTATTTTATATTCATGTTATGTTAATATTTTCTTCTGTACATGCACTTTAATTAACAAGACAAAGACAAAATATACAATACAATTAATCACAAAATAGTTCACTAAACAATTTGAAAAAATACGTACATAATTCTAAATGCTAATTACCAATTTGAAAGTCAAAAATATACAATGTTAATATTTTCTTCTGTACATGCAAAAGAAGTGAGCTGACAAAGCGAGAGGAGGTTCAGTGGGAGACAAATACAGCCAATTCTCCATAATGTTTTGCCGCGAGTCAAAAGGCATTTTGAAACTCAAGTAAAAATTGTGAGCCCCATTTACTCTTAAAACACGAAATAAATTTGCTGAGTTCCAGCATGCACGACACGTTTGTACTCAGAAGACTATTAGTAGTTTAGATCTGTGCCGTCAAATGACCAGGTCAGTACTGTCCACTATGCACAATCATGAACGCAGGCACTTTCTTTTTTCAGCAGACTCACAAGCAACGAGGATCCTGAGTTTGTCTTGGTGTAATGGCCGCATGTATTGTTACAGCTGCTGTGATGAGTCATGAGCGTCAACGTCAAACTTGAAAAATGCAAAGCAAATATGCATATAATTCAAGGAGAATTCCCTACAGTTTTTGTCTTTTTTCCATTTATTTCCTTACCATTTTTGCAACATTTCGCTAAAATGTCAAAATTGCTGCAAAAAAATCTCATTCGGATCGCAAAACAAATGTGATTATTTTTGCACTTTTATTTTAGTAAGATGGATATTAAATAATAATATACTGTACATTATTATTAATGTACACGTGTCGTTATATCATTAAAAAAATTATCATAAGTTATTTTTATTTAAGCACTAGATCCACATTACACCCGAAAGAGTTACTGTCTTTTCATTAAAATTTTAACATTAGGAAGGTAATGTGAATATGATGAACTCTACCCGAATAAATAATTAAACATAAAAATTATATGTGGAGTATTATAATTTATAGATAAGAATGCAGTGTTATAATTGATTGAGTTTTTTTTGTTGAATATTGAATGAATGATATCAGGATTCAAGTATCCAACACTCTGTATCCTGAACGCCTACATCCTAACCAAAATCGATGTTGAAAGCAATTTAATCAGAATCATAATTCAAAACTTGTAGTCAAATGCATGCGTACACGACGAATGAAGTTAAAAAACGTAAAGTAAACGCCCACCACCAACCATGTCAACTGATCGTACAACACCATGCACGCTCATGCATCCTCTTTTCACAAAAGAAAAGCTATACTTTTTTATTTCAAAAGCCATGAAAGAAATTTCCATCCTTGACTTTTCACGATCTCTTATTTCGCCCTGACTATCTCTCATCAGAGTGCAAAATCTCCTTAAATTTCAGATAGTGATTATGAATCTTAGCTTCATGCTCTCTCCGTCTCTCTCTCTTTCTAGGGTTTGTCAGGGGGGACCTTGTTGCAGAGTCATTTTGGCATTCTGTCCACCTCCGTTAATTCTTTTCTTTTTTGCCCACTTGAAATCTTAGATTTGGAGGTGGCTAGCATGCCTAACAGGCTCTGTGAATTTCTCTCTGAGAAACACTGAAAGAATTATAAAATAAATGTTTTTTTTATAATTACTTTTCTTAATCAAATTTCAACCATGACAAAAAATAATAATATAAAAGTAACACAGACTTTTTTCAAGGATTGCTACGCTACCTCTAGGCTCTAGCATTTTGCAAGCAACTGAAGTAATTAATTATGACAGTTTTGGTTCGCTCCAGTGTGCAGGCAAAATACTTGTCTGTCTCTTGACTGGTTGATGGCGGCTAGCAGCTGCGACTGCAAACAACACTCTAATCATTCGTTGATCAAGATTCAGGTGACAAAACATAAGCTTATAAATATTGCATTTACTTCATTTAGTTTGCAATTTTTATTTTATTTTTTTGGGAAAACGGAAATAACAACACATTTGGGATCGTGGAGACATCTGCAACTTCTTCAAAAATTTGGATTTCAATACTACTGACATAAATGCATTAATGTCGTTTGACAATTGAGATCTTTTTTCCTATCTGTTTTAACCTAATGATTATTAATTCCCTCCTCACTCATATAGGTGAGCTTCAAAATCCGACCTTTTGTTTTCATCCAAGAAATTTTACCAACTGAATTAACTGGCACTTATAGTCAGTTCTAAATCATGATCCAATGTTCAAATGATTCATCCGGTAAATATAGCATAAAATGTAAAAGAGCAGGGGATGTTTTTTTTTGGCTTGCGGAGATTTAGGCGAGATCAGCTTAGACGTGTAAATGGTGTATATACTTTTATCATTATTTGCTGAAGTCAACCATCCACATTACGTTTAAAAGCCGACATATTGCATTTTTTTGTTTGTTTGTTTTCACTTTTCTTTACTTTTTATAGTTATAATGATGTGAGATAGGCAACATCACATGTTTAAAGCTTCTTTGGTAATTGCAGTGAACAAGTGCTTTACTGCCACTGTCTGTTAGCGCCCTTGTTTTGGGTTGCCTACGCTTTGGATTCCTTGGCTCACTGACTTGATTTGAAATGCCATAAATTTGAGGCAGTGTGCAAAATATGTAATATTTTATTCCGTTCTGGGTTTTACCGAATGATTTGAAAGCAGTTTTATTTAGATGATTACTTGAGTTCAAATTCTGAAAGAAATATAAGGGATTAAAAATAGAATTGGTCTTTATTGACCCAATTCGTTTAACGTGTATTTAAGTCGTAAATGAAATTAAATAATTAGAGGTGAAAGATTTGTTCATTTTCTTTTTCTTCTTCTCATTCTCAGCAGTATGAATGGTTTAAATGCAAACAAATGCTTGTGTTGACTAATTGGAACTTATAATTTTTGTGTCTTTTCATGTTAAATGAATGAACATCCAGTAAGCTTCTGGTGTTGGCGATGTAGTGACGGTCTTTTACCTTGTGGTGGGTTTAACTTGAACTCCTCTCATCGGGTGTTCATTTTAGATTGCTATGTACAATAATGTCTTCTTGTTCGTGAATTAATATTCTTCTGCGTTACTGCTTAATTTCTTTTTAGGAAAATGAAAATAAAAATGAGCCTATTCCAGATCCAAAGCCTGAAAATTCTCAAGGCGGTGGCCCTCTTAGTCCAGTTTTAAGGTAAAAACTTATAAAAGGAAATAAATACTGTTTTAGTTAATAATCGTTATAAGTTCTTTTTACTGCTTGTCAAACTTATTAGTAGCTCATTTTTCAGATTGAACTAATTTCTTCTTCCTTTTCTTAAGTTTGCTCTTTCCTTTTTGTTGAATATATAAATGAATAACCACACTTATTCTGCAAAAAGGAAAAAGGCATGAAATTATATTTTGAAAAAAAATTGAGATGATAATATATAGACAAATAGAACCTAAAAAACTGAGATGATGATGATTACAAAGTCTGCAATTTTAGCTAAAAAAAAGGCTTAATCAGATAATTAGAAAACTATTGATCATTTTTAGGTGAAAAAAGTTAATATGAATAATATTGATACTGTTTTTGCTTTTTTTTTTGTTTGTTTTATTCACGGAAAGGTGTTAATAGATAAGTGGACAAAGTTGAAGATTTTCAGAAGTTCATGGAATTCATAATATTACCTTAAACTGTGTATAGAATATATCGGGACTATGGTAGCTTGATTAACAGAGGATAATAACTATTCGGGAGGAAGTCTGGGTGCTGACTAGGGCTGATAAGCAAGTGACACGTGGCTAGAAAAAGTCATCAAGAAGAGACTCAGCTTCGTCGACTAGATAGGAGGGTAACTCAACAACGCTAGAGATGAACTCTCTGAAGAAAAAATCACTACAGGAATTAAGGCCTCTAGCAACAAGTTTTTTAGCCACAAAATTATCTTTGTTGCCTTAATTGTGTTATAGAAATATAAAAATATTTTGTTGCCAAAAACTTAAGAAATAAATTAATATTTAATTAAAATTTTTAGCGACAAATATTTCATAGCTAAAGACATACATTAGCAACGAATTAGCTTTTTGTTGCTAAAAGTTTTAGCCAAACTAAATATTTTGGTGGCAAAACATTTAATGACAGAATCTTCATCACCAAATAGTTTTGTCACGAGAGAGTGATCAATGGCGACAAAAAATAATTTGTTGCCAAATCTATGTAGTTAAAATTCTGAACTTAAAGATTTAACTTCTTGATTTTTTGTGACAAAATTTGAGTTTTGTTACTAAATGTGTATCTATAGCAACAAATTCTAATTTTGTCACTAAAAGTCAAAGAATAAAGATTTAAATCATTTTATTTTCGCCAAATTTTTTTATTTTTTCAGACAAAAGATAAAGTTTGTCACGAATGTATCCTTTTAGCAACAAATATAGAATTTTTTTTGCTAAATAAATTAAAAAATTTTGAAGTAAAAGGCGGATAGTTTTCCGCCAAAATAAGTTTTCGTGACAAAATTGAAATTTTGTCGCTAAAAACTCCATCTCTATATTTATATCTCATACACTTTATTTCTTTCACTCTTTTATTCTTTCATTCTCTAACTTTTATTCTAAATTCTCTCATCTATAAGTTTCTTTAACTTTCATTCCCTCATCTCTAATGTATAATTCTCATTCTTTCATTCTCTAACTCAATCTCTATCTTCTTATCTCTTCTATTTTCTTCAATATGGTGTGAATTTTTTAATTTTTATTTATCTTTTTTTTTACAATATTACATGATTATTGCATTTACAAGTTAACTAATTATTGCTTGTGTTGTTTTTAGGAAATATTGAAGCTCAATCACACCACGAGATGAAGAAAATCAATAAAGTTATATTCACTTGTAATTTTTAAAAAAATAGATATTACATCTTGTAATATTTTTATGTATTTTTCATCAATAATAATAATTCTTTTGAATTAATTTCTTTTTTCTTATAATTGTATTAATTATCATTGTGTTTAATTTAAAAAATTTTGATATAATAATTTTGTTAAAAAAATTTATTTCTACACAATTGTTTTGTAGTAAAATTATTTTTTCTATTTCTTAGCAACAAAATAATATTGTTGTAAAAAACATTTAGTGCAAGGACAACAAAAGAGTTTGTTGCAAAACAATTTCGTAAATTAGTTGGACACTCTTTTACTATGAATCTATTTTGTTGCAAAAAGATGTTTAAGGCAAGAAAATTTTGTTTTGTTGTTGAATATAGAGCATGACAGTGCTAGGCCAATGACCTTAACAACAAACGTATTTTTGTTGCAACAATCTAACGTAAGAAAATTTATACTTTGAGCAACAAACTCTTGTTGTTGCAAAAGGTTATTATTGTTGTGGTCAATGGAAGTTCTTGTCATAGTGTATCAAAATAAAGGATATTATCAAGACTCAGATTTAGTAGTTGAACTTTACACGGG